>CM021109.1:325221458-325547828 GCA_007115665.2 Sequoiadendron giganteum | reverse complement strand
TGGAGGATCTAGAAGTGTAGACACAGGAATAGAGGACCCAAAAAATAATTTTTGAAAATCCCTACAAAGACCCATTCGCCAATGGTTGAACGAGTCCTCATACAACTTCTGGAAAAACATTTTGTAACAGGTGCACAAGATTTTCCCTTTATTTGATCTGCATGAAATAAATTATTTTTGTTAGTATTATGTTTAATCTATCAAATCCAATCTTTACATGTCATGAATGAATGTATTTGGTATTTTTAATCTTTCTCCCAAAACCCCTGTTCAATCATTTCTATCAAAAAGTTATCTCAGGACACTTTGCGCCAAAACAAGACACTTTGCAACTATTTTTTAGTTCAATTTTAAGTGTCCTCCACTCATCCGATTTGCATGAAATAAATTTTCTAATAGCTCTATGTTTAATCTACTCAGTTCTAGTCTTACATTTCAATTTTCAGTTGATTTACTATTTTTAGTGTGTCTCCCAAAAATGTTGTTTAGCCCACACGCACATATAAAGGTAATTGCAAGATTCCTCAAATAATTCACTCACCTAATGGTTGAAAGTGGATTTTAACTTAAGGGATCTCATTTCCTTAATGAAATAGAAGAATAGGTAGGTTCATTCACCCCATTTTTCCCTTTCTATTTATAGTAAGTTTGGTGAAATATCCCAAATTTAGTATAAAACCCTATGTGTTTGAACCCTAACCTATTTTTGTATGTTTCATTTTGGTGAACTTGAGTATTTGAACATTCTAATTTTAGATTTAGAGTGAATTCAAACCCTAGATCTAGGTTTTGCATTAATTCATTGCATTTAAGGTTTCTAAACTTAGCTTAAAGTTGCATTGCATTTTAGGTGTAAACTTACATTGTACATTCATTTTAAAACTGAAAATTCAACAAAAATTGCATAATGTTAGAGTGATTTTGCATAGTATTTACATAATAGCATATTTTCAATCACTTAAATAAAAAAATTGGATAAAAATTGCATTCTAAAAAGTGTCATTTAGTTCATCATTTTTCATTAATTTCACTTGCATTTAGACATCAAATTTTGGAAATTTCTGTCACAAAAGTTACAGTCTGAGACCTGGAATAGAGAACACATATAATCACTCAAAAATTGCATTCTTCATTTTTTTAAAACCTTGTACAAGGACCCATTTTCCCATGGGCGAATGAGTCCTTCAAGGCCTCTTAAAACCATCTTTTTTGAGCTTTTTTGTAGTTTTTTGCACTTCTCGAATCTCCGATAACCCACTATTTTAGTCTAGAAAGTTTTAGAAATTTTTGTTTTATGTATCTAGGTCTAATCATACATTTAGTGTAGCCATTTTAAATCATTCAGAAACTTTTTCAGTATTGAAAATCATTAGATTTGTAGGACAATTATTTACATTTTTGAAGCATTGCATAAGTTGGATAGCTTACTTTTCATGTTAGCATGTTTTCTTTTAAGAGATGGGGTTTTAATATGGTTAAGAATTGATTGTATAAGTACAACATCCCCTCTTATGAGTTAAATTTAGAGCACATAAATGAGGTCATTAAGAAACATGTTAACCACCCTCCCACTATCTTTCCTAGTTATGACAACATCTTAGAGCAAGAGAATCAAACTTTTGACACACTCTTTAATATCACCTTGCCTATCCCTCGCTCAAACCATATTATCTATCTCGTGTGAGGATGTTGATACAAGAAGGTACAAGCATAGATAATCATGAAAACCATAATTTTTCTTCTCCCGATACCTCTCCTATTCGTGACGATGTTATCTTGGTGAAAGAAGATACAATCATTGAGAATCATGAAAGTCTTGTTTGTCCCTCTCCTTCTCCCACTTGGGAAGATATTATGATGCAAGAAGATGAGATCATTGACACATTCCTTAACATCACTTTACCTAGGATCCATTCATCTTCCAACACCTCTCCTACTTATGATAATGATTTAGTGAAAGAGGATACAATCATGGACAATCATGGATATCACATTTGTTCTTCTACCAAAATCTCTCTTATTTGTGAAGAGGATATGTTGGTGTTAAGAGATTCAATGATTGAGAGCTATGACAATCCTATTTGTTTCTCTTCCCCCACCTATCCTACTTGGGAAGACATTATATGACATGGGGATGTAATTGTAGATAACCATGACAATCAAATTTGTTCTTCTCCTAATATCTCTCCTAGTTGCGAAGAAGATAGTTTGGTGTTAAAAGATACACTCATTGAGAGTCATGAGAATATTTTTTCTCCCTTTCCTAATGCTCCTACCATTTGGAAAGATCTATTTGAATGAAAGGATCCAATCATTGGTAAGCAATAAAATCATAGTTATTCTTCTCTTGATGCCTCCCTTACTTGTGATGAAGTTGTTTTACAAAATCTAACCATGGAATGTGATGATATCATAGTGCAAGAAAATGATAGAATTGATACATGTCTTTCAAACAATAGTAATGTGGCTTCCTTATATGAAGATGATGAAGTGACATTAGACTCCCCTTCACTAAGAGATCATGAAAATAAGGATAAGTCTTTTGAGGTTATGCACATTAGATATCCATTGAAGCATTCTCCTAAGACATTTCTTACCATTTACCCACCCTCACATCAACCTCAAGTTCAAAATAAACCCGTGCTTATCTTAGAACCACCTACAAGGCAACTTGACAGTAACATTTTTTTGCAGAAACCGAGTTACAATACCATTGTTCACACATATAATACAAGGAACAATAGGCAACCACAAACTACTCCCACTTCATTACCATTGCCTCAACCAATTTTTCCTAGTGCTCCTTGTTTGCCTCTACATAGTGGAAAGGAGTATGACCTTGTTGAACAACTTAAAAACACTCCTACTAAGATATCCTTATGGGATATTATTCAAGCCTCACCTGGTTATCATAACATGCTTCAAAGTGCTGAATAACAAGTTCCTATCCCTCCTAATGTGCAACCAAATGACATAGAATCCCTAACTCAAGGAATGAATGCAAACATTATTTTCCACCAAAGTGAGCTCCATCCTTTGGAAGTGTAAAAACAAAATGAAGATTTCATGATAATAGCTATTATGGGAATAAAGAGAACCCTTGTTGACAATCGATTGAACCTTAATGTGTATAGTGTAAGCCTCTTGGATAAGCTTGAAGTAGATAAGACTAAGATTGAACCTAGTTCTTTGTCTATCTGTGAATTTGATAATATAGGAAAACAACTGCTTGGTGTGATCACACTACCTATTACAATTGGAAAAGTTACATTGAAAACTCCTATTCATGTCATGCCCAATAATCTTTCATATAATATTCTCTTAGGTAGACCTTGGATTCATGCAATGAATGGGGTGTCTTCTACTCTTCATCGTATAATTAAGTATGTATATAACACCAAGGTGTATACAATCAAAGGTGACCCTGAACCAGAAAGTTTTCACATTGAGAAAGACAAGTAAAATCCTTTGAAAATATTGACACCAACTACACAAGAGGAACCTGTACAAGAGAAAGAAAAAGGAAAGCATATTGCATAAGTTACAAAGTTACTAGAAGATGATTGGGGTTGCTTAGATTTTACACCTACATTCATGGAAGAATACAAAATCATAACAAAAGAGTCTGAAAAAGGAAAAGAAAAAGCGGAAATGTCAACACAAAATTTAGAAGAACCATTGAAAGCATCCACTTCAACCACTTTAGAAGAAGAAACAAATTACACAAAAAACTTTGATGAAGTTGATTATGAACAACTACTGAATCCAAAAGAAATGTGAAAGATTTATGGAAAGGTTTACAAACTTTTGAAACAACTTGGTTATAGTGGAAAAGGATGTGGTGCTAGAGAACAAGGTATTTGTGTCCCTATAGAGCCTAACACACAAGAAACAACTAGTGGTCTTAGTTATTGTTCCTCAAAAGAAACAAAAGCATCAAAAAATCCTTCACTCAATACCAACACTATTACAAAAGATTCTCCTAATTCAACTCTATCATTAGTGCATCTTGAACTAATAGAAACAACTAGTGGTCTTGGTTATTGTCCCTTGAAAGAAACGAAAGAAAGAAATAAATCTTCACTTAATATAAATGTCATCACGCAAAACACTCCTAAGACATATTCAAACACATCTCTTAGTACTAATTGGGGTTCATTAGATTTTACACCCTCCTTTAAGGGAGAGTACAAAATCTCACAATCTAGAGAGTCTTGTGTATGTATGACACCTTGTACTAAGAAAGAGATGTCTTTGTTGAAAAAGAAAGAAACATCTCCTACCATTGATCAAGAGAGTACCTTGTTGAAGCTTCTCCAAGCTCACTTGATATCTCTCCCTCCAAGAACATGAAAGAAATTTTACAAGAGTTCATTTTGTGCATATCATAGAGTTCATGGTCATTCTACTAATGAGTGTAAGGCTTTAAGTGATAAAATTCAACATCTTAAGAATTGTGGAGCACTTACTTGTGTTGATGCTCCTAGTTCCTCTAATTGATATTGATTTTCATCCTATCAAATTGATCATCACTATGTGGCATTAGTAGCTGTATGTGTCTTGCTCATTGCCATTCATGATGGTACAATTTAAGGTGCAACCATATCTCTCTTGGTAGAAACATGATAGTTCTTGGTGTTTGTCTTTGTCTAGATATGATTGGGGGGCAAGGATAACTAGTTTTTTGAGGTGTGCATTCTTTTCAAGGATCACCTCTTCCTCTCTTTCTACTTAAAATACCAACATAGTAAGTATGCTGATATTTTAAGTGGGGGGCATATTGTCCCCCATTCATTTTTTGCATGTTCCCTTCTTAGTGATGATAGTATACACCTCCTAGGAAGTGTGAATTATTTTATTCAAAGTGTGGTCTTCTAAATTCATGTGATGTGTCTTCTTCTTGGTGACATTGGGTTTGATTTCCTTCGAGAGTATGACCTTTCTGAGTGTATGATATTCCTCTTAGTGGTAATGTTATAGATTGTATTCCCTAGGTAGTGAATCTTTTATCCTCGACTTGTCCTCTCTTGGAGACATTAGAAATGATGTTCCCTAAGAGGAGACCTTATATGAACTAACTAAAATCCGTTTGAACAAACTTTATTTGTATTTTCTTCATAAGTGTTTAGCATAACACAACTTGTTAACCTTATGAAGCTCAAAGTTCATATTTTTGTGGTGCCTTAGTGAAGTTATTAGAGATATAGCTTTGGTATGGTTTGTATGATGGGAAGCTTGTAGACCTAGCATGAATTTCTCATTGTACGATGAGAGCCTGTAGACCTGGCATGACATTCTCAGTTAGCCACTCTTTGGGGGCTCACCTAGTGGACAACTTGAGGTTCCATTAGCTCGTGTGAGCATGCATTGTTGTTTACATAGTGGACATCGAGTTTCACTTGTGAACATTTTTGGACAAACAACTGAGGCCTGATCCACATCGAGTTCGATAGATTATCGAGGCTTGATCTACCCTTTTTATTTTTGTTTTATTTTTTTTGTCTTTGACATTGTATGTTTGTGTATCTTGTCTCGCTATATCATACATCTTGTGTGTGTCCCTTTCTGCTTATGCTGGTTTGATGTGGGATCTTGGATCCTGGGGGCTAGGCCACCTCCTTGATCCTTGTTATCCTATCCCATCAACATTGGTGCACTTGGGCCCCTCTTGACACATATTTTTCTACTTTAATGTGAGTTTGTGCTTGTGCTCATCCTCTCACTAAAGTGGGGGCTAAATGTAGTGATGGAAAATGTATCCTTTTACATTTTCTCAATTGTTTGAGCCCTCCTAGCTAAAATGGACTTAATAATACCTTAATTTAGTGTTGTAAAGTGTACCCTTTTACACTTTCACACTTATTTAGGGCTCCCTTAATTAATTGAGCTTAATTATGCCTTAATAAGTCCTTTAATTCATCTACAAGCCTAATAAAGTACATTTTCCAAAGGGAAAACCCGACATCAATTAATGGCAATACATAACACTTCACATTGAGCAATTTGTGTTCCAAGATTTGGGGCCTGGGACCCATTCGCTCATGGGAAAATGGGTCCTCCCTAAGACTTGAAACCTATTTTAAAATATTTTTTTGGTGGTATTTTTATGATCCTAAATTTAAATTTCAAAGGTCAGCTTGTAATGTTTGAATTACAGGAAATTAAGGATAAATGTCTATAAATACAAGGTTATTTTGATCAAATCAAGTCTAAGGAAAAATATAGCAATAGGTGAACTTAACAAGAGTCAAGATTATTGTCAAGAGAATTCAAGAGCACATTTCTTCATCATTTGTTGCAACATTCAAGATCTCAAGCATTATGTCAAAGCTATGTTCAATCATGCATGTTTTTGGAGCTAACATTGTGATATATGTTTCAAGCCTTAAAGTCAAAGATTCAAAGCAAGATTCAAGTATCAAGATCCACATCCATTGATGCATTTCATGCAAGATCAACATCAAGATTTCAGATTTCTAAAGGTTTAAATCAAGGGTTTGGTGAGTTGTGACATTGAGTTGTTCATTCATCATTCCTTTTATGCTATTTCATTTCATTTCAAGGTTTAATTACCAAAATGGGGTTTGACCAAGGAAAACCCCTACTCACCCAAAAACAAACATTTTTCCCTCTCTTTTTGTGTTGCAGATTTGTAGTTTGAAGAAAATTTGAAGATCTCAAAGTTGCGAAATTGCAAAGTTGCATTTGTTGTCACCTTTGTTGTCATCTCACGGAAACTCAAATGCATGATTTATTTCCTATCATACGACTATGAAACCTAGAGGATCTGGAAATGCAGACACAGGAGCAAAGGACCCATAAATTAATTTTGAAAATCCCTACAAGGACTCATTCACCGATGGGCGAATGAGTCCTCAAATAGCTTTTGGAAATAGCATTTTGTAATAGGTGCACAAGATTTTCCCTTTATCCGATCTACATGAAATAAATTGTTTTTGTTAGTATTATGTTTTATATATTAGATCCAATCTTTACATGTCATGAATGAATGCATTTGGTATTTTTAATCTTTCTCCCAAAACTCTTGTTCAGTCATTTCTGTCAAAAAGTTATCTCAAGACACTTTGCGACTATTTTTTAGACCAATTTAAGTGTCCTCCACTCATCTGATTTGCATGAAATAAATTGTGCCTAATAGCTCTATGTTTAATCTACTCAGATCTGGTCTTACATTTTGGTTTTGTGTTGATTTACTATTTTTAGTGTGTCTCCCAAAAGTGTTGTTTAGCCCACACACACATATAAAAGAAATTGCAAGATTCCCTAAAAAATTTACTCACCTAAGGGTTGAAAGTGGATTTTAACTTGAGGGATCTCATTTCTTGAATGAAATAGAAGAATAGGTAGGTTCATTCACCCCATTTTTTCCTTTCTATTTATAGTAAGTTTGGTGAAATATCTCAAATTTAGTATAAAACCTGTGTTTGAACCCTAACCTATTTTTTAATGTTTCACTTAGATTTTTGAATTATATTATTGTTTGTCTGCTTCTTTTTTATTTCTTATAATTCTTCAATAAATACTTATAAATTCACAATAAAATGGTTTGACAACCAACCAAGAATTCTCTTAGAACCACAACCAACTCATAATTACCAAAGGTTGTTGAATGCTTGAGCATCTTGAAATGACTTATTTTCCAATTCAATTTCCATTATTCTTTGAGTTTTCTATTTTAATATTTTAACGCAAAATTTTAAATTCCAGATCCTTCCTTTATCCTACAAATTACTTCTTTAAAATTTAAAATAGAATTAGTTATCTAATCCTATGGAAGTAGTTTGAAGATTAATTAATTATCTGTGTTTCTCAAAAAGGAGAACAACCTCGACAACCAACTCCAACCCTCCAATTACTTGTTCTCTCTTCCATTTTTGGTGTTTCCAAACTTCAATCCTCTTGGTTTTTAACCATCATAAAATTTAGAGTGTTCCTACGAAGTTCTTCTTGACTGCAAGTTTGATTCAGAGTGATCTTTGTTTCAGATTAAATTAGTACTTATATATGCATAGACAATCTTGATAAAAGGGATTTGATTACAAACACAAAAAATTCCAAGTAAATAATGTTGCAGAGCTGATTAATGGTTGATTTACAAAGGCAGATCGATGGTATTTCTTGATTACACTTGCATTAACTAAATTTAAACACCAATTACTACTTCTTACTTTGACTGAGCGGATTACATTGTTTTTTGACAGGACTCACACAGATCCAAAAACATGGAGTTTTTCCTTGCATCGCTTATGCCTATTTATCATTCATTTCTTTTTGCCAAAACTATCAATGGGCTGCAATGGAAAGGAGATATATACGATAGATTTTTAAAATAAGTGCAGGCACTTATTATTTTCTAGATTATTTTAAAATATCGGAAATATCATTCGTTGCTGACTTAAAACTCTATAAAAGAGATAATTCCTTTTTGGTTAATTGTGTGGATCCCCTTACTCTTTGTTCAAGCAATGGGTGGTCGAGCCCCATGGAGGGTTGATCCCCTCTTAAAGTTTCTTTATATATATCATTTTATATAAACCTTAGGACATTTGACTTGCTAATACTTTTTCATATCTTTATTATATATAGTATAATTTAGAAATCCTTTTTTTTAATATATATAATTTCTTCATTTATATATGTTTATAATTTATATTATATGAGAAGATTTAGGTATAATGAAGTATTTATTGTTAAATAATAATTTTATTATTTTTAGATTAACATATTTTAGAAATAAGGTATGTTTAAATTGATATTCATATTTATTCCTTAAGTGTTTTGTATATATTTTTACACTATGTATATATATAATGTTTTGAAATAATATATAAGATCTAATTAGTTGTGTTTTGAATGAAAATAAACATAAAAAGAGAAAATACCATACATTTAATTTTCCTTGGAATTAAGACTAGATGGAGACCTTTCTATACAAGTTTTCATTTACCTAACTACAAGAGAAATGTTTATCTTAGGCCCAATAAGAGTTTAATTCTTTTATAAAGCTTTTTGAACAAGTTAAGAAATTTTATACCCAAGAGACACTTTTTTATTTTCTTATAGATTAAGTTAAATGGCTTCTATGGTTGCACTTATCTAGTTCACATTTTCACAATATTAATTCCTCATATTTAGTGATTGAAGCATGCCTAATGTTTCCTTGAATATACACATCTACTTGCAAGAATTAAACACATTTACAAATTTGAACCAATCAATCTATACACAAACAATTATTTTCTTTGACAATTCCACTCATGGAACCGAAAACTTTTCCCTAATTCATAAGCCTCTCATCTACTTTCTTGAATCCCAAATTTGATAGACTTTCCTTGATTTCCAACTTCAATATGAGAACTTGAAAGAAGAAGACAACAAAAAAACAATATGGCCACAAGCTCTCCTCCCAACTATAGGATTGAAGTTCAATCCACTCCCAAGCTCTAAGGGTCACATAGCCCTTCCCAAACACACACACATAACCATTTTTCACAAGGACAACTTCATAGTTTCATTTCTTACAACCTTTGCAAATTTACATTCACTTACACATCTACAACCAATTATACTCACAAACAAAAAAGTCCAAACACACAACTCACAACCCAAAGTATAAGAAAAATCAACATAGATTTTCACAAAAGAATTAAAACCACCACAACAACCATTTACTCATCAACAATAATCAAAGGAAAGATCTTACCAAAAGAATGCTATCCTTCGTGTGGAAGCCTATCCTCCTCAATTCCCTTTCTTCCCCTCTTCTCAAGAGTTCTCCAAAATGAGAAAATAAGACAAGATCAAGGAAAAAGAAAAAAGAGAGAAGCCCCCTCTCCTTTCAAAGAGAAAGGAATATATAGAAGGAGAAAGACAACCAACTCCCCATAACTTCCCAACCACTCAACCAACTCTAATTTTCACCACTTTTCATATGTGGGTAATTAGAGTGGGTTTTAGACTTTATTTAAGGGGTTTTATGGAATTAAAAAACCCCTAACCCATAGACCTACCAACTAAGAATTTTTTTATAGAATTAATACCACATAAAGACTTCATAAAACACACAATAAGTAATTGCATAAAAAGGTCTAATAAAACAACCTTCCACACACACAGAGCCCTTACAAAACAAGGTTGAAACACATATCCTTGACAAGACTAAAAATTCAAAAAACTAACATAAGGAAAGTAGCTATGTGACCTCTTGATCAACATTGGCCAATTTTAACTTGTTTATTCAATTAGAAAAAGCTATCAGTATTTCTCAAACAAATGGTATATGAAAAATAAACTTCTAATAATAGTTGACTAGGGAATTAAATCTACACAAGTAACATATAATTTAACTCTTCTTACTTACATAATACCTTTTAGAGTCAAGCAATAATTGATCATACCATTCATCATCAAAATATAACTACTTATGACAATTTAATACTACTATAAATAAACATTAAATATCAACCATTATTTTACTATCACACGTACTCACACCCATAGTATATAATCACCTAACATCATATAATTCACATAATATATAGAGTAATATTACCAATAACTGAACATCTCAAACAATGCATAATTACATAGACAAGGAAGAGAAATCATTTGGCTATCACATGAAATCAAAACAACCATTAGTTAGATAAGGTTAGTTAGTTAATAGTTAGAATATGAGCATCGTTGATGTATAGCAAGAATCATCATTAATGTGTATTATCCAACATAAAAGAAAATATAAGACATGAACCATCAACAAGGCCACAAGGGACGAGGTCTTACAATATCAAAATATGCATGCTCAAGTAAAAGAGGTGTGTACACCCCATATACTATGAGGCCTTAGTTTTTTTTTCATGCACAGTTGTGATTTTACTTAGATTTTTTTTCATGCAGGGTTGTGATTTTACTTGTGGTCTTGATGTCTACTTGGAGGTTCAACTAGACATTGTGTTTTCCAACATGCATTGGTTTACATCATGGTTGATAGGAAGTTTTACACCTTTATTCCTTTTCTAATTCACTCCATTACCGATTCATTATTTTATCAATAGATGCAAAAAACGTGTTATTCTTTTGGCGTTGCTAGCAACAATGGATGCATATTTTTTTATATACAAGGTTGTCATAAAAAAATTTGGTTGCTCTCTAACCTTTCATCTTCATTAACACATGCACATGCATCACAACCAACGTATCTTCCCAAAATAATACATATGTTGTTGCAACTAGAGAAGTAATTACATACTGTTATGCATGTCACACTCGTACGCTACATACAAAGTTGCAGGTTGAACCACTCATCGTGTTGCTCAACTTGCACTTTTTTATTTCATGAATTTCAAGATGTTCTTTTGCTACTCCTATTAACTTACCCCAAATGGAAGGCTTGATATCACAACATGACTTCTTTGGTAAAAGAGGTTTGTACACCCCATATACTATGAACTCTTAGTTATATTTTCATGTGAGGTTGTGAATTTACTTGTGGTATTTATGTCCACTTGGAGGTTCAACTACACACTGTGTTTTTCAACTTGTATTGGCTTACATCATGGTTGATAGGAAATTTTACACATTTCTTCCTTTCCTCATTCTCTCCATTACTAATTCATTATTTTGTTAACAAATGCAACAAACATGTTATCCTTTTGGCATTGTTGACAACAATAGATGCACATTTTTTTACATAAAAGGTTTTGGTTTCCCTCTAATCTTTCATCTCCATTAACACATACATACACACACACCACAACCAACGTATCTTCCCAAAATAATACATTTCTTATTGCAATTGTAGAAGTAATTGTATACTGTTATACAAACTACACTTGTATACGGCATACAAAGTTGTAGGTTGAACCACTCATCATGTGGTTCAACCTGCACTTGTTTATTTCATGAATTGCTATATGCTCCTTTGATGCTCATGTTAAGTCACCCCAAACGGAAGGCTCAATATCACAACATGCCTCCTCAGTTAAAAGAGGTTTGTACACCCTATATACTCTAAAATCTTAGTTTTTTATTTTCATGTGGGGTTGCGAATTTACTTGTGGTCTTTATGCCCATTTGGAGGTTCAACTAGACACTGTGTTTTCCAACCCACATTGGCTCACATCATGGTTGATTGGAAATTTTACACCTTTTTTCCTTTCTTCCTTCTCTCCATTACTAATTCATTATTTTGTCAGCAGATACAACAAATGTGTTATCCTTTTGGCATTGCTGACAATAATAGATGCACATTTTCTTACATACAAGGTTGTCATAAAAGGTTTTGGTTGCCCTCTAACCTTTCATCTCCACTAACACATACACATGTACCACAACCAATGTATCTTCCCAAAATAATACATTTTTTGTTGCAATTGTAGAAATAATTACATACGATTATGCACGTTACACTCGTACGCCACATACAAAGTTGCAAGTTGAACTTCTCATCGTGTTGTTCAACCTACAATTTTTTATTTCATGAATTGGAAAATGTGTTTTTGTTACTCATGTTAACTCACCCCAAATGGAAGGCTTGATATCACAACATGCCTCCTTGTGTAAAAGAGGTCTATACACCCCATATACTTTGAACTCTTAGTTAAATTTTCATGCGGGGTTGTGAATTTACTTGTGGTTTTTATGTCCACTTGGAGGTTCAACTACACATTGTGTTTTCCAAACTACATTGGCTTACATCATGGTTGATAGGAAATTTTACACCTTTTTGCCTTTCTTCATTCTATCCATTACTACTTCATTATTTTGTCAGTAGATACAACAAACATGTTATCCTTTTGGTATATCTAAAAGTAATAGATGCACATTTTTTTACAGACAAGGTTGTCATAAAAGGTTTTGGTTGCCCTCTAATCTGTCATCTCCATTAACACATACATATGCACACAAACCAACATATCTTCCCCCCATCGGAGCCATAAAGGACTGTCTAAATCAATTTGTTTTTGTTCATAAGCTTTAAGTGCATCATCATAGCTATAAAACGAAGGCGAAACGATCTTCTTTTTTGAGTTATTTGGGTGGTACCTATTTTCATAAATACCCTGGTTTTTTTGAAGAGTTGATCTATCTTGAGTCCTAAAAGCATATCTTGAGTCAGTACACAAATAGGATCTCCTATAGTTGGAGAGATAAGATTGAGATGAGAAAACATAAGTAAACGAGCTTCTACTTGAGCTTCCATAGATAAAGGTACATGGACAGCCATCTGATCTCCATCAAAGTCTGCATTAAATCCTGCACAAACCAATGGGTGCAACCGAATGGCACGTTCTTTTATTAAAATAGGTATAAACACTTGTATTCCTAATCTATGTAAGGTGGGTGCTCGATTTAACAATATGGGATGTTTTTGCATAATCTGTTTAAGTACGTTCCATATAATAGGTCCCCTGTCTTGAATTAAAAATTTAGCAGCTCTTAAATTGGGAGCAATCTGTTGTTCAACTAGCCCACGAATTAAAAATGTTTGAAAAAATTCTATTGTGATTTCTCGGGGCAATCCACATTGATACGAGAGAAGGGGACCTACGACAATAACAAAACGACCTGAATAATCCACCCATTTTCCAAGTAAATTTTCATGAAATCTTCCTTCTTTACCTTGGAGAAATCTGAGAACAATTTATAAGGTCTATCGTGACTATCTTTCATCGGTTGTGCACCTATACTGTTATCAAGAAGTGCATCTACAGCTCGTTGGACTAATCTCTTTTGATCACCTAATAAATCCGACATTAGAAATGGATGAGTGTTTTCTATGAAGTGTGAAAGATTATTATTTCGACGGATAACTATTTGATAAAGTTCATTGAGATCCGAAGTAATAACTCCACCTTCATTTAATTGAAACATTGGCCTCAGGTCGGGAGGAAGAACTGGTAATAGGCATAGAACCATCCATTGTGGTTCTACATTTGCTCGAATCAAATATTTAGCAAATCTCATCCGTCTAACCAAAAGATCCTTTCTTCTTCGAAGTTTTTGAAGTTTTTGCTCGTTAAATTGAGAATATATTTCTATATTACCAACTGCATTCTCTGCCTCCAAAAATAATATAGATAGTAGCTCATCTATTATCTCCCATTCTCTATATGAACGATCTATAATAATTTGCAGATCTAGACCAGCTAATTGGTCTCTGATAGCTTTTCCTCCAGTAGCTATTTCTCGTTCTTGAAATAGCGCAAAATCCCAAGAGAGAAAATAAGCAATATCTTTTGGCCAGGATTCTTCGTCATATTTCAGTGAACCCTCAAATCGCAATAAAGTCGGTTTGTTAACCGTGGGCCTAGTAATACAAACATTTGGATAGGGTTTTCTAATATTTTTTTCCCCCCCCCTCAGAATCGGACATGAAAGTTTCCTCTCATCCGGCTCAAGTAACTATACTGAAATGGAAAGTGATTATGTATCATTGTGCAAATGTTTTTTGCTCTCTATAAAATGAAATAGTTACTCTTTGCTCAAGTTCTAAATGAATTTGATTATTGGTTTATCATTCGTATTATGACATAAATATGGAATTAGTGAGCAGTCTCCTCCCTTTAGAATGATACATTTCTTTGTGAAAGACCTTCAGTTCATTTGAAGTTCATAAGGGATTTACTTGTCTGTATCTCGTTCTAATTGATCCTGTAGGTTTCTGTTTTACTTCGATGGTTACAATACTATATGAAGCATATGTGCGATGAATAAACTCCTATAACCATATCTTCTTTTTGGTCTTGAATAAATCAAGTGATTAATAAGAATAAACCATATTTTTCATTCCATTTTTTCTTAGAATAAAAGAGGTATTTTTACTAAGTCCAATTAGCAATTTAATATACAAGATATTAACCCTAGATTCATTTCTCTTTATCAACATCTTTTTAAGATGCTTCTTATTCTGAGCTTCATGCTACTCTTCCCGAGGGGCGTGTCAGAGCTAAGGGCATCCCAATTAGATTGAATAGGATGACAGTTCCTAGGGATCTGTATAATCAGAGCTTGTGATCAAGTCACACATCGCAGTATACTGGTTCTTCTAATTCTTTACGAGTTTTATCTAATATATCCGCGATATAACTGGGGCGTCGTTTGAAATACCAAATATGAACAACTGTAGAAGTAATTACATATTGTTATGCATGTTACACTTGTACACCACATACAAATTTGCAGGTTGAACCACTCATTATGTTGTTTCTGAAACAACACAAGGTATACTTCCAAATAATGGTTGGTTTTCACAACATTCCTCTTCAAGTAAAACAGGTTTGTGTGCCACACCTAAAATGGACTCATCATTGAATGTCCATGTATGCTTGTGATTGTGTTGTTGTTTTCTATGTCCACTTGTGTGTTGAGCTACACACTCTGATTTACAACTCGCATTTGTTTTATATTTTATATGTAGCTTGATTCAACCTATCACCTTTTATTTTCCTCAACAGAAATTGACAACCTTATATTGGTTCACGTTGGTGGCAACAATGCAAGCACATTTTATTTACGTTTAATGAATAATTTATTTCTTTTGTTTGACACAATCCACTCTAATTTTAAATTTTCGTCCAATTCCTATCTTACCTAGAATGGGGAGAGGCTTGAAATGGAAGAAGGAAGATGATCTAGAGGTGCAAGATGTATGGGATGGAGGCTCTCATTTTTTCTCTTTTGATTTGGAGTGGACTCCCATTGCCATAAAAAATGATGGGGTCCTTGACCTTGTCGCAACAATTCCTCATAGCATACTCGATGATTTCATTCGTGGTGAAGGTTTGGTTGAAGGTTTTGAAGCTTCATTTATACACGTGAAAAAAGAGATAAAATCATCACGGTTCTCGTCAACAAAAAAAATATAGAAAAAAAATTATGTGGTATAGGTTTGTACCTTTCAAATGTAAGGAAAATCAAAGGTGCGAAAACGCTTTCCTAACGCTAAACCCACAGAGGAGACGTGCAAAGACCAGTTTAAAAAAATTAAAACACTTAAAATGAACACATGCAGGGTAACAAGAGTAACAAAAATAAAATGATTTCAGAGATAACACTAGATTTATGTGGGAAAACTCTTTTGAGTAAAAAACCCACCACACCAAGAGAAAGACTCTTTGTATTATAGCAAGAAAAAGATTACATACAAAGTTACAACCCTCACTCTCTGATAGTTAGCTCACAACAGCACTAGAGTTTTCATGCACTCATTGTTACAATGCTATTTCAACATACAACGAATACAAAACTCTACCAAACTTTTCAGAGTATTCTCTTGCTCAACTTCTACAAATCTATCGTCATCAATTACATGTCAAGACTGACTATTACAAGTCCCTATACAACCACCAATTAGGGTGCATTAAATTCAGTTCTTCACTGACACGCCAAATCGATCTTGGATCAGATCCACCTGCAAATCTACATTGAGCCACCCCCGCAATAAATACGTTACAGAGAAAAATACAATTCGGGCTCTGCCAATCACCAAAATCTGATCACAAAATAACTGCATAAGATATCGCTTTTCACCAATCTAGCTTCCAGCAATAAATGTTGTTTTGCAACAATGATGCAAAAACAACCGATGAGAAATCACCACGTGTCACACTACTATTCATTTTTTCGCTTGACCAAGCAGTGATCCGGTCAACTGTCATCGGGCTCCGAAAACCCTTCGCCATCACTAACAGCTGCATCACATTCTGAGCCGACGTGTCTGCCGCTCAGGAGGTTTTGGGGCATCCAAGAGGGAATCGCCAAGATTCCCATGAGCCCTCCCAGAATGAGCTTCTAAGGCTCCCACGTGTCCACCGCTCGTGCACTCCGCTTGGCCTACGTGGAAGCCGTTGGAGCTCCTTCAGGGAGTCTCTAGCAGCATCCGCTAGATTCCCTAGGGAACTCCTAAGGTGCAGACAAGTGTCCACGGCCAGACAACCCCTCGCATAAAGCAACTCGGGGCCCACCATCTGTTCGCTGCACTCACCACTTTGACAAGCCACCACGTGTCATGCGCACAGGCGATTCTGCTCGGCAAAAAGGTAAACTGCGGTACTTGCCTTTAGATGCCGTAGAAAGTATCCAACAATATTGGATGAAGCTGATAGCAACCATTGATGCAAGGCATCGACACATCGATGTGATAGAGCATATCCTCCCACCAATGGGCAACCAATCCTTCGAAAAAGTTGAAGCCTTCAAACAAACCGCCAACTCCACGCCCGTTGGCCCATCACTGTGACAACCTTCAGAGTCTCCCCAATCAAACAGAGTCTCAATGACCAAAGGGTCAAGACGACCAAATGAGAACACCGCGGTAAAGAGATAAGGTCATAAATTTGTCAAGCCTTTAACAGAGGTCCAAGCTGGTAAGTTGAGGCACATTTTCCAACATCAACATTCATGTGTATGGTCCAATAATATTTTACTCTTTTTTGCTTAAAGATGATGAGATGATTCTTTCTTTACAGCTACTAGTGTGGATATGGTTCTGAAGACCACAAGAGCCAGCCTCCACCACTAAAAAAGACAACAAACATTTGTAAAAAAGTGAGGTTTTTAATGCCACTTTGTTGCAAAGGTTATGTACGGTAGACTCAATGTTGTCTATCTAATCTTCAAATTAAAGTTTCACATTGATGTCAATGGTGAATTTTACCATGGCATTGGCAACACAAGTAGAGACTTGCATTGTAAGTTAGCCCCTAATCTATCTGTAGAATGCAAAAGATATATTGAAAGCCCTTTGCTCATGGATGTGAGTGTCGATGCAATAATGGATATACACCTCACTGATCCTATTTTCCATGGCATGATGAGTAAGAGAGATGAATTTTTGATAGGAAAGGATGTAATGAATTCTTGGTGAAAGGTGTGTTCTATTCACACACATGAACACATATACAATTCGACAAGTATCATAATATGGAATTCACAAGATATTGACTTCTACTTTCAATGGCCCCATGGAAACAATACACCTTTTGTTATCAAGGTTCAGACTCCATGGATGTTGGATACGATGGTTCACCACTCACATAATTTAGTCATCTCCATGGATTCCAAATTTTCCACTAACAAATATGCGGTGAGGCATTAGAAACATCAACGAATACTTCTTCATCATTTCAATGATCTTATTGGCTATAAACCTGACAATGCTCACATTGTCTTGTTATGTCTATATTACAAATTATATACTTTACTCATTTTCAATGAGCAATAGAGTGGTGTGCCCATTGCATGGGTAGTCTCCTCATGAAACAAGAATTAGGATATTGTTGGCTGGCTAGAAATGGTGTATGCCCATGGAAGAAAAGATAGACTCGACTGGAGAATCAATGCATTTTTACTGATGATTCCACTGTAGAAATTCAATCCATATAGTAAGTGCATGGTTTTGTTGGTTTGTGTAGCTTTCTCATTTACTATTTATTTTCAATGCCACTTTGTCATGCATATGAGCTCTAAACAATATCCTTTGTATTGTCTATTAGGGCTATCTTTGGATGTCATGTGATTCTATGCATTTAACACATTCGAAGGGCTTGGCTAAAGAACTTACATATGTACGCAACCAAGGAAAGGGAAATGGACATCTTCCACAAAATTGGCATGATCATGATGATGATTGGTGATAGAAAAGACATCACCACTCAACTATTGGACAATTTTTTTGAGTTCAATGATCAACCTCAATTTTTATAGTACTTCAAGAAGACCTGGTGCAAAGGAGATCGTAGAATTGGTGAGTTGACAATTTCTATCACCTCATTTGATTCACACCATTCACATTCTTTGATGTTACCTCTAATATATTGTGGTTTACTTGACTATTGTTTTTTTTTGCAACCATGTGGGAAAAAAATTGTAGACTATTCCCACATTCCAACCAGGATACAAATGCTTCCATTGAGTCATAACATTTCACATTGAAAACTCGATACTTATGCGATTGTCAAGAAAATTCACAAGGCAAATAGACTATTTGTATTACACACTTGTGTATAAAATGGAACCATTTCTTTAGGAAAAAGAAAAAGTTGCAACATCATGGTTTTTTATGAACTGTAAGATTTGAAATATTAAATCTAGTTTGGAGATAGCGAAGGAAACTCCGGATGATGATTGTGTTCCAGATGAAACACATATAAGATGGAATTGGGTGAAAAGTCAAAGTAGGTGCGACCACTACCTCATCCAAAAATTTGGCGAGCACCTTTTTTTTTGTGAGTTCCCTTGGATTTTGCAAGGGAACACTTGTAAACATGTCCTTAAGGTTTTCAAACTGATTAAAATATCATCTAACACTAAAGGGGTGGTCCACGGTAAGTGAATTTCAAATTGAAGTGCATTACTTTATGGGAGACAATTGTGTTTTGAATTTTCTACCACCTAATACAAGTTTCTTGTGTGTTGTCATTTAGATGATGGAGGTGAAGCCATTGATAGAGGGACAAATTTGAATGAGACATTGTCATAGGGGGCATCCAATAAAACAATCCTAATCTTATCACCCCTACACAAGCTCCTTTTGTTAGTCACTGTAATGTCATAAAATTTCACCCCTTGCAATTTCACATACATTCGTGTGTCCAATCCCTTAGCATCTTGTGTAGGCTCATTTTCCCCCCTCTATCAGACTTTTTCCCTTCTCAAGATGCTCTGCATCCATTTTCAGTAGCTACCCTTGTGTGTCAGCCTTGTGTTAAACCTAATGCTTCTCCCATTCTCATCATTTTATAGCATGGTATGTTCAGACACTAGCGCACCACGTAGACATCTACATGCCATGCTAGCATCCTACAATGTTTCAATGTTCAAATGACTGCCTCCGAGCATGTTTACCACTTGTCATCTAATTTTTTTGATGGTAACAATCAAAATTCCCTAAAATGGCTCAAGAAGCTTCCTTTCCCTGTTTAAGAATCATCTTTTCCATCCATTTGGTCTTCTAGATCTCTTCTACTTCTAGCTTCATTCCACTCTCTAGCTTCTTTCCAGCCTTGGCTCTAGAACTTTCTCTCTTGTTATTTTGTTTGCACAACTTTACATAACTTGCTACAACAGCTTCAAGCACTCTCAAGATCTCTTAGCTTCCCTCCTTACAACACTCTTGGCTCTTGCAGCTCCATCTCCCTTATCTCATGCTTGTGAGAATCTTGGGATTCCATATCCCCTATCATTTGCATCCTTACTTCGTGATATGGGTTTTCCTCCTTGAGCGAGGATTTCTTTTATCACCTCTTTTGTGATACGAGTTCTCCTCCTCGAGCAAGGTTTAATTTTATCACTCATACTTGGTGGCGTAGGTTCCACTTCTGAAGCGGGTTTTTCTTTCACCACACACTTTGTCCATTTCAGTTGCACTCTCTTTCTATTTGGTTGTCTGTGGAGGTGGGAACACTAAAACAGGGGATTAATTGAGGCAAACCCCTATACAACCCCAACACTTTCTCCAAATAATACACATGTAGGTATTGAAGACATTCACATGCTGAAGGCTTCATCACTTGCATGGTGGTAAGCACTTTCTTTCTATCTCCTATTCTCTTTATCATCTATTTCACTTTATTTAAGTTTTGTTACATTATGTTACTTTCTCACATTCCAAGATTTCTTAGCACTTAGAGTAGAAGTAGTCACTAAGCCATTTTTTTTGATAAACTTTCTTTTTGGTCTGTATGAGATGCCAATGCACCTTGGGGATGCCAGTGTGCCACACTATCATCTATATTTTGCACTGTCGTCCTTTGGCCAAGAGCTTGATAGTTTGTGTACAAAATCTTCGTGACTTGCTCTTTCTAATTCTAGAACCCTCGTATTGTTCCTTGAGGTAGTTTAGGGAAGTTCACCCAATGAGTCTCTCTGAATTAAGAGAACTCATGAGTAGCGAATCCCCCTTCTCTACATTTTAGTGAACCCGACGTGAAGAAGGAAAAATGGGAATTTATTTAACCCTACTTGGTGGGGTCATAACTTTTGACTCGGTGCTCGGAATTCTTAACCGTTTTCACCGTTGGAGAGGTCTCCAAGAGAACTAGTTCAATCACTAAAATACAATGGCTTTGACTATCAAGTTTTAAGGACCGACACAAGTTCCAAACCCAAATTATGCTCTGAAGACCTTTGAAAATGCAAATTACTAGAACCTAGAAAATATCGAAAAAACCAAAAAATATAGATTCTCGATTTTGCTTGATTCTATCACCTAAATGAATTTAATATCTTCTTTTATTAGTTCAGTATCTAATTTTGTTCAAAATTTTAATGATATTCCATTTCATGCATGTGATAGTGACTTGGCTTTGCCCATGTCACTTTGTATCTGTGATCCTTCTCATGAGATTCCTCTTGCTTTGGAGGATATCTTGTTGCAAGAAGATGAAATCATTGATACCTTTCTTAACATTACTCTGCCTATTCATTCCAATGCACTCTCTTCTGGAGATGATGCATTAGTGAATGATGAATCTCCTCGCCATTCCAATGCACTCTCTTCTAGAGACTTTGCATTGGTGAATGATGAACCTCCTTCCACATTTTATCCTCCCTGGATCGATGTTGAGAATGTTTCTTCAAATAATTATTCCACTAAATGTGATGAGTCTATAAATATAATCTATCTCTGATGCCCCTTAAAGGCTTAAGAGATCTATTATTTATCTGACACTAGCTAGTCCTTCTCCTAAAAGGATTTGTTTTATTCAGGGTGTTCCATTTGGTAATGATTATCTTGATCTTTTTATGGATCCCTCTTATAGAGTGGTAGCGCATACTTATGAGAATAGAATGAATAAGCAACCAATCCTTCTTCAAGCTCCTAAACCCACAACTAAAGCATCCAGTGATTAGGATCTTGTTGAGAAACCTCAGGTTACTCCGGCTAAGATCTCACTATGGGACTTGCTTCAGTTTGCTTCGGTTTATCAAGGTATGCTTCAAGAAACCTTGCAAAATATCCTCTTTCCTTCTTTTGCTAGGCTGACAGATGTCGATACGTTGATAGCTCATATTCGTGTGGATTTTCCAAATATTGTGTTTTATTTGTAGGAACTCCCACCTCTAAAATTACAGAAGCAAGTTGACCCTCTAATGATCATAGTTAACATTAATAAAATTGGCATTAGACGTACTCTCGTTGACGTTGGCTCGACGCTCAATGTATGTAGCTTTGATCTATTGCTTGAGATTAATGTTTATTGATCTTCTCTTAATGCTTCTTCTATTGACATCATGGGTTCGATAATGTTGGTAAACAAGCCCTAGGCACAATAGTCTTGCCTTTGAGGTCGGGACCCGTTACTATACACACCCTTGTATATGTTATGTCAGAAAAATTACCAGATATCCTTCTTCTTGGTAGACTGTGGATTCATGCTATGGGTGCAGTCCCATCTACCTTGCATAAATATATTAAGTTCATCTATAATAATAAAGTAGTCATAGTCAAGGCTGACCCTGAGGCTATGCACTTATGTGAGATGGCAATTGTTGATCAGGTTTCGATTGTGCCTCCTCTTATCCCTTCAATATCTTCCAATGTGTCGATGTTTACTCCAGTAGTACCTACTACAAAGGACACTCTTGATATAGATGTCTCTGAAGAAGATCCTTCTGAAGCACAAAATATTAAGTCTTCTCCTTCTTCTTCTCAAAAGAATGCATGTCTTGGTGATGATTGGGGTTCCCTATACTTTAAAAATTCCTTCATTAGAGAATATCATCCACACCCACTATCAAAGATTATTATTCTTTTGTATCATGGGATAGTGTGAACATAAATTGTAATGTTATTATTGTTGATCCTCCTTCTGAGGAAGATGATTATGCTTTTGCTAAAGAGGATAATGTTGGTAGTCCTATTAAAAAGGATGATGGTGATCCCATAGAGGAGTATGATCCCCCTTGCTAGAATAATGCTCTCTTTGAAGATCCTCCTTCCTCTCAAGATTTGCAAGTGTGATATGGCCCTGGTTTTAAGCTTGTATCTAAATATGGATATGGGAGTAAAGGTTGTGGGTGTAATGAACAAGGCATTTAGGTCCCTATGGAATTTGTACCTCACAAGAATAATTTGGGGCTTGGATGCTCAAATGAGCAATCTGAGCAAAAACCACGGTTGAATGTTGACATGATGTCTGCTCAACCTTGTTCTCACAGATTGGTCCATCCTCCTTTGTCTGCTATCTTTGTATCTACTTCTTGTGAGCAATCAAACACTTCTCCACAAGAGAAAGGGTTGATTCCTGCTCCTCATCCTTTGTTTGAGAAAGAGTGTATGTTGTTGAGGCTTCTTAAAGCTTGCTTAATTACTCTTCCTCCTCCTACACGAAATAAATCTCATGGACATGATAAGGAAAACATTATTTTTGTGCATACCATCGAGTGTCTGGCCATTCTGTTAGTGAATGTAAGGCGTTGAAGGATAAAATACAACAACTTCATGATTTAGGTGTCATCCCTCATTTTTTTGTTGATGCACCTACCTTTTCTTCAAATCACAAGTGATATCGAGGTTTACATCTATCTTGTATGTTCTAAGTATATTGCATGGTTCTCCTCCCCTATATGTTGGGGGTAGTAATAGCGTGTTTTGGAGATGTGCATCCTTTTTAAGGACCCCCTCTCCTCTCTCTATCTTTCAATTGGAATGTCCCCTTGAGTGGGACCCTTTCTATCTTGAAGGGTTCCCAAGGGACTCCTTTTGAAAGCTTCTATCTCAAATGAATTCTATGGCGTCTAGCTTGGGGGCAACCCGACTAGACCGATTTCACATCTTTTTGTCTAGCTTGGGGGTAGCCTGACTAGACCTCACCTTTCAAATAGTGTTTCCCTTGAGTTGACCCCTTTTCTTTTGAAGGGTTCATGAGGGACCCCTTTGAAATCCTTTCAACTTGTCAATGGTATGTGTGACTGTCTACTTTTTTCCCATGTGGCCGCTTTGTTTTTTGACATGTTTTATCTACGAATTAACATGTCACTTTGCAAGTGCGCCTGTAAAGTCGCTTTCCAATTCAACTTTATGGATTCTCCTCCTTTGGGTTTCCTCCTCAAAAAATATGTTGGGGGACGCCTCCTTGCACGTCTATGGGCCTGTAAGGCGCTTTCATCTGGGTTTCATTCATGTGAGAGATCTTGGGGGATACCTTCTTACAGGTCTGCAGGCCTATAAGGTGCATACTTCATGGGGATTCCTTTGTGTGAGAGATCTTGGGGGCTACCTCCTTGCAGGTCTATGGGCCTATAAGATGCTTTCATCCCACAGGATTTATCCATTGTTGTTTTGAAAGCCTTCTCTGTAGTTTGTGAAACTTCATAGTTCTGCAAAGCTACAACGTCCTTTTATTCTAACCTCCTGAAGAGAAAATACCTATAGAGCCATCTCTCTTGGAATTATCATTCCTCCTTGCTCTCTCTTGATCCTTTTCACTTCTCTTATCTTATCAAGGTTTATATACTGGATCAAAGATCTACATATTCTTCATCCTAAGTATATTCCCTTCCTTTCTTCATTCTAGAACTCCTCTAAGTGTGTTATTTGTTAATTTTCAGATGACACATAGTACTGAGACAACCTTCTACATCGAGGTCTCTTTCACTTTTCTGACTCAAATCCTTTAGTTTTTTTGTGTGCTAACATCATTGTTTGGTGTAGGTTTTTCTTGTCTAATGCACCTATTTTGTAGGTCTTTAGCCTAGGGGATGCTTATTTGGTTCGAAGAGTTATCTGCTTCCTCTATAGTATCGTTTTGGCATAATGATGTTATTTATTAGTGAAGATTCATATGCCTGCTAAAGTGGGGGAAAATGTAATGTCATAAAATTGCACCCCTTGCAATTTCACATACATTCTTGTGTCTGATTTAGTGTCCACTCCCTTATCATCTTGTGTAGGCTTATTTTAGCCCCTGCATTAGCCTTTTTCCCTTCTCAAGATGCTTTGCACCCCTTTTCAGCACCTACCCTTGCATGTTAGTCTTGCGTTAAACCTGATGCTTCTCTTGTTCTCGTTGTTTTGTAGTGTGATGTGTCCAGACACTAGCATGTTGTGTAGATGTTTATGCATCATGTGAGTGTCCTACAATGTTTCAACATGAAAATGACCACCTTCGAGCATTTTTTCCACTTGTCATCTGATTTTGTTAGTGGTAATAGCCCGGGACACCCTGAAACAACTCAAGAAGCTTCCTTTCCCTCTTTAAGAATCATCTTTTCCATCCATTTGGTCTTCTATCTCTCTTCTGCTTCTAGCTTCATTCCACTCTCTAACTTCATTCCATTCTCTAGCTTCTTTCCAGCCTTGGCTCTGGCACTTTCTCTCTTGTAATTTTGTTTGCACATCTTCACATAGCTTTCTATAGCAACTTCAAGAACTCTTAAGCTCTCTTGTCTTCCCTCCTTGCAACACTCTTGACTCTTACAACTCCATCCCTTATCTCATGCTTGTGAGAATCTTGGAATTCCATATCCCCTATCATTTGCATCCTTACTTCATGATACAGGTTTTCCTCCTCGAACGGGGATTTATTTTATCGCCTCTTTTGTGATACAGGTTCTCCTCCTCAAGTGGGGTTTTCTTTTATCACTCATACTTGGTGGTGTAGGTTCTACTCCTAAGGTGGGTTTTTCTTTCACAACACGCTTTTTCCATTTTGGTTGCGCTCTCTCTTTCTATTTGGATTTCAATGGAGGTGGGAACACCAAAACAAGGGTTTGACTAAGGCAAACCCCTATACAACCCCAAAACTTTCTCCATATATTACGCATGCAAGTATTGAAGAAATTCATGTGCTAGAGGCTTCATCACTTGCATGGTGGTAAGAACTTTCTTTCTATCTCCTATTCTCTTTATCATCTATTTCACTTTATTTAAGATCTGTTACATTTTGTTACTTTCTCAGGTTCCAAGATTTCTTAGCAATTAGAGTAGAAGTAGTCACTAAGTTATTTTCTATGATAAACTTGCTTTATGTTCTATACAAGATGCCAACACACCTTGGGATGCCAGTGCACTACACTATTATTCATATTCTACACTGTCATCCTTTAGCCAAGAGCTTGTAAGTTTTCCTAGAGAATCTTTGTGATCCGCTCTTTCTAATTCTAGAACCCTTACACTGTTCCTTGAGATAGTTTAGGGCAGTTCACCCTTTGAGGCTCTCTAAATGGAGAGAACTCGTGAGTAGCTAATCCCCTTCTCTACAGTCACAAACATGAGGAAAATTTATAGAAAATGTTATTTGAAATGACACAAATAAAATATTAAAGAAATTGATGTGTACACGACCCTAGTGTCTAGAGAAAGTATAATCATATACATAGTGTGTCAAGAGGTTTCTATAGGATCTACATCAATCCAATGCATTGCCTTTTGAATTTATTCAAGATCTCGATACAACTGCAACTAGCATTGTTTGCATGCATCCATGGTTTAGGTGCAAGTAGGGGTCATCCTCGACGTGCAACCCATTGTAGGGAGCATGCTACACAACAGTCAGATCACTGAACTCCTGTGTGTGACTCCTTTTCCTTTTCCATGAACAATAGCTTTAATATGTATTTTAATATGCAATACAAGACGTCAAGTGCATCTACTATGGATGGAGCAAAGGATATGACATCTAATATGAGTGACTATGAGAAAACCCATTTCAATTTATATATTGTAATAGGAATGATATTATATATTTCATTGTCCATTAATAAGCTTCTACCACCTCATAAACTCTTTTTTTGTCTTTTTGTTCTCATCAGCATTCCAATATGCGGAAAGGAGTCCTCATCGGCGATTTCCTTTCGCGAGTGTAAACCAATGGTAGGTATGGTTCCAATTTAACAAATATATGTAGGTAAGTCCATTTTTGGGTATGACATTATGTAATAGCATGCTTCCATATAAAATTTTGGCTACGGTGATAGGCTAATTTCAGCCAATGTGCATTCACTCTAGTGCTTCTTGAAGAGTAACCGAGGAGTGTAGAAGCATACATCAATGAACCTCCATTTGTAGGTAAGCATGCCATCTTTTACAAAAAAAATCACACAACTTGTCTACAATTTTTACATCAAACTTTCATGTCTCCACCCAACTAATATTTTTCTTCACTGCTTCTTTTCAAGAGCTTGTACAACAAATTCCTTTTTCATTTCATGCATTCTAGTACCTTCTGCTCCAATTATGCATTTCCATTTTCCCATTGCACATATTGCATGTGCTCCTTCCTCAACGTGTGAAGAGAAAGAAGAATATATTTAGTCAAAACATTATCTATCTCTTTCACTTTTGTCACTTCTTTTCAAGTGTTTTCATAGAAAATTCATTTTTCATTTTAGGCATTCTAATACATGTTGCTCCACTTGTGTGTTACTATTTATCCATTGCACATACTAGACATGCACCTTCTTCAATATTGTTATATAGCTTTGTAGCTGCTTTTTAGTCAATATTGAGCGTGTCTTTCTAATTAGAGAATGCAGTTGTATCTTCTAAAAAATTTGTTCACACAAGTTGTCTATAATTTTCACATCGGACTTTCATGTCTCCACCCAACTAACTCTATTTTTCTGCATTGACATATATTTGACATCAGATAATTTTCACTCAATTTTCACTCTTCTCTACTTCTTTTCAAGTGTTTTTATAGGTGTTTTGTTTTTCATTTCAGATATTTTAGTAAATGTTGCTCTAGTTGTGCATTGCTATTTTCCATTGCACATACTGCACACGCTCCTTCCTCAAGTTTTCAAGAATAGGTAGAATCTCCTAAGTGAATACATGTACCTTGGACATGCACCATATCTATTTTTTTGAGAAAAAATTGCATTTCAATTTATGTATATGATTAACAAAAAAATGCACATCATATTGGCAAGGTGGAAAACACAGTGGGTTTTATGTTATTTTGTTATGCTTGTTGAAAGGTCAACCTATCAAGAACAGGTAGAATCTCTTAAGTCAATAGAAACACTATGAAAATGTACCACATCTATTTTTTTGAATGAAAATTTCATTTTGATTTCTTCATATGATTAACAAAAAAAATGCACAACATATTGGCAAGGTGGAAAACACAGTGTGTTTTATGTAATTTGATTCTACTTGGTGAAAGGTCAACCTCTCGAGAACATGTAGAATCTCTTAAGTCTATAGATGTAATGTGAACATGTACCACATCTATTTGTTTGATAAAAAGTTACATTTCAATTTATTTGTGTGATTAACAAAGAAAAATGCACAACATATTGGCAAGGTGGAAAACATAGTGTGTTTTGTGTTATTTTATCCTACTTGGTGAAAGTTCAACCTATCAAGTATAGGTAGAATCTCTTAAATAGATATGGTTACTATGAAAATGTACCACATATATTTGTTTGAGAAAAAATTGCATTTTGATTTCTCCGTATGATTAACAAAAAAAATGCACAACATATTGGTAGAGTGGAAAACACAATGGGTTTTGTGTTATTTAATTTTGCTTGTTCTAATTTTTCTTCATATGGTCAACATGTGAAAGTTAATAATTTGTTTCATGCATGTATGTAATATGTCACGCAATGAAGATACATGGGTCTCTAGTTGGTTGACCAACTACCACCTATATCTTCCATGTAATGTCCTCACTTGGATAGTGATGAGAGCCAATTATGTATCATTTTATGGCATATTTAATCCTATTTCATATACCTTCATATCCATTCCCACATTCCATTTTCATTTCAAGTCATACTATTTTTCCATTTTATGTTGCATATGATTAAATATATATAAGCGATATTTAATAAAGTTTTGGATAAAATATGGAAATTAATGATTGGTTGTCTTTACAAATAAGCATTGTGATTTTCAAATTTGGGAAATAAATCTTGCAACATGCAGATCATAAGAACTTCCTATCACCTTTTATGTAGAATATCTTATTGTCACTTTCTGGTCAGAAACTTCTGTGTATTAATTTTTGACCAACAATTTATTTATGTTATCTTTTCAAAGGTGATGTCAGTCTCCAAGGTGGCATTGGTTACCCCTTTAATGCAAAATTTGAATAAGCACAAGAAATCGTGGTTATTTCCAAATGGAGATGCAACTGCCAGCTATGGAGAGGAAATCGAAAACCTTCACTATTTATTGTAACAAGACAATTCATGGTCCACAAAAGATGGAGCAGATGCACTCAGTCAAGGCTCCATGTGTGCTATTCTTGTGGAATAAGGGAGGAAACCCATGCTAAGATAATTTTTGCTAGATAGATGGAGAAAATCTACAAACCTTCATGTCATTGTTGTTTTCCATAAAAGAGAAGAGTCTATTATAATAGTTGTGCTTGCCAGCTGTGTGGAGGAGTAAAACAAAAGCATGTCTTCTATTTTCATCTGTTGTTATAGCAACACAGTTTTAATCTGTAGCTTAGCAACCCATTTATTTGTTTCTTTTAGCTTGTTGGCTACATGCCAAAACAAATAGATCTTCATAGGTTGTTATAAGCTGCACATATATAAGTAGTACAAGGCAGCAATGAAAAAAGAACAATGTACCATTTTTATAAATAAATAAATCCTTTGCATGAACAAAACCATGTAAGAGCAACGCTATTCGTTTCATCATTTGGCAGATTGAGGAGGTAGGGCCCACTAATCAGAATGCCAGTGATTTCAGTAATTTATTGTTTTAATAATGTGTGATTTAATTTTTTGCAATTATTTATTTCTATGTGATTTAATCTTCTATAGTGTTTTATTTACGATCTGGTTTAAAATTGTTTTCCATTAGACAATCAATTCAACTATTAATATTCTGCCAATGTTGGTGTGTGTATTTGAAGAATACAACGCGAATTGTATTATGGATTTATGAGAGAGTTTGTTGTTGTTATTTTGTAGTAAGTGACAGTTCCTGTCACTATTGATTTTATAACAGTTCCTGGCGAGTTTCTGAAATTTAAACCAGATCTTCACTTAGGAAATTTATGTGTTCTAGTTGCATTTCTTCCCCACTCAGCTCACGACTTTCACCCCTTCGATTGGCATATAGCCACAACACCTCTCACAATTTTACACCCCCAGATTGACACGTATAGACCAAACTAAAACTCATTGCAAAGTATTAAATCTTTCTTATTCTTTACCCCAGGCTTGGCCTATCAAATAGAGGAAATGAGTATCTCGTACAGGTTCAGGGAAACGATATTAAGGATAATTGATAGAAATGTGCCAAAGTGCAGTGATGTCAAATTTCATAATTATACTCACTTTTTTAACTATGTCTACAATGTATGAGAAAAAATGAGCATAGACATTAAATATCACAATCTACAAATAGAGATTGTAAATTTCTATGACCAGCCAATTCGTTTTTACTAAGAGATTCGAAACCTTTTCCTAGCTAGATGTATTTGGAAGGTATCCATTAAACCAACAACAATCATCTAGAAGTACAACCTTCCCAACAAGCTAAGCATAAAATTTATAAGATTCCTTAAGGGGGAATCTTGAATTAGTCATCACATGGGTCTTGTCAAGGAATGGTAGCTTGTTGTGTTCAAATTGAGCTACATTGTCAAGTTCGAGGTGAATCGTGCCAAATTGTCATTAAAGATGATACACGTAAATTATGGGATACCTACATTGTATTCTGCGAAGTCTAACTTCACAATCAAAGTGTACACAATTCTTCTTAGTAGTGACAATGCAAAAATTTTACCTGTTCATAAATTGTTGACCTAGTTGACAATGTTTACAAACTATGTAGTTATTATATCTAACATTTGTGAAATTTTTAGTCACAAATGTTCCAAAGTTTTCAAACATTGTATATATGATTGTATCCATTTTCAATAGCATTTTTATGTCATCTGCAATTTCCCCACACTTGTTGCCATGTTATATATTTATTGTGTTTCTTGTAACTTTTATGGACAGATAATAAATAACACACTGTGGTTACCACAAGGAATATGATTTTTGGTTTTTTGTAATGATTAGGTATCTATTACATATGATTCTTTTAGTTTTTTGTAGATGGATAAATAACTACACTTATTTGTTTCATATGATATTTGTTTTGTTTTCTTATTAAGATATCTTGTTTCCTTTGGTATGGTATGACTTTATAACCCGATAAAATAGGCACCACTCTTGGAATAAAATGATCCACCATGCATGCCAGAAGAGAACATATTTAACCCACAAATTATGAGTAGAACATTCATTTGAATGTATCTCAAGAACTAATATTATATCCAAGGATAATTTGTAGTAATAATTAAGATTTCTTATGGTACAATCATGTTTTATATACACACATTTTATACTTTTTCAAACACACAATAAGCTTGACATTATATTGACAAGGCATTGCAATGTCACTAAATTTCATGCAACAAAGCACAAGTAATATACTTGATCACTATAACAAGGCTCGATACATTTTGGATATGATTAAGCACTTTCCAATCAAAAGTTAAGTGCATATAATGATCAAAGTTATAATAAGTTGTGCAAAAATAAGCACAACATGTTTTATACTTTATATAAAATATTCAACACTTTAGAAAGATGATGAAGGAGAATCGCAGAGCGTAAGATAAATATTGAATCAACAAAAAATATTTTTTATTTGTTTAAGGTCTTATTTGTAAGGTTTCCATTATATTAATAGTATTGCAACACTATAATACTATAACAAAAGGAAATAACTAACAAGGGGCAGTGTGTTTTCCAACACTGCAAATAATGTGAGCATCTTATTTGTTCCAATCAGATGGAAAAAGGGAAATGCCATTTTTATTGTACCAAAGAGTTGTTCTATAATTTTAAATTTGACTTCATTACATTCTTGGAGCATAAGACAAAAAAAATTCATGTGGAAATAGCTAACAGGGGACATTGTGTTTTCCAACACTACAAATAATGTGAGCATTTTATTTGTTCCAATCAAATGAGGAAAGTGAAATGTTATTTTTATTGTACCAAAGATTTGTTCAAAAATTTGAAAGTGGATTTCATTGCATTCTTGGTCATAATGAAACAAAAATTTCATAATGAAATAACTAACATGGGACAGTGTGTTTTCCAATACTACAAATAATGTGAGCATTTTATTTGTTCTAATCAAATGAAGAAAGTGAAATTCCATTTTTACTATTCCACAGAGCTTTTCTAAAATTTGAAGGTGGACTTCATTAAATTTTTGGAGCATGCGAAACAAAAACTTTTCATGAGGAAATAACTGAGAGGAGACAGGGTGTTTTCCAACACTACAAATAATTTGAGCATTTTATTTGTTCCAATCAAATGAAGAAAGTGAAATACTATTTTTACAATACCAAAGAGTTGTTCAAAAATTTGAAAGTGGAATTCATTGCATTCTTGGTCATAACGAAATAACTGATATGGGACAATGTGTTTTCCAACACTGCAAATAATATGAGCATTTTATTTGTTCTAATCAGATGAAGAAAGTGAAATTCCATTTTTACTGTACCAAAGAGTTGTTATAAAATTTGAAGATGGACTTCATTACATTTTTGGAGCATACCAAACAAAAAAATTTCATGAGAAAATAACTAAAAGGAGATAGTGTGTTTTCCAACACTGCAAATAATGTGAGCATTTTATTTGTTCCAATCAGATGGAAAAAGGGAAATTACATTTTTACAGTACCAAAGAGTTGTTCTAAAATTTTAATGTGGAATTCATTACATTCTTGGTCATAACGAAATAACTAACATGGGATAGTTTGTTTTCCAACACTGCAAATAAAGTGAGCATTTTATTTGTTCCAATCAGATGAAAAAGGGAAATGTTATTTTTAATGTACCAAAGAGTTGTTCTAAAATTTGAAAGTGGAATTCATTACATTCTTGGTCGCAACAAAACAAAAAAAAATCATAAGGAAATAACTGATAGGGGACAATGTATTTTCCAACACTGTAAATAGTTTCCCGCAAATGCATACATATACATACACAACATTTATTGCTATACTCAATTGAATTCATTGTATGCAATTAGTCTATTCAATACTATTGATTGTTATATTCAAATTTGTTGAGGTCAAACAATTTGCATGACAACTTTTTTCTTTCATTTATAAGCAAGCTACCATAAACAAAAACGCTTCAAGTGGCATTTCCTACCATTATTTCACATTGTTTATAATGTAATTATACAGGGCCATGAAAAAATTGTGTAGTGTAGAAAAATGTACTCCTTTACATTTTCACACTTTGTTTGGGTCCCCTCAATTAAATTTAACTTAATTATGCTTTAATAAGCCCTATTTTACATCTATAAGCCTAATAAATTACATTTTCTTAAGGGGAACTGACAATAATTAATGCCAACACATAATATTTTACCTTGAGAAATGTGTGGTCCAAGAATAAGGTCTTGGGACCCATTCACCCATGGGAAAATGGGTCCTCTCTAGGCCTTTGAACCTAAATTTATAATATGTTTTTGGCGGTATTTTAATGTCCCTGAATTCAAATTTCAATGTCATCTTGTAATGTTTAATTGTCAGGAAATTAAAGATACATACCTATAAATACAAGGTTATTTCATCAATTCAAATCTAAGAAATTTAAGTGAGAAAAATTTACATAGAAAAGATTATGATCAAAGGCATTCAAGAGTAGATTTATCAGTGACTTATTGCAGCAATCAAGATCTCAAGCATCATAGCAAATTCTTTTGTAATCATGCATGGTTTTGGAGCTAACATTGTGATGTAGGTTTCAAAGATCCAAGTCAAGCATTCAAATCAAGATTCAAGCATCAAGATCCACATCCATTGAATTCATTTCATGCAAGATCAAGATCAAGATTTAAGTCGAAAGGTTTATTCAAGTGTTTGGTGATTTGCAACATAGCATTGTCCATTCATCATTCCTTCAATATTTCATAATTTCAATTCAAGGTTTAATTACCAAAATAAGGTTTGAACAACGCAAACCCCCATTCACCAAAAAAAAAAAATTTCCCTCTTGTGTTTGTGTTGCAAATCTTAGGTTGAAGAAGGATTGAAGATCTCTTAGAGAGAGAAATTGGAAAAGTTTTAAAAGTTGCAAAAATTTGTCAACATTGTCGTCAATCCATGGAAACTCGCCTATACAGTTTATTTATGAATGTCTGACATTGAAACCCAAATCAAATAGCAGCTACAAATTGACATCAGAGGTTCCTAAAAGCTAGTTGAAACTTCTACAAAAAGACACATTCTTCTATGGGTGAATGAGTCCTAGGTAGCCTCCCAAATCTATGTTTTAGTGACAGGTACAAATCATTCTGCCATTTTCAGACCTACTAGAGCTTTTTTTTTATGTTTGTATGTTGCTTTAAATTGAGGTTTCAAGTTTGAATGGGCATAATTGAGTTGATTTACTATTTTTAGTTTTTCTCCCTAAAACATAGGAAAAGGGAGGGGGAATGAACCAAAATGTACTCAAGATGGTTAACGTCTATTTTCACTAGTTATTTCATTCAATTATGCATAGATGAATATCAAAAATCAAACCTAACCAATATATCAATACAAAGGTAGGTTTTAAGAGGGTCAAATGTTGTGTACCTGTTGCAAAATGTTCTTTTTCGTGCCTCACTAAGGACTCATTCGCCCAATCCCGAATAGGTCCTAGCTAGGGTTTTGGGGAAATGCTTTCTAGGTTCTGTTCTTCAATGTTTGCACTCCCAGATCCTAATCGAAGACTGTTGAAAACCCAAAAAACTAGAAACAAATTTTGTAGCTCAATTTTTGTGATCTTGTAAGAAAGGTGACAACTTTGACAAATTTTTGTTCCGATTGATATTCAACCTAAAGCCTACAATCACACATCAAAGGAGAAGAAAAAAATTATTTTGTTAGGGAATGGGGGTTTGCCTTGGTCAAAACCTATTTTGGTAATTCAACCTTGAAATGAAACAATGCATAAAGGAATGATGAATGAACAACAATATGTAACAACTCATCAAACCTTGTTGAAACCTTGGATAAAAAATATAAAACTTAGCATGAAATAGCATCAATGAGTGTAGATATTGATCATGAACTTGAGATAATATAATGGCTTTAAATACTTGAACTTGATCACCAATGCTACATCATCACATTAGCTCAACAACATGCATGACTTTGACATGATTATTGAATCTTTGATTGCTACAATAAATTTCAATAATCTCCCATTGAATGCCTTCTTGAATGCTCTTGAATGCTCTTGATCTCATAAACTTTCTATTAGGAATTGCTCATTATTTTTTCTAGGTGAAACTAAGTGAAATAGCCTTATATTTATACATATCTTAAGTTTAAATCTCAAAATTCAAATATCACAAGCCAACATCAAATCTTGAATTTGAAATCATTAAAATACCACCAAAAACATATTCCAGGGGGGGTCCTAGGGTTAAATGAGGACCCATTCTCCATGTGGTGAATGGGTCCTAGCATACTTAACTAGGACACACTTCAGGGGATGTTAAATTTTATGTAAAATTAGGATCCTAGGACCTAGTGAAGATGAATGGGTCCTAGGTCACTAACCTAGGACACATACCTTTTAAAATTAAGTGTTGTGTAATATCATTAATGAATTTCAGGATTTATACCTCAAAATATATAATTAATTAGGCTTCGATTTGAATTAAATGGGCCAACTAATTTCAAATTAACCTCAATTAATTAATAAATCCATAGATTAGTGAGAAAGTGTAAAGATACACTTTACAACACCCAAAATAAGGCACCATTAAGTCCATTTAATTTTGAAGGGCTCTAAACTTAATGTGAATGTGTAAAACATATTACAACACTAAATCAAGGCAACATTAAGTTCATTTTAATATTAATTATTCCCAAATTAATTGTGAAAAAGGGATACTTTTTTGACACTACACTCCCAAAAGTGTTGTTCAAGCTAATACCCTCATCCTCAATCATAAGGAAATCAACATATTCCCTCATTGATTTGACTCACCTAAGGCTTTTAAGTCAATTCTTTGTGGGGATTTCATTTCCTAATGAAAATAGGAAGATAGGTTCATCATCCCCATTTTCCCCATTTTCCCCATTTTCCCCATTTCAAATTGGCGAACATATTTTCTTTATTTCATTTTGAACCTGACTTTTGAACATCACAATATCTGATTTGGAACCTTCGATCTAGATTTTCACTTTTTCATTAGTTTACATTTTTAGATCTCTCAAATTTGCATTAGTTTAATTTGCATTTTAGGGTGTTAAAGTGCATTTTGGCACTGTTGAAAATCTAAAAATTCACAAAAACTAGTCTAGTGTTAGACTCATTTTACATAGTGCTTACATAACATTGCATGATCAGTCACTTAAATCAAAAAATTGAATCAAAATTGCATCTCAAACTAGGTCTTTCGCTTGTCATTTAGCATTGTTTCACACTTGCATTTAGATCTGATTTTTCAAAAATTTGAATCTGTAACAACCTGTTTGCAACCAGAATTTGGAAACATAAACATCAACTAAGATATTTGTAATTTAGTTTTTCGAAACCCTGGCTAAAGACCCATTTTTCTATGGGTGAATGAGTCCTTAATCAGCCCTGTTTTTGAATTTTTGGGCACTAAAAACCTTTTGTATGCATTATGTGTTTTTGCATTCAACATTTTGTTTTAGTTTCTAAATTTTTTATTTTCTATAATTATCTTGTGCATTAGGTTTAATTCATAAAATTGATTGCATTGTTTCAAAATCAAAATTCAAAATAAAAGACATCATTTTCAAGTTTTTGCATAGTATAAAAAAAAATTATCTTGTTTAAAATCTAGAAATTGCTCTCTTTTTACATATTTGCATTGCACTTCATATTATTGATTGTTCCTTGCCTATTCTCTATTTTGCTTCACAACCTAATTTCCTATTTCTAATACTCTAGTGAGATGTATCTCTAGACTCATGCCATCCCGCGCTAGTACATCCATCATGGATCTTGAGTTCTCAAGCTCTTTCACTCATAGTGTTGACACTAGTCAACGCATCATGGATCATACCCTTGACACCTCATTTCCTATGACCTCTTTACCAACAACCAATGTTACTAATGTTGAATCAATGGTTGCTAGTGTCCCTCAAGAAGAACTAAGATAATTGGATGAAGAATTACATAAATTGAAAAAAATTATGAGTTTTGAATACATTGCGGGTAGTGTGATTCTTATCATAGATAACATGAGGAAGATGCTTGGTAATGAACACAAAATAGAAATTGTGTGTAGCCTATCTCATATCATTAATAAACATGTCCCTACAATGGATAGTTGTTCTCAAGCTTTGGGGTATACTCAAAGTCAAGGTAGAAGTCAAATTCATCCTCCTACAACAATTACCTCTATTCCTACATACACCAATCCTCATGTTACTACAACCATACAACCCACTAGAAATATCAATACTACCTTAGGTGTTTCCACTAGGAATCCCTTTAGCTTTGTGCATTCAAATATCATATCTCCTAACCCATCTCCCCTCACAAACTTACAACTCAGTTGTCTTCCAAACACATATACACCTCCACCATATTTACCTCCATCTCATAACACAAACAATGATCATGTCCTTAACCAACTCTTGCAAAAATTTTCATCCCTCCAACAAAAAATTTCTACATTGAATCAAAACCAAAATGGCCAATCTTCACAATATGTCAAAAGAAACCCATTATCCTTGGAGATATTTAGAACACAAATGTCACAAGGTATAGAGATTCCTAGATTTAAGAAATATGGTGGGAAAGGAGATATTGTTAGCCATGTTTTCGCATACACAACCTTATGCAGTGACTTCATTTTTGAAGATAAACTCTTGGCTAAACTCTTCCCTAGATCCTTGAAAGATACTACCTTGGAATGGTTTTGTTCCTTACCAAATAACTCAATACATTCATTTAATGAACTTGTTGATGCCTTTCTTAATCATTTCCAAGTGTAGATAGGTCATAAGATTACCTTAGCAGATTTAATGAAATGTAAGCAAAATGTTGATGAAAAGGTCACCAACTTTATCACTTGTAATCAATTTATTTACTCATAAATCAACATTAGGACTCCTAATCCTAATCTCCAATGAATTTTCATTGAAAATTTTCAACATAAGTTTCCAAATAAGATTGGGATGGTGAAATTTCCCTCCTTCACATACTTGTGTATAGTCATTCGTGATTACCAAAATTCAGTTAGTAATCATGAAGTGAAAACTCCATCTAATGATCCTGAAAAAATCTAAATCCACACCTCAAACCAACTTCCAATCATTCAAGAAACAAAATATGGGATTTATACAACTCAATTCCCCTCAAGCAACTCAACATGTTGACTCCCAAGTGGCTGCTATAAAAACAACAAATCCATATCAATTTAGGGAAAAGCTTATACACTTTACCTCATTACCCAATACCCTTCATTCAATCATGTTGCAACTCTTAAAGAAGAACTTAATTTCCTTACCTACTATTAGAGCTCCTGATCCTAATAAGCCTTTAACTCCAAACTATAACCAAAATTCCTTTTGTCATTATCACCGACAAAATGGACATGATACAAAACATTGTAAGTGTCTTAAAAAATTTGTACAAGACCTCATTGATTCTAATCACATTAAAATTGGTGGTGTTAATGATCAAGGTAATGGATTTGTTGCCCCTCCCAACCAAAATTTGCAAACCTTTACCATTCCTATGCCAAATCATAACATCTCCTTTGTCAAAGCTAGTGAAAACAAGAATGGTGTGATGAATGTTGACATGAATACTGAAAAAATGAATAAAAATCCTATGGATACTATGATTGGAATCATTGAAGTTCAACCTCATAAGGGCCAAACCAATCATAGGGTAAAATAGTGGATTACAAACGGGGTAAAATTTTATCTTTTTAATATTATTAAATGGTTCTCATGAATCTAATGGGTATGGATTTTCCTTGGTTTATTCCTACGTATGTCAATCCGGGGGAAGCAAATTGATGAAAGATATAGGGGTTGTTTGCCTAAGAGCTAAACCTAGTGAGCTAAGTATGGATGGATGCAACTAAAAATAACATTTTTTTATTCAAGAAACTAGTTTTCAAACTTCTTGTGAACTGTGTGATAAGAACCTCTGCCAAGAATAATTTATAATAGAGATAGATTAAAACCAAACAAAATTAAATCTTTCGAACTAGAAATAAATTGACAGAAAATAACTAAGTATTGAAATGAAATGTAACACGCCAAACTATATCCACATGTATTGATAAACACACTGATTGACACTGAATGTGATATCAAACTAAAAAAATCAAGCACATTTATTTATATGCATTGGAAGATAATATGCTACACTAGATTTGCCTGTAACCATAAGCACACTAATTAACAACACACCAAATTATTCCAACATAATAATTAAAAACACACTAAATCACAATGATTAAAGATTGGAAATGGATTTAAAATTGAAGAATCTTGTTACCACACTACACACTAATACTATAGAAATTCACCAAGAAATTGAGGAAGTGGGCCCTACCTTCTCCAATTGTCCAGTGATGAAATGAAATCTTATTCCATGCTACTTAATATTCATGCAAACAATATTTTAAATCACAATCTTTTCAAATCAGAACTACAGCTTATAATTGTATATTATTGATTATCAATTCAAGTCTTGAAATACATATTTATAGGGATTATGAAGCATTAAATTTATAGCTAATGCTAATCACAAATCATACAACTGTTTAAGGTTTTTTGTGGTTTGCAGCCAACAACCTGAGAAACTACTTAGAAATAGATTATAGACTTGAACATTGTTCCAAAACAAACTAACAACTTCAACTAAGTTTATCAAAACTGATACATGACTCATCAACAATTTTGTCTTCACTTCCACCAATTTTCCTCTTGCTCCCATGCGCCATCCACCTAGTTATCCCCTGCTACCATATTCATGAAGGTAATAAGTAAATAATCGTGGGTTTTGATAAATTTACAAAAAAAATTATATTTTCTTTGTATTTTATTAAATATCCCTACTTCATTAACAAATAGTTATAGGAACGAAAAATAATCCTATAGAAATGAAAAGGTAAAATGCAAATAAAAAGGTAAAAATAAGGACATATTTAACCCTCATCATTTCCCCCCAACTTAGGATTTTGCATGCCCTCGTACAAAAGGACATAGGATACAAACTAAACAATTTCTGCATTGTGTTAGAAATCTCTTTAAACCATAATTGTTTGAGAACATGCATCTGATCTTTATGTTCCTGAATGGGCAGATGAGAAGCATTGGCAATTTTTGCTTGTTCAAGTGCCACCTTGAGCTGATCTATCTTTGTTTCTTGTGAAGAAGTAAGATACCTTACATCTTGGACTTGTTTTTGTAAAACTTGATTGTCTTCAATTAACTTGGTTACCAGGTCCTAAAAGTCACGAATCCCTTCATTTGTTAATAGGGGGTGCTCTTCTTCAAATTCTTCCTCTACCTCATTTTCTCTCTCCTCTTCAGATTATTATTTTGCTTCCTAATTTTGAGTTTGAGGGGTTTCAAATTCACCAATTCCCTATTCCACAAAATTTTCTAGGTTTTCATCACCTACTTGTTCATTTCGCAAAGGCTCATCTTGAATGGTGTTTCCATCATGAATACCCTCTTTGGCAATTGGAATTTCTTCTAAAATCAAAGAATTTTGTTGAGGCAATTTAGTGTCTTACTCAAGCTCCTTTTTATCTATTTCAGTGGCCATAGACTTTTCTTGTGTCTTCCTTCTTTTAATCCTCCTTAACTCCCTAGAGTTGCTTCTATCTTTTTAGTTCTATGAAAGACTATAGCCAGGATTATCAAGTCTCTAACTTCATTGGTTTTCTTAGAGCTCAAAACATCACTAACTACATTGGCCAAGTTTTCTAATTTATCCATTGTAATAGTTGGTGATTTTTCCTTTTCTTGAGAGACATCTAAAACATTAGCTAAGGTCAACCCACTATGTAGTTTCCTCTTACCCCTAGAGCTTGGTGTATTAATTATAACAGTTTTAACACTTACATGCTTAGCACCTGAATTCTTGACCTGTTTACTGCATGACCCTAGGGTTTGCTTAGTGTGTTTCCCAAAACACTTTTCTTTGGAGAGCTAGGGGAACCTGACTCAGAGCCTTCATTAAAATAATTTTCATTTTTACTCCCCTTATTCGAACTCTTATGTTCAAATTCTTCTTTTTAAGAGTTGCCATGGGATTTTTCTATATTAAGAGAGCCCTCCTCAACATAATGTTTTGGGGGTGTTAGGGAGGTCTTCCTCAACATTTTTTTTTGGGGAATCATCTCCAAGAAATGAATCCCAGACCATTAGAGGAGAAAAATACTTTAATTCCCTCACAATCAATAGCTTAATGAGTCCATGATGGGCTAAATATTTCTTGCTTCCTTCTTGGATTGCTTTTCTCATTTGGGTTAGAGAGGAATAAAGAAAGAAAGGAACATTCATAAGCCAACCCTAGCGGAGGTGCATTATAAGCCAAAAATGTTTAGCATATACATACACGTACCTACCTTCACAAGTTATGTACTGAATGATAAACTTTGCTACATCATCCCAGGGACACGAAAGTTAAGCCAACTTCATTCCTTGCCCAGTTACTACTTCAATAGACTATCCTCGGTGTAGGAACTTCTTATGAAGGGACTTAGGATCTTGCACCCGCTTTGAATAATCAGGGAAATAGTCCTCTCTTGAGAGTAGAAAACTAAAGACATCTGATATAGCCTCCTCTTTGATAGGGATGACCAAACCACAAACCTGTGCTTGTTTTTTGTGACATGTCATTGCAAATTCTCATGCCAATTTGTCATCATACCCCCTCAGTCTCTTAAAATGTGTATCCCACCCTTCCTATTTGAAGATTTTATATGCTTCAACAACTATCAGAGCCCTCAATTCATCCATGGTTGTGGGCTCAAAATGGTGACGATGATATCCTACCATCATGCTACCAAGATGTTCTCTTAGACCGAAATAGTGCATTGTTTTCAAACTAGAATAGTGTGTAGACAAAGCCTAGTAACAAATGCATAAATCACTACTAGTAGGGAAAAACGTATTGGGAATAGTTCAAAATGGATTACAGATAATAGATGAGGTAAACATGGAAAGTAAGTAGAAGGTAACTAAATTTAGATAGTGGTTTGCAATGGTGATTATGGCAGGTTATGGTTTACATGAATAATGATAGGGTAATAATGTTATGAACTAGTCAAGGCCAGGTAATAAAAGTTTACAGAGTTCCAAATAGATATGACCTGACGGGAAATTTAAATAAAATGAATATGGTTTTGATATGATTTGGTAGTTCTCGGATATGAAATAAATACGATTGGACAATCCACTCGTAGCTTGTCATGTGGCTCATCCGCGGGGTACGTCGATATGTATTAAAGAAATAAAATATATAAAATAAAATAACAAAGAAAAAAAACTGAAATATACCAATACCGAACCACCATGTGTATTGAAGGTCGACATGGAAGAAGACGCACGAGGAATCGGAAAAATAGAAGATGGGACCGATCAAATCACATGGCCGGTGCAGTCATGGAGATGCTAGTAGAACAATATACTTAGTCAAGAATGGAACAACATAAAGTAATGATGAGGATAGCACGTCAAAAAAATGCACCATCACATATGCTTCCAAGGTGGACAAGTACAAAAAAGATGAAAGGGGGTGCCACAAATGCTACACTACCATGTGTAAAGTAAAATAAATAAACAATAGCAGAAGTAGGGCATCTGGAAAGTAAATATCATAATGGTGTAAGAAGATCAACGTACGAGGGAGTGTATCTGGAAATGATGAAGTGTTTGAATGGAAGCATGAAAATCCCTTGGAATGTGCAATACGGTAGCAACATTAGGAAGGGCGTGGAAGAGCCGCAAAAAAAAAGAGACAAAAACCAATCAACAACATATGAAAATGAATTGAACAAGGATTCTTGTCCATAAAATGATAGGAACCAAGTCCCAAGATAACCAGGAAGAATGAAGCACACACAAAGGTGGTGTACCCAACTAGAAAGAAAATCTAGATTCCTGAAAGTCTCACGCAAATAGTTTTAATGAAAAACTGTCATGTGCACACCAAAGAAGAAAGAAGAACAAGGGTTGTGGAATGTATAAGGAAATTCATGTCACAGAAGTGACAAGAATGTTGTTTCTATTTTATTTTTTTCATGACAACAGACTACTAGAAGGCTGATTTTGAATCCCTCATTGCCTAGAGGCATTGGGAAACTAGTTTTCAACACTAAGATTATTTTGCAATTAATATTCACCAAAAGCTAGTTTTCAAATATTAACTGGCCAACAATGCCCGAAGGTTTTCACTGTTGGATCTTTTATTGCATTTTTTTTCACATTGCAAAAAGTACCTAAGAGGTACTTGAAGAGGCCATAGGAACACTATCAAGCAGATGGAGTTCCTTTAGAAAATTTGAGACAAATTCATCACTGGAAATAGGCCTCTTGTACAACTTCAAACAGTGGCCATTGACAACTAGAACCATCTGGTCAACATCCACAGTGTGAAGCTTGACAACACCATTATTGTAGACCATCTCAATTTTGTAAGGTCTGAACCATAGAGTGTGGAAATTTCCCTTAAAATATTGGAAACGAGAGTCATACAATAGTGCCCAATCACCTGGTTGAAATGACCGTTGTCGAATGAAATGATCATGCAAGAGAGCACATTGTTTCTAAACAATCTCTACATGTAAAAGTGCTTCCTGAGAAAGTTCATCCAATGAGTGCAATTATGAAATCTATTCTTTTTGTGCATCAATCAAGCTCATACCCAATTGGAGTGTGGTACGAAAATTTTTCACCTCAAACTCAATAGGAAGAACAACTTTCTTACCATAGATGAGTTTGTAAGGTGTCAAACTAGTAGTGGTTTTCCACATTGTGTAGTAGGCCCACACTGCTTTAGGGATTCGTGCAACCCAATCTCGCTTATGGAAGGCAACCATCTTGGTAAGAATTTTCTCAAGTTCTCTAGTGGTAACTTCAACCTATTCATTGGCCTGAGGATGATAAGGTGAAGAATTGTGATGTTGAATCTCGTACTCACAAACCAAAGTAGAAATGAGGTCGGATGTGAAATGTGGACCTTGATCCATGACTATCTCTCATGGAACACCAAACCTAGTAAAAATATTGGAATAGAGGAATTCAATTAACTTGGTGTCCCTTGCATGCTTCAATGCAACGACCTAAACCCACTCGGTTACATAATTTGTGCATACAAGGATGTATTCCTTGTTCTGAGATAGTGGGTTGATAGGTCCAACAAAATCAAGCCCTGATTTTTCAAAGGGCTCAATGGAAAATTGAGGATGTAGGGAAATTTCATCTGAGCACGTGGGGTGGACCATATTCTTGCATTTATGACAATGTTGAACGTAACTCTTACAATCCTTATGGAGTGTAGATAAATAGTAGCCTATAGTTAAAAAAATTTGGATAGTCCTCTAAGCAACAAAATGTCCTCTGCAAGGTTCTATGTGGCATGCATGAAATATGTCGAATACATCATCCTTGGGCACACACCGATGCATGATGTTGTCAAGGCCACAAAAGAAGAGCAATCCACTAATCCATGTGTCATCACCACTGATTCCAACCAATTTTTAGTGTTCACTCGGAGAGAAATGAGGTGGGAACTTGCAAGTAACTAGGTAAATTTCCATGTTAGTGTACCATAGAATTTTTGTTGATATAGAAAAGAGGTGCTCATCTAGAAAGGCATCATCAATTGGATTTGGTTCATCATCTTGTTGTTGTAACCTAGACAAAAGTCTGCAACCGCATTCTCTCGACCAGGCTTGTCAAGTATAGTAATGTCAAATTCTTGAAGAAAAAATAACCACCTAATAACTCTATTGGTTACAAAAAGTTTATTCATTAAGAATTGAATTGAAAAATGATCAATATGAACAAACACTTTATATCTGAAAATATAATGATGAAACTTATTGATTACATAAACAATAGTTAAAAACTCCTTTTTAGTTACCATATAGTTTACCTCAGCTCTTGTGAAATTTTTATTGATGTAGTAGATGGAGTAGAAAATTTTATCTTCTTTATGTCCAAGGACATCTCCCATGGAACAATCTAAGGCATTTGTTTGAATATGAAAAGGTAGTTCCTAGTTTGGACCTCTAAGTACTGGTGTGGTTACAAGCTTGTTCTTAATGGATTCTTGACATTCTGGTATCCAATAAAAAACATCTTTTTCTAACAATGCAAACAAGTGGGAGGTAATCTTACTAAAATTTTGGATATACCTCATATAATACCCTACATGGCCTAGAAAGATATAGACATCCTTTTTGCTAGTGGGTGTAGGCAAGTTCTAAATGATTTATATCTTTTTGGGATCAACTTGAATACCCTTGGAGAAATATAATGACCAAGTACTATCCCTTTTGTCATAAGCATATGGAACTTTTCATGGATTAATGATAAATTAGTGTCTATACAAAATTTAAGTACCTTTTATAAATTTGTTTTAGCCTCTTCATAAGTATTACCATGAACAGTAAAATCAGCTAGATATACCTCAACACAATCATTTACAATATCTGTAAAAATGCTCAAAACTACCCTTTGAAAAGTGGCAGGGGCATTACATAAAAAAAATAGCAAAAATTTATAGGAAAATGTGCCCCATGGACAAGTGAAGGTGGTCTTGTCCTAGTCTTCAAATGCTATGTGAATCTAGTTATAGCCGCTAAATTCATCCAAAAAAGAAAAGAACTTTTTACCTGCAAGAGTGTCCAACACTTGATCAATAAATAGTAAGGGAAAGTGATCCTTTTTAGTAGCTTTATTAAGTGCTCTATAATCAACACAAATTCTCCACTTACAATTTTTCTTAGGAACCAAAACTAGAGGAGAGACCCACTGACTATCTGAAATAGGATATATAAATCCAACATTTAACAATTTATGTAACTCCTCTTTAACTATTTCATACAAGACGGGGTTGAGTCGTCGTTGTGGTTGCCTAACTGGAAAACTACCTTTTTCAATATAAATATGGTGGGCGCAGGTGTCATGATGAATGCCACACATGTCTTGGTATTCCCAAGCAAATGCATCTTTATTAGTTCTAGTCATGGCAATCAGATCTTGAATTTTTTCAGTGCTTAAATCTGGATTAATATTAAGTGTGCGACTAGGTAAAATTTCCATGGCCTTTGATTATGCAGGTGAGTTAATGGCTAGTACTTGTGAATTGGATGGTGTATTTCTAGAATTTTCAAAGGATAAAAATGAATTGTACACATAATTATGAGGTAGAAACTGATGCAATGTGACAAAGTGTGGAACAAATCGTGAGCTACCTACTAGTGGAATATTTCCAAAGGGACAAGGAGTATATATTTCTGAATGAAGAACCATGATTTCAAATATTTCATTAGATGCATATCTATTCTAAAGAAAATTAACAAGAATTTTATCTTCGGACAGTTCCTCAATATCTAATACTTGATCAATTTTTAAGATTGGTAATGACTCATCCAAGTCGCTATCTACCCATACTAGATCCTCCATCTCCAATAAGGGTTGTGCTAGTGGGTATTAATTCAACTATTTTGTGTGCTCACCATTAGATATGACCATGTTTCCTGAACGATAGTTGATGAATGCATCTGCAACCGCTAACCAAGGTCATCCCAAAATCAAGGGGTATCCCCCCACCTTAATCTTAGGATGCAAAATCATAAAGTGAATTGGGTATTCCTACAAATCAATAGAAAGGACTACATCTTCAATCATACCCTCTGGTTTGACCAAATATCGATCTACCATTTGGAGAGCTGTGGGAGTAGGTGTAAGTCCCTTTAGTGACAATCTTTCATTTGTTTCATTTGTCATAACATTAATTGCAACACCCAAACCAACAAGTGTGTTAAGAATAATAATTTTACCAATAGATACCTTGATGAAAATAATCCCTGGATCTGAGTACTTAGGAATGGTTATATTCCCAAGCATGAGGTCTACCAGTTGCCCAATGAATTGGACGGTCTTCAAATCTTGCTTCTTCTTCTACTTTCGTATACATAGATCTCAAACTATTTTTGTATATATGCGAATATCCTTAATGGCCAGCAACAAAGGAATCTTAATATTAACATTGCATAACTCATTGAAAAAATCAAATTTAGGTTGACAAACTTCCTTTTGTACTAGTTCTGAATAAAATTGGTCAGGGAAAGGACATTCCTTTACTGGGTCTTCTTTCAGTGATGGTGGGCTCCTAGAGAGCCTTTCCTAATCTTAATTGAACTCCATCTATTTATACATTATTAACAAGATATGTAGGATAACATATTGCCTCATTATTATACATGGGTTATGTTTCCTTATTGTTGGGATTTGAATTTGGTTGGGTTGGCATTGGTGTGAGATTCAGTGGTTGTGTTGGATTGACTAGTTGAGTGGACGATGATTGTATGGATGGAAGAAAATTTTGTGGTTGTTGATATGGGTTAATCATGGGAGGAGGTGGAAATTGTGATTGTGATGGATATGATTATTGGTATGGTAAAGTTTGTGGTGATTGTGGCCTCCATGCCTACTACCATATTTGTGAAGCATTATGGTATTGTAGCATCCATTGAGGGTATGGTGGAGGTTTTTTCCAAACCCAATACCATCTATGTTGATTGGAAAAATAATTATATTGGCTAGGTCCTAGAGAAAAATAATCATTCGTCATTCCAGGATGCATTACTCAAGGTGGAAAAGGTTGCCTAGGGGCCATGTAGTAGACAGGTTCCTCAGAATATTCAGTGTTAGGTGTACCTATGGGAAGAGGCCTTAAGGTAGAAATTTTACTGACTTCTACTAAGGATGAAATATTTGACCTATTATAGGGGCAATCCTCACTACTATGTCTCTTGCAAAAAGTTGGACAGAATACAGCCAAGGCCTTTTCGACTTCCTCTTGCTTCCTATGAGTATATAGAGTTTCTATTTTTTTACCCATATGATTTAACTGTTGGAAAAACAAGGATAGAAAACTAAGAGGGGGGAGTGAATCAGTTGTCACAGAATTTAAAACTTATTTAACCTTATCAACCTTTAATCTCAAATCTGATAAATAACATTGAAAGCATGAATCAACAACACATCAGAAACACACATCACACCAATATGTTTTGCGTGGAAACCCTGTTAGGGGAAAAACCACAGTGGAGGTTAATCCACAAGTTATACCATGTTAAAATTATAAGAGAAATGAATAATGGGAATGCACATGCATTTAGGCACACTACCTAGAGCTCATTGCTCAAGGAAGACACACTATCTTACATAAAACTTTCAGATTAAATCCATTTGATGAGATTGAACTGAGAAATTAGCTTCTTCAAAAGCCTGATTACAGTTTTAGTTAGGCACAGAAACACTTCTCCACACTTCGCTCAAATTCCTTCATACTCTTCTCTATAATAAAATTATTTGATCTTTATTCGCACATCTTTCTTACTCTCATGCCTCTCAAATGAAGAATAAAATTGCTCTTATATATCCACTACATGAAATTACATCAACAACTTTGCCGGCCAAAAATAAAGAATAGATGAATACAAATTGTCGGCCAAATTCATGAACAAATCTCAATGAGCACCAATCGAAGTTGATCAAAACATAATGAAGACCTAAAACAACATCCTTGAATGTGCCAAGCATTCAAAAATTAATCCACAAGGATCCGCAACATGCTACAACCACCATGTCGGCCAAGAACATGAAAACCCAAACACACAAAGGAAAAATATTTGATCACGAGTACACCGATCAACGTGAACATGAAACAAGGATAGAACATGATCTAGAAACATCAATGAACATCACTGGAGCATACACAACAACTCAAATCACTAGAATTGCATTCTCTTCTTCTAGAAATACTAGCTACAATAAGAGAATAACTGCAGGAACACATAAACTCACAAATTTCTCCAATCTTGATGCGTACCTCTAAAACTTCTGAAGGATAAACTAGATAGGATCATAAACAAACCCTTTAAAGTGCAACTTTTGAATACCAACGTACTGAACTTTCCACCACTCTGAACTTCATAGCTTCACAGATAACCTTTTACATATTTATTGTAATTTTATCAATATCCTCGACATATACAGCCTTCAAGACACCAATGCTAATAGTTTTGACATCAATGACAACCACATATTAGCAAAACAACCACAACATCCAACATTAACAAGCCAGTTTTAAGATATTCAAATAAATTACCTATTTCATGCTCTGTTATACCTATGTAATTTCCTGGAGAAGAAAGCTTACTTGAATAACTCCTCCCCAAATGTTGAGACCTTGAGTAATTCCTCCAAATGTCACAAATGTCCTCAAAGTTCAATTTAGAGACATTACCTTTTCTTATTAAATTCAATGCATCCATATTATCATCTCTTATTCTCCTAAGAAACAAAATTTTAATAGTATTAGGAGTTAGCTTTGGTTGTCGTGATCATTGTAGGTTAAACATGAAGTGCTCGAGATAATCTTCCACGGTCAAAAATAATTCCTTCATGACATCCCATGTTTTGATATTTCTGAGGTTCATGAACCAACATAAGGATGCATCCTTCAATGTGGTTGGGAATAACTTCAGCTTATGTGCATCTCTTTGATAGTCATAAATATGGTACAACACATCAAACTCAAACAAAAACATATCAGGATCCTCAACAAAAAGACCACGAAACATGGGCAAGGCAGAATAGGGAATATTTTTCATAGGGGCATCATCTTCAAGATGCATGATTGGAAACTCAAAAGTGACTAGGTTGTTGTGAGCCAATGCCCTCTCATTTTTATTGTTGTTATTATTGTTATTCTTTTTGTTGATATCAACCATGACTTGAGATACCCAAGGAGTGAAGAATGTTTTAAATGGATTTTCGTTTCCTAAGGATGGACCAAGTCTAGACTCGTAATATTCTTGAAATAGATTTGCGACCCTTTTTGTTAATTCTTCAGAAGACTATATGGATATCGGAAGGGGTCTCAACAATGGTAGACTCAATAACACATTTTTTGATATCTAGTTCAAGTAACTCTTTCTCAGGTGATGGGTGTACAACTAAAGGTTTGTCTAATTCTTCCTTACGTGAAGTGTGCACAACTAATCATTGTAATTTTTTTTCACTTTTTCTCATTGTGAGCTACTTCCCTCAATGGATGGTTTTGTTTTGTTTTTTGATTTTTTAGGTTGTGAACTATTTCATTTCTCCCTTTTAACAAATATACCTCTACTATCCCTATTACGATTCATGCACCTATATGACTTATAACAACACAATTCAAGAGTATTAACCTTAACAAGGTTGAAAATCGTATAGGATTTCCTCTTGACATACTAGTCCTAACTCAACTTGCTATGATTTCAGCCCTTTAATACCTTTCCTCGGCAACAACACCAAAATGTAGGGTAAAACTATGGATTACATACGGGTTAAAGTTTTATCTTCATAATCTTATTAAATGGTTCCCATGAATCTAATGGGTATGGCTTTTCCTCAGTTTATTCCTATGTATGTCAATCTAGGGGAAGTAAACTAATGAAAGGGGGTTGTTTGCCTAAGGGTTGAACCTAGCAAGCTAAGTATGCATAGATGCAACTACAAGTAACCTATTTTTATTCAAGAATCTCATTTTCAGACTTCCTTTCAATTGTGTGATAGGAACCTGTGCCAAGAACAATTTTAGTAGAGATAGATTAAAACCAAATAGAATTAAAGCTTTCACACCAAAAATGAATTGACAAAAAATAACTAAGTACTGAAATGAAATGTAACGTTTCAAACTATATTCATATGTATTGATAAACACATTGATTAACACCGAATGTAATATTAAACTAAAAATAGCAAGCATGTTGATTGGTATGCATTGGAAGATAATATGATACACTGGATTCACCTATAACCATAAGCACACTAATTAACAACACACCAAATTATTCCAACATAATAATTAACAACACACTAAATCACAATGATTAAAGATTGGAAATATATTTAAAACTGAAGAATCTTGTTACCACACTACACACTAATACTACAACAATTCACCAGGCAACCAAGGAAGTGGGCCCTACCTTCTCCAATTGTCTAGTGATGAAATGAAAGCTTATTCCATGCTACTCAATATTCTTGCAAATGATATTTTAAATCATAATCTTTTCAAATAAAAATTGTAGCTTATAATTGTATATTAGCGATTATCAATTCAATTCGTGACATACATATTTATAGGGATTATGAAGCATTAAGTTTATATTTAATGCTAATAAAAAAGCATATGATTGTTTAAGGTTGTTTGTGGCTTGCAGCCAACAACCTTAGAAACTACTTAGAAATAGATTATAGACTTTAACATTGTCCCAAAACAAACTAACTTCGACCAAGTTTATCAAAAATGACTCATGACTCATAAACGGTTTTGTCTTCACTTCCACTGATGCTCCTCTTGCTCCCACATGCCATACAACTAGTTATCCCCTAATACTATATTCATGAAGGTAATCAGTAAATAATTGAGGGTTTTGATACATTTACAAGTTTTTATCTTTTCTTTGCATTTTATTAAATATCCCTACTTCATTAACAAATAGTGACAGGAATGAAAAAAGATCCTATAGAAATGAAAGGGTAAAAGGCATATAAAAAGGTAAAAATAAGGACACATTTAACCCTCATCACCAATATGTCCCTTTATATTGCTTTCTCATCAAATGACATAATTAAACATGCACACGATGGTCCTTTTTACATTTCCAAAAGAATGAATGACAAGCCTACTAATGGGATACTAATTGATCTCGTTTGTGTAGAGAATTTGATCACTGAAGAATTCTTGTTTGTGCATGAACCTTATCAAGATACTTATGAACAACCAAATCATGGATCAAAACACATAATGGTTTTTCTGGCCCTACAATATGTTCAATAACTCTTCCTTTAAAAGTTGGACCAAAACAATTGAATGTCTCATTCTCCATCATCTCGATGTCGAATCAATTTTTTGTGAAGTTAGGCTACCCATGGCTTCACTCCATGATAGTTGTCCCATCGGTCATACACAAATTATTTAAGTTTCCATTAAACAATCAAATATGTATAGTGCATCATAATGGTTTTAATCTTGTGTCTTCTCATGGTAATTTCTCATTGGATTTATTTTGGCCCGAACCTATGGAACCTATTAGGCCCTGTGAAGAATTATTTTTAAAATCTTATCAAAAGTTTAAGGCAAAGTGCATAGAAAAATTATCCATTACCAATATTACCAACCCATGATTAAGCCTCCCATCATTAATGATACCATGATTGAACCAAAATCCCTTCCAAGTAACCAAGACCAAACCATATAAAATCCTTCACCCATTTCTTATAAGACCAAGAGATAACCAAATAAATCTTGTTGTGCCTCCTAAAATCAAACAAGTTTATAAAGTTAAAGAGAATTTGGTTGAACAACCTCCCATGGTTCCTTATGTTCCTCCCTAATGGTAAGAAAAGAAACCTATGGTTGAGAAACCCGCTCCTACATAATTGCAACTTGAAAATCGTACAAAAATAAACCGAAATGCTAAATAGTGTAGGTGTAGATGTTGTTCTATTGCTCGTCAATTACAAGCAAAAGATGAATAAACACCTCAAAATCAAAAAACAACTCAAGAAATGCATGATGATTCTCCACCTTCATCGCAAAAAGAGAATCATATATCTCGACCACAACAAGGACAAGGACCTTCCATAAATATTATCATTAGACCTTTTGATGTGATTAATTTGGATGATGATGATGAGAATGCTAAAATTAATGAATAAGCACATTGTGAGCTAAATTTATTGTTTTCCACTTCCACGAGCTTAAATGATAATAACTGTGATGATCCTCCTAAAAAGAGTGACTCACCATGTGTTGAACTTGGTGATGTTCTTAGTATAGCACTTGTTGTTGTCCCTTTGGCTATTTATCCACCTTCCACATGATAAACAAGATTGGGATGCAGATGACCTACCATAGGCTGACTCACATGTGACATACTAGTATTTTATGTCTTCTTTTTATGTTCTTTTTGAGTGATTACATGTGCATAATGTGATCCCCCATATCTTTCTATTTGACATGTATTTATGTTCATTCCTCTATTTGTATCTACATTTCTTCTATATATCGTAAACATTTATCTTTTCTATTGTCTTGTGTTTTCCTTTTGGGGATGACACAAGGCATTGAGACATTTAGGTCTCTTCCATGTTGGCCCAAAATCTTTTTCTTCATTTTCAATCTCTCTATGTGTCATTCTTCTAGTTCTACTAGTATTTGGGGAATGATGATGTTTTTGAGCTCTATAATAACATTGTAGCAAAGACATATGTTGACCCCAAATCTATGGGTGCCTTGTGTGTTTGGGATTTCATTTGGGGGTAACCCTTTTCATGACGTAGGTTCATTTGGAAACATATGCTTGACATAGGGCTTTCCAAATAAGCTCTCATGTCTTCTTTATTGTTTAGCATTTATCATTTTCTACTTTAAAGTAATTTCTCATAGCATGGTGTTTAGAAATTTCTTTAAAGTAGGGGCATACATTAGCATTATCATTTTGATATTTTTTACTATAATTCATGTTTCTTAGTGTGGTCTTCTGACTTCTTGTGATGTGTATTCTTCTTAGTGACATTGGGATTTATGTCCTTCAAGAGTGCGACCTCTCTTAGCATATGACATTCCTCTTAGTGGTAATGTTATGGTTTGCATTCCCTAAGTTGTGAATCTTTTATCCTTCGACTTGTCCTCTCTTGGTGGTGATTTGAGCATGATGTTCCCTGAGGAGAGACCTTACAAGAACTAAGCAAAACCCCTTCAAATATCTTATTGCATGTATCAATGCCACCAAGCATAACACAACTCGCTTGCCAGTGAAGCCTTTATGTTTTTCATGGCCACCAAGCATAACACACCTTGCTTGCCAGTGGAGCCATTTTTGTTCATAAGTGCCTAGCATAATGCAACTTTCTAGTCTTGTGAAGCTCAAAGTTAAAACCCCTTTTTTAAGGCCACCAAGCATAACACAACTTACTTGCCAATGGATCTTTTTTCATGAGTTCCTAGCATAACACATCTTGCTAGCCTTATGACCATATCTATGGTACCTTATCAAACTTATTGTGAGGTATAACTTCGGTATGGTTAGCTAGCCACTTCTTGGGGCTCACCTAGTGGACAACACATCTCACTAGCCCATGTGAGCACATGTTGTTTGCATAATGAACAATGGGTTTCACTTGTAAATGTTTTTTGGATAAAAAACTAAGGCTTGATCCACCCCTTTTTTCCCTTTATTTTAGTCTTTGGCATTGTATGATTGAGTATCTTGTCATTATTGTTGCATATTTAACAAACGTATGTGTCTCCTTGTGCCTTTGTTGGTTTACCATGAGATCTTAGATCTTGGGGGCTTGATCACCCTTCTTGACCTTTGTTGTCTTATCTTTCCAACAATTGTACAATTAGACCTCAATTGATTATCTACTTTAGTGTGATTTTGATGCAAGTTCATCATCTCACTAAAGTGGGGGCTAAATTTAGTGTAGAAAAATATACTCCTTTACATATTCACACTTTGTTTGGGTCCCCTCAATTAAATTAGACTTAATTATTCCTTAATAAGCCCTATTTTACATTTATAAGCCTAATAAATTATATTTTCTGAAGGGGAAACCCGACAATAATTAATACCAACACATAATATTTTACCTTGAGCAATGTTTATTCCAAGAATAGGGACATGCAAACCATTCTCCCATGGGTGAATGGGTCCTCCCTAGGCCTTTGAACCTAAATTTAAAATATGTTTTTGGTGGTATTTTAATGTCCCCAAATTCAAATTTCAATGTCAGCTTGTAATGTTTAAGTGTCAGGAAATAAAGGATACATACCTATAAATACAAGGTTATTTCATCAATTCAAATCCCAAAAATTCAAGTTAGAAAAAAGAAAAGAAAATATTATGATCAAAGGAATTCAAGAGGAGATTTATCAGTGATTTATTATAGAAATCAAGATTTCAAGCATCATGGCAATGTCTTTTGCAATCATGCATGTTTTTGGAGCTAACGTTATTGTGTAGATTTCAAAGATCCAAGTCAAGCATTCAAATCAATATTCAAGCATCAAGATCCACATCTATTGAAGTCATTTCATGCTAGATCAAGATCAAGATTTCGGTCCTCCAAAGGTTTATTCAAGGGTTTGATGATTTGCAACATAGAATTGTTCATTTTATTCAACTGGACAACTGAGGGGGGGTGAATCAGTTGTCTCAAAATTAGACCCTATAATTATTTACCCAAACAAACCCTTAACACTTCTTAAATGATTAAACATTAAGTACAAATGTAGAAATTGAAAACCATCACATAAACACAATAACACCAGATTTACATGGAAAACCCAATGAGGGAAAATCCACAATGAAGATTAACTCAAAATATAGAGAATATCAAAACCAATTACAAAAGGCTCACTTCCAATAGGACTCACTGTCTGGACTCGATATCCACAGGGCTACAACCTAGAGATACAAAACATGGTTTTTTTTCATAATATAAAAGTTATGGCTTACTACTAAAAGTATGAACTAATGGAATACACCTTCCTTGTGCATAATTCAGTTCCAAATGAAGCTCTATATAAGTATTTCTTTTCCCAGCAATCGCTCAATAATTTTTTTCTGGTCTTCAACTGATAAATAATTTAGGCTTGCACCATGCACATACATTCACAAAACACCTTTTAACATCGCTCGCACCTTTCTTTTCTATCTTTTCTAGAGAGTCTCATATATATATATATATATATATATATATATACATATGTATATTTCATTCATCAATTAGGTCAGCCTAATTGGATGAAAGCAATACAATCAAATAGAAATCTTGTCAACATCATATAAGATTAACAAATTTACTATCCATGCAGTACATCATATTAAGTCAGCTAAGATCTATACAAAACATCCCCAAGGTAGATTCAATCTTCTTAATACATAACATGTGTTAGGTCGGCCAAGACTAGTACCCAAACATAAAAGCTCAAAATGGTCAAAAAAATTCCAAATATGATGTAACATCATATTCTCGTCATACTGTAATGTCCCAGAATTGCACCTAGGGGCAATTCCATATTTTTGCATCTTGCCTAGCATTTATGACACCTTAAAAACATTAATGCTAAAATATCATGAGTCAAAATTTCACGATTCTCACTCCATGAGGACTCATGGTGAGACAGCAGAATCCTGACAAGGCATTTCCAAAAAATATAGGCTCAGTAGGCCTACGCGGCATGCAAACGTCTACGCGGTGCACTAGTGTCTTGGCAGTTTTCTGAGTTTCAAACAATGAATCTAGAAGCCTGACCCTAGTGACACATGTCTAGGACGTTAGGTCTCGAGTGAAATGGCTCTGTGCCACCCTTGCATGCATTAAAAACTCCTTTTGGCCCTCATATTGGGGTTAGAAGCCATCAACTCAAGAATTCTCACCACTTGCTCTACTCTTGGGTAAGCTTCACCCTTGGATAGCAACACTCCTATTAACAAATCCATGTGGGACTGAGGTCCCTCCAGCACCTACCAGCTCTCCAGCAGCTATCATCTCTCAAGCAAGTACACCGCAGTGCTCCCATGTGCTCCAGAAGAGGGTCTTCACTTGTGGGAAACACTCTCTCTCCTTATCTCTTTTTCCTACTAGTTCATTTACTATTTTGTGGTGTGGGATCTACTCCGAAGCAAGTTTTGTTTTCACCACACACTTTTTTTACTTCCTTTACACTATTTTCCAAACATAGTTGTTCGTGGAGGTGGGAACACCAATACAGGGGTCTGACTGAGGAAGGCTCCTATACAGCTCCAACCTTTTCCCCCTTGATCTCTTGTGTGCAGGTTAGAAATGGAAATTTGGACTAAAATATCCGAACACACGAAGGTAATCTTATTTCGAGTCATTTTGTATTTTCCCTTAGCTCTTTGCTTTCTATTGGTTATTTGGCTCATCAAGATTTTTGATCCAAGTCAAGAAAGAAGACTCTATTCCATCTGCCTGAGCTCTTGAGTTCTTTGCGACTGGGGACGCCAGTGTATCTTTTAGACTACACCCCATTGTGCTGGCATCCTATAGTTGCAATGACGTCTTTTGGCTGAGAGCTTCTTAGCCGGGGATAGAAACCTAGAAGTCTTTCTCTCTTAGGTCTTGAACCTATTCTCTCACTCCCCTTCACGATTCTATTGGTCCATTCAATTTGAGATGTATAAGGGTAGTTCATTACCTAGTGATATCTTGAGAAGATAGAGACCCATGTGCAACGAATCCCTCTTATATCACATGTACTACCATCAAAGAGATAACCATAGTAACCATAACATTTGAATGTTCTTCATAAGAAGCTGTGGAGTCTCCTACACAAATGTATCGAGCAGAGAAATAATTGTAGTGTACAAAGTTAAACTTTGACATTGATAACTTACTGCACCCAAGAAAAAACTTCTCAAGATCCTGAATATAGTTGTCTAAGTGAATCATAATGACATAGTCAAGATATCAGAGTCATAGCTTGCCTTGCAGTAGAACTCATACCCAAAAACTAGTGCATTGATTCACTGATAAAGAACATATTTGATAGGGAATAGCTTTCAGTAAATGTATTGTACATTTAGTACTGTGTTGACATCAATGAAAACCATTTTATGCAATCCAATTTCCAATAATCTCCACCTTTGTCATTAATGGCAACACAAGATGTGAAAATCAAACAACAAAATCCTTTGTAGTTCTCCCCTTTTGATGAGTTGTAATGATTTCCATTCTTTTCACATGTTCTCTCTCCCCCTTTGACATCAATGGTAAAGAAGGAAGATTTATCTCCCCCTTACTCATAAATTTTCTACACAAAAATAGTCTTCAAAAATATGATATCAAAAAATGGTTCTTTACCTCAATCCTTCTCCTAAAATACTCTTCATATTTTTCTTTTAATTTCAGAAGAAATGTCTTCCAGGAATCCACTACCAATTTGACGTTTACACAAATATTGTTGTTCAACACTATTGAATAAATTGTTTCCAGAAGAGTATCTGGGATAGTGATATTTTGTTCATTTTTCTAAGCTTCCACCAGGAGACCAAAAAGTTGTTCCAATCTCAATTCAATTATCTCTTTGACTTTCTAAAATTATTTCACAATACTATCCCTCTATACTAGAATGTCTACAAGTTCAAATTGTAAGGAATTGATCCTTTTCTTCTATGCTCCATCCCTATCATTAAGGATATTATATGTTTTTCCAATAGAATCCAACTCAAGCTCAATAACATCGATTTTTGCTCAGTAGTTTTTGACAGTAGTAGGCCATCAAAGACAATACCTATACACAATTTTTACACTTTTGATGCATTTTTTCAATTCATTTATGCTCTCATTCAATCTCTTATGTGAATTTCTACATCTTTCTTCCATATCCAATTGAAACTCATATTTTTCTTTTGTTTCCCTAGGTGGCAATACCTTTAGTTTGTCTTCAATCTGATCAATCAATACTTTTGGTAAAACATCTGTCAATTCACTCAGATAAATATCATTATGAATTATATAAACAACCAAGGCATTTGTGATCTCATCATGTTCATATGTTTGTCAGGACAACCAAACGTCTCCAATCTTCTTCAGTCCATCAGATTGTACAAGAATCTTCAACACCTTCTCTTTAGTAAAATCTTCTTCATCATCATCCATTGATACTAGATCAAATGCCTTTGTAATATTTACTTCCATTTCTTCTTTCTTCTCCTCAATCTTCAACTTCTTTATTTTTAGAGGGGAACTTGAAATGAATCTTCTTGCTTTCCTCTTCTTGGAGGAAGATCTTGCCTTAGACATCCCAACTGGACTAGAAACCATACCAGAGCTCCATTCTTTTATTTTGTTTGCAAATAATTCTTTACAAATCTTTTCCTTCTCTGCTATACATTCTAGGTACCGATAGACCTACTTCCCACTCAGTACAACTGACTTCCACACAACATTATCTTTCAATGGTAATGACTTCAAAAAACACATCATCAAACATATAACCATAGATCCAAAATGAAAAGGGTAATTGTCATTATTTGTCATAGTAATGTTCTCCATTGATTCATTCCTCAACTGTTGCAAAGACGGTTGTCGTTGTACCAAAATATCGACCTGTTAATGCCCGATACAACAACTAGATTTATACAAGATCCAAGATCCACAAGAGGTGGTTAAACCATTTCATCAAGCCCAAGCATCGCGGAGACCAAGGGCGACACCTTGCAACAATCACCCCCCCAACACAAGTGAGGGTTTTGAAATTGTTACCTCAACTCTAGTCACTCCCCTTCATGATATTATTGGTCCATTCGATTTGAGGTGTATAAGGGAAGTTTGTTCCCTGGTGATCTCTTGAGAAGATAGAGACCCGTGTATAGCAAGTCCCTCTTATATCACATTTTGGTGAACCCGACGTGAACCATCGGATCCATTTTCATAATGCCTTCTAGCTATGGCGAGTTATTTTTTGAACAATATTTTGATATGTTGGAAGATGCTTTGGATGATTTCTTAGAAGAATTTTCCCCTATCTGTAAATCCTCAAGACAAACTCCTTCCTTGCTAGTCGAGGAGTCGGTAAACTTGGTGGTAGTTTCTATGGCTCCTCCAAGCCCTAAGAATCCCTTCATTTATGTGACCCCAGCTGAACCGTTCCCTAGGAAAGATTATTCTGCCTATGGTATTTTAGGTCGTAGCGACCCATCGAACCTATATTCAAGATTTGTGAAGGCTAATGACTCTACTTCTTAATGTCGTAGGACACACATAGCCTACGAGGAGAAATCTACAGAACTTTGAGCAACAAGCTGTCATTCCTACATCGCAGCCAGATCATGTTACTACTTCTTTACCTATGTCTCAACCTTACCTTCCTCCAGCTCCTAAACCTGCGATCAAAGCACCAGGTGATTACAATCTCATTGAGAAACTTTGTGTTACTCAGGCTAAGATCTCGATGTGGGATTTTCTTTAGAGCACCTTGGTTTATCAAGAGATGCTATAGGAGGCCTCACAAAATATTCTCTTTCTTGCCTCGGCTAGGCCTATGGATGTTGACGCGTTGATGGCATATATTCGAGCGGATTCACCGAATATTATGTTCCACCCGCAAGAACTCCCACCTTCGGACATGCAGAAGCAAGCAGAACCTTTGATGATCATAGTAAACGTTAACAACATCAATATTAAAAGTACCCTCGTTGACACTGGTTCAACCCTCAACATTTGTGGTACAGATCTACTACCTAAAATTAAGGTGGATTCATCTTCCTTGGCGGCTTCTTCCTTATATATTTGTGGGTTCGATAACGTTGGTAGCCAAGCTCTAGGTATGATAACATTACCTTTGGAGTTGGGTCCCGTTACTTTTCCTATATTGGTTTACATAATGCCCAGCCCGTTATCTACAATCTCCTTCTAGGAAGACCTTGGATTCATGATATGGGTGTAGTAACTTCTACCCTACATCGTTCTCTGAAATTTGTCGCTAACAATCGGGTGATTACGGTTAAAGCAGATCCGGAAGTTGTGCACCTTTGTTTGCTAGTTGCTTCTACCCTCAATAATTGCATTCCTTCCTTCATCACTAATGCTATGGCTTGCTCCTCATTGATACCTACTGTGGAAGCTATTTAGCGAACAAGTATCAACTGAGATGAACCGCCTAAGATAGAAGAATGTGAACCCCCTATGCCTTCTCCTTCATCTCCCGAGGTGAACACTCTTTTAGGCAATGATTGGGGTTCCTTGAATTTCTCTAAATTCTTCATATCAGAATATAGGTCAAACCCCTCCGCTATGGATTTTTTGGGTTCTACTAGTAAGATAAAGAGTGACCCTCCCATAGAGGAGGAGAAGTGTGATCCTCTCTAGGAAACCACTCCTCCCTTGGATAGTGACTCTAACCCTGTAAAATATTTTAATGCTTGCAAGTCGAGTAAGGGAAATGGGACCGCCCCCGTAGAAACTTTCAATGTCCATTGGTGGAATGAAACAATCTACGTGGAGCCACCTCCTCCTAAAACTCTACAAGCTCGCTATGGGTTTGGTTATAACCATGCCTCTTGGTATGGATATGGGAAAAAGGGCCTAGGGTGTATCGAGCAAGGAATACAAGTCCCTATCTAGTTTAAGTAATTACAAAGTAACCTGGGTTTGGAGTGTCCTGTTGAACAGCCTAAGCAAAAACATTGGCGGGGTGTCAACATGATTTCGGTTGAACCATTAAACCTGGTCCATCCTAAACTGATAGAAGAAAGGGGAAGAGCTGAGAAAGTTCATGTAGATGTCTTCTCTTCGAATGAAGCCTTGGAGGAATTTCTAGGTGCTTATTCCCTGTTGCCTCCTTATTATCACAAGAAATGATTCCTGTATCGCTTGCATAAACAAGCATACTTTGGAGAATATGTTCTAAGAATTGACGAGGAAGACCCTCTATCTAACGTCAGTGATAATGTTTCAATATCTCATACGGAGGATCATAGTTCTCTCCTTAAAGGGGATACTATCAAAATCCCCATTAATAGAAGATCTTTTAAAAAAAAAATCAAGATAGGGAAATGCCTCTCTACCAAAGAAGCGGATGAACATTCCGCTCTCTTGCATACTTATCCTGATATCTTCGCTTGGATGTATGAGGATATTCCTAGTATAGATGAGTCTCTAGTGGTCCATAACATCGCTCTATGTCCTAATGCCAAGCCCATTAAGCAAAAAATATGAAAGATAAATCCTAGGGTAGCTCTAATGGTCAAGACCGAGATAGAGAAACTATTGAAAGAAGGCTTTATCTACCCCATTGACTGTTCTCCCTGGATCTCGAATATAGTAGTTGTTAGTAAACCTGGTTGCTGTATTCGCATATGCATTGAATTTTGAGACCTTAAAAAGGCATCCCTTAAAGATGACTTTTCGCTACCTAATATAGATATGATTATGGACTCGACCGCATGCCATGCATTGTTATCTTTCATGGATGGTTTATCGGGTTATAATCAAATTCGTATTAATCTAGATGATCAATACAAGACATCCTTTACCACCCCATGGGAACTTTTTGCTATGTGGTCATGCCCTTTGCATTAAAGAATGTAGGAGTGACTTACCAAAGAGCGATGACCTTGATATTTCACGACTTCATTCAGAGGATCTTGGAAGATTATGTCGATGAAATCTTGGCAAAGCCTGTAAACCGTCAAGATCATGTGTCGAATCTATGTCTTATCTTTGAAAGGTTTCGACTTTACAAGATGAGGCTCAATCCCCAGAAGTGTGTCTTCGGTATTGATGCGGGCAAGCTTCTCAGGTTTATAGTCTCTTATCGTGGGATTGAACTAGACACGAATAAGATTGATGCTATTATTAACATGTCTCCTCCAAAGAACATCATCGAACTACAAAGCTTACAAGGGAAAATTCAGGAAATTCATAGATTCATATCTCAGTTGGTTGATCATACCCTTCCTTTCACCCATCTCCTGAAGAAAGATGTTTGATTTATATGGGATGAAGAATGTCAGCAAGCTTTTGAATCTGTCAAGGCTTATTTGACCAATCCTCCTGTATTAATGTTGGCTATGCAAGATAGACCTTTCCTGCTTTATCTCACCACCTCACCATACACTTTGGTGGCCTTGCTGGCCTAGTATGATGATGCAAGAAGAGAGAGAGTAGTTTACTACATTAGTCGCATCCTGGTCGATTGTGAAACCCATTATTCATCCATGAAGAGGCAATGCCTTGCTCTTGTCTTCGCTACATAGAAGCTAAGACAATATCTCCTCCATGCTAAGACTCACATCATAGTGAAAATAGATTTTTTCAAACATCTATTCTCTAGCACTGACCTTGTCGGGAGATTAGCGAAGTAAGTTATGTTGCTATCTGAGTTTTATATGAAATTTGTCACTCATAAATCGGTAAAAGGACAGGCTATTTTTGACCAATTGGTAGACGCTCCCTGAGTTCGCTCCTTCCCTGGATTGGATTTATGCCCTGATGAAAATATCTTCACAATCAACTACAACCTCGAATTGGTTCTGGGGTAGGCATAGTCCTGATGTCCCCCGAAGGTAAACCGGTCCATTTATCCTTTTGATTAGATTTCTCATGTACCAATAATATCGCCGAGTATGAAGCCCTTATCGTCAGGTTACGTGTCGTGATTGCGTTAAAAATTAAACACCTTCATATACTAGGCGACTCTGAGTTTATTGTGAATCAAATCATGGGGACTTATCAAGCTAAACAAAGTAAGTTGTCCCAATATAGAAACCTCGCTTTGACCTTTCTTAATCAATTTTACTCTTTCATAATAAACAGTATCCCTAAATGAGAAAATAAACATGCGAATGCCATGGCAAGCGCAACTTCCTTGGTACCTTCAGAAGAAGATACAAGGGAATACCACTTTGTGATATAGGTCGTGTGAACCCCAGTAGTTCCCAATCAACTCACACCTGAGCCTCTGACTTTCCTCCATGCAAATTTGGGAGAGTGGTTCTCTAACATCTACAATTACTTAAGGAATGGTAATTTTCCTGAAGGTGCGACAAAAACTGATCACATTTGCATATGAAAGCTTTCAGCCCGCTATGTCATCTTATCCAATGTTCTTTATCGTAAACTATATAACGGCTTGTTGCTAAGATGCCTCACTAGAGTGGACATACCCCTTGCCCTGAAAGAAGCCCACACGGGCTTTGAGGGTGGAAATTTTGATGGTAGATCCCTGGTGAGAAGGCTGACACATATGGGGTATTACTAGCAGACGATGGAAAAATATTCCTTTGGTTTCATCAAAAAATGTCTCCAATGTCAATAGCATAGCCGCCTTATCCAGGCTCCCGCTCAGGAGCTATAGAACCAAACTTCCCCTTGGCCATTCACAAAATGGGGGTTGGATATTATTAGGAAAATATCACCTCCTTCTTCCAAAGGACATACCTTTATTATCACTGCTACAAATTATTTCACAAAATGGGTTGAAGCCATTCCACTCTGATCCATGAATGTTGAAACCATCTGTAACTTCCCATTGAACATCATTTCCTGGTTTGGATTGCCTGCTCCACTTTTTTTTTACAATGCTACACCATTTAAAAACAAGGAAGTAAAGCACTTCCTAGAAAAATTTCATATTCAACATAGATTTTCTACACCGTATTATCCGCCATCCAATGGCCAAGCCAAAGCTTCTAACAAAACAGTTGAGCTAATCCTCTGCAAGATGGTTAATAAACATGGTAAGGATTAGCCCATTTAGTTAACTTATGCTTTATGGGCCTATCGCATGAGTGTTTGCACGACAATAGGAACGACACCCTATAACCTCATGTATGGCGCCAAAGATATCATGCCTTTAGAATTGGAAATCCCATCTTTGCGGGTTTCCCTTAGGGGGGTGATTGACGATGAAACCTATCGGGTTAACCACCTACATTAGCTTGAGATGCCGACGAGTGTCATTTACAGTTCCTCGATCACTTCAAATCTTATCAACAGTCACTATCCAAATGATACAATCAAGGCGTGCTTCCTAGGACCTTCAAGATAGGAGACCTGGTTCTGTACAAAAATCAGCAGAATGTGAACGTGCTACCTGACCAAAAAGGGAAATTTAGTCCTAACTGGTTAGGTCCTTACATCATGGTTTTTGTATATGGTTTGGGTGCCTATGGATGGAACACCTTTAAAAGAAACTGTTAACATGATGCATCTTTGTCAATACTATGCATAGTGTCTGAATGCGCCATGTATGTGATGTCCTCCCTAAAGGGTAGTAATACTGCATACATTAAAATTTATCATCTATATTAGATCATCATAGCATTTGATTGACATATAGGTAAAATTATCAAATTAAATCATGATTAGCATCTAATAATAACATAAATCCATGTAATAAAAACCATCCATAGCATAGGCATATATGAAAACGGAAAAGCATGCAAGCATGAAAAACCAAGATACCGAAACTAATGTATATATATATGTGTCCAATGTATGAATCAATGTCATATACATGTATCATGCCATTTCTATAAAAAAATGAGTTGCTGTTGAATATCTGTCTATACAAAAGATCTATAAGTATGCATGTATATCTACATCCGGCTGCAAAAATGATATACAAAAATGAGGATCCTATCCCTGTGGCATGTGGCTCCCCAAGTCCTTTGGCTCTGGTGGTCGCTCTAGTGCTCTGGGAGGTCATTTCACGGTGGTCTATGATCATTATCGGTGTGATTGTGACACAGATAGGCCTGCTTGTATCCCTCTGAGCTCCCCTTACAAAGAGAAGATATCCATCATCACTTGTATCATCTCCTGCTGCAGTCGTTGAACATATGTCAGGATCACAACAGTCGGTTGCACGTCGAGCTCATCAATTCGGCTCTAAAGGGAATCACATGTTGCCTCAGTTGGATCAGCCCTTGTCATGGCTGCATCTCGCTCAATGAGTGCCATCTGCAGCTCCCCCAACAACTGATCTCATTGACCCCTAGTGATAGTCAGTTACACCACCTCCGTGTGCTACTCCTCATATGTGGTTCGTAGACGCGCCATCGGCTCAAAAGTGGGGGCATGCCTCCATACTAAAATAGGTCGATATGCATCTAAGACCATCCCCTAGATCAGTATAGCAGGGGCTACCTCTGAAACACACTGAGCTATGAGCCCAGTCCATCCAAGTGCATCCTATGCAACCACAAAGGAGAGAAGAGGATCAATATCACATGGCATGTATATATATTAAAAGCGTAAGTAGAAACATGAAAAGTAGGAAAGTAACAATAATACACTATGTATACCTAGATCCCCTGGCTGTCAGGTGGGATTAGGAAGTGGATCAACACTGGGGCATGTGCCACTGGTATTGGTAGCCACCCTAGGAGATGCTAGTGTTGTTGTTGGGACGGTGGTAGCTGGCAACGCCGATGAGACAAGAGTAGCTAGTGGGGAAGCTGACCTCCTTCATTGTCATGGCCTCACAGGTGCCACCTCCTCATCCTCCTATGCTCTGCCCTATTGGCGGTCTCTCCTCCTGCCTTGTGCTGGATGCTAAGGCTCCTCCTCCTGTGGGCCTGGGTCTCATCCTGGAGCCCCCTCACCCAACATGGGCGCAGGAGGATGCCTCTCCCACCCCGACATTATCCACCACCGCCATAGCTGGTAGATCATGGTTGGGCTCATCATCATCTAAAATGACGATGTCTGTGATGGAAGGGTGAGCATGATCACCAACCCTCATTGCACTACGGTGTGCCCTGGTGTATGTGGGCATGTCGGGTGGTATGGTCTACACACGGCCATGCTTTTGTATGACTCGACTTTAGTAGTATGGTATAATGATGTACTCACGGTGACCCACTAAAAAATAGTCCCACTGTAGGTTCCTGAGGAACCCACTATCATCCATCCACCTGAAATAGTGATGAGGCCTCCAACGCACCTCTCCCGCGGTGATAGTATCAAACTGCAACCTCCAAAACTGTAAATCCTCGAAGCACCATTGGCCTGTCATATCATACCAGTGGGCCATCAGGACATCATATGACCATCGTTGAGGGAAATCGACTGGTCGGGTATACATAATGTGGGCAAATTCCCACACCTGCAGTAGTGTGCACACTATAAGACTATGGTACTCATAGTGCATGTACCGCCCCAACTCGTAGTAGAGATGCGCTAACATGTTGTGCCCCCAGGCATACACTATCTGGTGCTCCACCATATCTCTAACAATCAGAACAAGGCCCCTATGCAGGTGTGAGCCTTGCCCATCTATGGCGATCTGAAACGCAATGGTCACTGCCATCACCTGGTGTAGCAATGACGTTGTAGTCCTCGCATGGTCATACCAATGCACATAGATATGACCAATGTCATCACCATCGTCAATCCGCCCTGTGAAGTAGCGAACTCCCTCGCTGCGCTCCCGCATTGATCGAGTGTCATCTAGAACCACCTGTCATCCGCAGATGGGAAGCTCGAGGATCCGATAAACATCCTCTAGTGTGATGGTAATCTCCCCGTAGGGTATATGAAAAGATGAGGTGGTAGCATCCCACCGCTCCATTAGAGCGGTGAGCATCCCATCATGATAACACATCTCTGGCATGGTGAACACATGCCAGAGACCAATTTGCTCTAAGTGAGTGACCTCATCAGGAGATAGTCGGTCTCTCTGCTCTCAGATGAGGCGGAATGCTCGCCCTTCAAGATGCTCTTGGATCTCTGGATAGTCCTGTAAAAGGTAAAAAAAAAATTAGTCAAAAGCCTGATCATGATAGAAAAATATGCACTAAAGACACATGTGCGTCACACAGACGTCTGTGTGGTGCGCCTACGTCCTGGATCCACCACTGTTGCCTGGAGGATGCCAACGCATCCTCGGGATGATAGCACAGACCTAAGACACCAGCGTCATTCCCAGACGGAAGCATGAAAAGAGGACACAGATGCACATTTTGGATGCCTGCACACCTCAAGGCATAAAAATCTAAAAAATGAGCTAAAAAGACACGTATATTCAGGCTAAGAAGCCTACCTGATCGACCTCGCAACCCATGGTGATGTCATCATGCAAATTCTCTAGCCTCGGTGCCTCGTACTCTCTCTTGCTCAACATTTTGCTGACTTTTCTCTCACAAAAGTCAACAATTTGCTCGTAGTGAATAGTGAAAATGACCCTTCTAGGGGCCCACCTATGTATATATAGGCCCCTCGGGGACCATTTTTCCTGGAGCTCGTGGCCCCCTCGGTTTCTCCTAACTTCACCCCACCATGTTGGGGGAAAACTCAAGACGGGGCATATGGCCATGTCTTGATCATCTCTTTCTTTTTTTCTTCCGAATCAATGATTTTTTCTTGATCATTCTTCTATACTTGGTAGTTTCTTCCATTTTTTTTTAAACTGACTCAAAATTTTAGTTTTGCAAGATACAATTTTTTGCAACCTTATTGTTGTTGATTGTTGAGTTTGGAAGCTGGGGGCATCCTCAATACCGTTTGGCTCAAACTCGGCGACCTCTGGGGTCCTTCTCTTTGGCATGCACTTCTGTAAAATTCAGAAGTCGGGTGAATTTTTTCTTCTCTACTTTAGTAAGGCTAATTTTTTCCAAAATGGATCCTACTAAAGTGGGGGCAAAATGTAATGTCACAGAATTGCACCTAGGGGCAATTCCACATTTTTGCATCTTTCCTAGCATTTATGACACCTTAGAAACATTAATGGTAAAATCTCATGAGTCAGAATTTCATGATTCTGACTCCATGAGGACACATGGCGAGATGGCAGAATCTTGACAAGGCATTTCTTGAAAATATAGGCTCTGGACGCCTGTGCGGCGTGCAGATGTCCGCACGGCGTGCTAGCATCTTGGCGGTTTTCTAAGTTTGAAACAACAAATCTAGAAGCTTGACCCTAGCGACACGGGTCCAGGATGTTAGGTCTCGAGTGAAATAGCTCTGTGTCACCCTTGCATGCATTAAAAACTCCTTTGGCCCTCATATTGGGGTTGGAAGCCATCAACTCAAGCATTTTCATCACTTGCTCTAGTCTTGGGTAAACTTCACCCTTGGATAGTAGCACTCCTATTGGTGAAGCCATGTCAGACTGAGGTCCCTCCAGTAGCTACTAGCTCTCCAGTAGCTACCAACTCTCAAGAAAGCACACCGCGGTGCACCTGTGTCCTCCAGAAGAGGGTCTTGAATCGTGGGTAACGCTCTCTCTTCTTATCTCTTTTTCCCACTAGTTCATTTACTACTTTGTGGTGCGGGCTCTACTCTGAAGCGGGTTTTGTTTTCACCACACACTTTGTTTACTTCCTTTACACTCTTTTCCAAACCTGGTTGTCCATGGAGGTGGGAACAAATATGGGGGTCTGACTGAGGTAGGCCCCTATACTGCCCCAACCTTTTCCCCTTGATCTCTTGTGTGTAGGTTAGAAACAAAAATTTGGACTAAAAGATCCGAACGCACGAAGGTAATCTTATTTCGAGCCCTCTTGTATTTTCCTTTAGCTCTTTGCTTTCTGTTGGTTATTTGTCTCATCAAGATTTTTGATCCGAGTCAAGAAATAAGACTTTATTTTGTCTGCTTGAGCTCCTGAGTTCTTTGTGACTGGGGATCTCAGCGCATCTTTTAGACTACAGTGCACCGCGTTGGCATCCTAGAGTTGAGCTGATATCTTTTGGTTGAGAGCTTCTTAGTCGGGGATAGAAACCTAGAATTATTGCTCTTTCAGGTCTTGAACCTATTCTCTCACTCCCCTTCATGATTCTATTGTTCCATTTGATTTGATATGTATAAGGGCAGTTCATTCCCTAGTGATCTCTTGAGAAGATAGAGACCCGTATGTAGTGAATCCCTCTTATATCACACATATTACCATTAGAGAGATAACCATAGTAACCATAGCATCTAAATGCTCTTCATAAGAAGGTGTGGAGTCTCCTCCATAGATGTATTGAGTAGAGAAACAATTGTAGTGTACAAAGTTAAACTCTGTCATTGATAACTTACTGCTCCCAAGACAAAACTTCTCAAGATCCTGAATATAGTTGTCTGAGTGAAATAGTCAAGATATTAAAGTCATAGCTTGCCTTGCAGTAGAAATCGTACCCAAAAACTAGCACACTGATTCACTGATAAAGAACATATTTGATAGGGAATAGGTTTCAGTAAATGTCTCATACATTTGGTAATGTGTTGACATTAATGACAACCATTTTATGCAATCCAATTTCCAACAATCTTCCCCTTTGTCATTAATGGCAACACAAGATGTGAAAATCCAACAACAATATCCTTTGTAGTTCTCCCCTTTTGATAAGTTATAATGATTTCCATTCTTTTCACATGTTCTCTCTCCCCCTTTGAAATCAATGGCAAAGAAGGAAGATTTATCTCCCCCTTACTCCAAAATTTTCTATACAAAAAAATTCTTCAAAAATATGATATCAAAAAATGGTTCTTTACCTCAATCCTTCTCCTAAAATATCTCTTCATATTATTCTTTTAATTTCAGAACAAATGTCTTCCAGGAATCCACTACCAATTTGATTTTTACACAAATACTGTTGTTCATCACTATCGAATCAATTGTTTCCAAAAGAGTATCTAGGATAGTGATATTTTGTTCATTTTTCTCAGCTTCCACCAGGAGACCAAAAATTTGTTCCAATCTCAATTCAATTATCTCTTTGACATTCCAAAATTCTTTCATAATACTATCCCTCTATACCAGAATGTTTGCAAGTTCAAATTGTAAGGAATTGATCCTTTTCTTCTACGTTCCATCCCTTGTCATTAAGGATATTATATGTTTTTCCAATAGAATCCAACTCAAGCTCTATAACATTGATTTTCGCTCAGTAGTTTCTAATAGTAGTAGGCCATCGGAGACAATACCTATACACAATGTTTATCTTTTGATGCATGTTTTCAATTCATTTATGCTCTCATTCAATCTCTTATGTTCATTTATGTATCTTTCTTCCATATCCAATTGAATCTCATCTTTTTCTTTTGTTTCCCTAGGTGGCAGTACCTTTAGTATGTCTTCAATCTGCTTAATCAATACTTTTGGTAAAACATTTTTCAATTCGCTCAGATAAATATCATTATGAATTATATAAACAACCAAGGAATTTGTGATGTCATCATGTTCATATGTTGGTCAGGACAACCAAACATCTCCAATCTTCTTCAATTCATCAGATCGTACAAGAATCTTCAACACCTTCTCTTTAGTAAAATCTTCTTCATCATCATCCATTGATACTAGATCAAATGCCTCTGTAATATTTACTTCCTTTTCTTCTTTCTTCTCCTCTATCTTCAACTTCTTTATTTTTGGAGGGGAACTTGAAATGAGTCTTCTTTCTTTCCTCTTCTCGGAGGAAGATCCTGCCTCAGACGTCCCAACTGGAGTGGAAACCATACCAGAGCTCCATTCTTTTATTTTGTTTCCAAAGTATTCTTTACAAATATTTTCCTTCTCTGCTATACATTCTAGGTATCGATAGACCTACTTCCCAACTAGTACAATTGACTTCCACAAAACATTATCTTTCAATGGTAATGACTTCAAAAAACACATCATCAAACATATAACCAGAGATTTAAAATGAAAAGGGTAATTGCCATTCTTTTTCATAGTAATGTTCTCCATTAATTGATTCCTCAATTTTTGCAAAGACGGTTGTCGTTGCACCAAAATATCGACATGTTAATGCTCGATACAACAACTAGATTTATACAAGATCCAAGATCCACAAGAGGCGGTTAAACCATTTCACAAAGCCCAAGCATCATGGAGACCAAGGGCAACACCTTGCAACAATCACCCCCCTATCACAAGTGAGGGGTTTAAACCTGTGACCTCAACTCTAATACCAATTATTGCAAAGACGAATTTTGTTGCACCAAAATATTGACCTACTAATGCCCGATACAACCACTAGATTTATACAAGATCCAAGATCCACAAGAGGCAGTTAAACCATGTCATAAAGCTTGAGTGTCATGCTGGCCCACGCCTAGGAGACCAAGGGTGACACCTTGCAACATCAATAACTCACATAAGTCGAAATCCTCATTCTTTTCAACCATTTGATGTGTAATGTAAACAACAATTTCTGAAGTAAAGCCTTCCCTATTTCTGAAATAAATATTATATGAAATGCCATATGGCACATACCTTAACATAGGGTCAACTATAGTATGAATTTGAAGTTCCCTAAGAGTCTCGACCTTTTGTATTTTCTCAAATAAAATTGAACCTTCAAAATTTTGAATCTTTTCATGGTTAAATTCATCGATCTATAACTTACTTAATTTCTACAATTTGTCACTACACGTATCAAATACCACCATTTCCTTTTACTCCATTGTTTTAGCTTTGTTCTCCATACTTTTTCTTGCCAACAACCCTAACTCCTTATCTCTCAACTGCACTTTACTCCTTAGCTCGATCAATTTGCAATGTGAAAAATAATGACCACTCAACTTTCTTATTTAACTTGTCACTTTTAGGGTTTCATCACAAAAAGTAATTTATCGCTTATGTCATCATCATCAGTACTTTACTCCATCAGTACCTTTTCCTTAGCCAAAGTTGTCGGATCAATTTTTGGATGATGAAGCCTCTGTGCCAAAACCTGGTTCAACAGACTCACTTCCACAATCTTCCTTTTGCTCCAATTCAAGGTTCTTTTCTTGGATTCATCTGATTTTGCCTTAATTTTGCATTTATTACTTTTCAACTTTTAAGTTGCCAACTAATATATGAGATACACTATAAACCAAGAAGAGCTCTACAATTTTCCTAATTTGCTTCTTTTTTTCCAAATTTTTCTCCAATGCCTTCAAAATAAATATTTGCATCACTTATCCTCGTGTCATCACATGACACCTCATATATCGGGGGCTTGTTAGATTTTTCTGTGACTACTCCCCCTGAAACCACTACCGGGTCCAGTTCTTGGAAGAGGTGTCTGCACCAAATGCAAATATAGGGTTATTTGATTCATCCTTGTTCTCAGGTTTTTCCTTCTTAATGCTCCAAATATTTTCCATCTCTCTCCTTTGATATCTACCTTATTCAGGGGCTTGATCTTTTGTTTCGAATTAGTTTTCTTCCCAACTTTTCTCCTCCAAAATTTTGAGATATATCTTGGTTTGTTGCAAGTGTAGCACATAACATATCCTTAATCAAACAAATTTATATTTATCCTTGACCTACACTGATTATCCTTATGTCCAAAGATATTGCATGTGTAACATTAGCCTTAAAAATATTGAATCCTTCTACTAGTATTAAAATTTCTCATCATCATTTTGATTCTACATTCTATAGATTTATGTCCAAACTTGTTGCAAACAAAAAATTGTCCAACAAAGAATCCAACATTTTGACTCATTCTATTTTGGTTCATCCTACTTCTACATTTTGTTGCTCTATGTTTGATTTTACTGCATGAGAAACAAAAACTATTAAAAGATGGGTGTCTTTGAGTATTAGGTTTTTGGATGGGAATTCTTCTGGTATTATTCCTTCAGGTCTTGTTTTGATAAGTATTTCCTTGAAATTTCCTTTGATTGGCCACTTTCTTGAAAACTAGTTTAGTCTTTGAGCTTTCTCCTTCTTCAAGTCCTAGACCACCTTTATCCTTTGCACATTTCTGAGATGATATAAACTCATCAAGAATTGTAGAACTTGTCTTGAACCTTTCTTCATGAGCTTTTTCTTTTTCTAGATCATCTCTTAGGGTTACTACTTCTTGTTCAATCTTCTCACATTTTTCTATCTTCTGGTTGATAATATCTTTCAAGCATTCTTCCTCTAACTTGCTTTGTTCAATTTCCAATTTCAGATTCTCTTCCACCCTTTTGCTTTCTTCAAGTTTTATTCTTAGATTCTCAATAGTCTCCTTTGCTTCCTATAGTTCCTGGTTAACTTATTTATGTTTCAACTTGAACTTTTGGATCCGATTCCTTAGTTTCTAAATGCATTCATCTACTTGCTTGACATTTTCTTTCAGATCTTCATTTTTAGACTTTGTAGTCTATGTTCTTAATTCTTCATCCAATTCAGATCCCTTCACCATTTTGTTCAACCTACCAAGATCTCCTTCGAGCTATCAAACTCATTCCAAAGGACCAGGCTCTGATACCAATTGTTTAACTGGAAAACTAAGAGGGGGGGTGAATTAGTTGTCCCCAAATTAATCCCTTAAATTATTTACTGAAATAATACCTTAACACTTCTTAAATGATTAAACATTAAGTGCAATTATAGAAATTTAAAACCATCACATAAACACAATAACACCAAATTTGCATGGAAAACCCAATGAGGGAAAAACCACAGTGGGAATTAACTCACAATATAGAGAAAATCAAAACCGATTACAAAAGGCTCACTGCCAATACAACTCACTATCCAGACTCACTATCCACAGGGCTACAACCCAAAGATACAAAAGATGGCTTATTGCCAAAATATAAAAGTTATGGCCTACTACCAAAAGTATGAACTAATGGAATACACCTTCCTTGGGCAGAATTTAGTTCCAAATAAAGCTTTGTATAAGTAGAACTGCTTCTCCCAACAGTCGCTCAATATTTTTTTTTTCATCTTCATTTGATAAATCATTTAAGCTCGCATCATACACATACACTCATAAAACACCTTCTTTTTACATCGCTCACACCTTTATTTTCTATCTTATCTAGAGAGTCTCATATATATATAAGTATATTTCATTCATCAATTAGGCCGGCCTAATTGGATGAAAGAAAAACAATCAAAGAGAACTCTTGTCATCATCATATAATATTAATGCATTTCTTATCCATGCAGTACATCATATTGAGTTGGCTAAGATCTATACAAAACATCCCCAAGGTAGATTCAATCTTCTTAATACATAACATGTGTTAGGTCGACCAAGACTAGGACACAAACATAAAAGCTTCAAACAGTCAAACAACTTTTGAATATGATGTAACATCAGATTCTCAACATACTACCATCAGAGAGATAACCATAGGAGCCATAGCATTTGAATGTTCTTCATAAGAAGGTGTGGAGTCTCATGCACAGATGTACCAAGAAAAGAAACAATTGTAGTGTACAGAGTTAAACTCCGTCATTAATAACTTAATATTCCCATCACAAAATAAGTCAAGATCCTAAATATAGCTATTTAAGTGAATCAAATTACATAGTTAAGATATTAGAGTCATAGCTTGCCTTGCGGTAGAATTCGGACCGAAAAACTAGTGCACTGGTTCACTGATAAAGAACATCTTTGATAGGGAATAGCTTCTGGTAAATGTCTCATACATTTGGTACTCTATTGACATCAATGAAAACCATTTGATGCAATCCAATTTCCAATACATTCATCATTCCTTTCATATTTCATTATTTCAATTCAAGGTTTAATTGCCAAAATGAGGTTTGACCAAGGAAAACCCCCATTCACCAAAAACAAACATTTTTTCCCTCTTGTGTTTGTGCTGCATATCTTAGGTTGAAGAAGGATTGAAGATCTCTTGCAGAGAAAAATTGGAGAAGTTGTCAAAGTTGCAAAAATTCGTCAACATTGTCGTCAATCCACGAAAAGCTCACCTACAAGATTTATTTCTGACTTTTCAACATTGAAACTTGGATCAAATAGAAGCTATAGATTGACATCAGAGGATCTCAAAATCTGGTTGAAAAATCTGCAGAAAGACCCATTCACCTATGGGTGAATGAGTCCTAGCTAGCCTCCCAAATCTACAGTTTGGTGACAGGTACACATCACTCTGCCATTTCCATATTTGTCAGAACTTTATTGTTTATTTATGTATTATGCTTTAAATTAATATTTCAAGTTTGAATGGGCATAATTGAGTTGATTTACTATTTTTAGTTTTTCAGGCTAATACCCACGTCCTCAATCATAAGGAAATAAGTTGATTCTCTCATTGAGTTGACTCATCTAAGGGTTGTAAGTCAATTATTTGTGGTGATCTCATTTCCTAATGAAAATGGGAAGATAGGTTCATCATCCCCATTTTCCCCATTTCAAATTGGTGAACTTATTTTCTTTATTTCAGTCTAATATGAAAATTAACAACATATTGTTCAAACATATAAAAATAATATATGTCTACACCATAATTGTTCAATAATAAAATAATGAAACCCATAATGCACAATGAGTATTGTCATCCCATCTTATCATCTCCTACGCTACCTATTCTTTGTAATTGAGGGCATTCCTTCATAATATTTGGCACGTTTCTTTAGGTTCTTATGTATTTCGGGAGGGGTGATTCCAATTCCATGAGCCCTCACAAATGATGAATGTGAAACAACAGATTTATAGAGAGGTTGTGTTTTGTTCTTCGCACTTTGAACACCTTCAAATTATAAGAAATACTTTGAAAAATTAACATATGGATGGAAAAAATATAAGGTAGTATGATATATGCATCAAATAATCATTTATATGTACATCTGGAAGAGAAGGCTTCAATTCTGAGAGCTTCCATATTGTGAAGCAACCCATGCAGCCTTTGATAGTCTCTGTGAAAGAACTAGGATAAGGCAATCTACAGTCACTAGCAATGCCCTTAATAATGTTGACTCTCACACAACCTTGTGGGAGCGAAATGTTGTGGCAAGTAGCATCTCTACCAACAACACTTACAATTCCTTTTCCAACTAGTTTACACTACCAACAAAGGGCAACATCATCATTGACCTTAAAATTGATTCCCTTGGTATCTATCCTCTCCTCATCAACAATATTTGGCTGCAATGGGAAATTTCATTAATGACAATCATAATTCAAGATATATTAAAGGATTCATAAATAAATTGGAATAGAAGCATGGAAGTGTGTTGTGTCTATTATTGATATATATGGCACGCTAGTGCTCTCCCCGTTCCTATGTCCATATTTATTTTCATATCCCCCTTGCAAGCTAGCACTCTCCCCCTCCCCATGTCCATATTTATTACCCTATCCCACTTGCAGGCCAATTCTCTCCCCATTCCATCTCTATTACCATCTCCCAGTTTCATTGCAACCACATCACCAATAAGGTCAAGGCCCATGTTTTTGGTAGACTACACATTTCCAATAACATTCTTATCCTATAAAATATGGAAGAGGTGTGAGAAGACAAAGAAGAAAAGAAAACTTTACCAACTAGACACTAACTTGCTTGGGGTCAACACTTCATTTTTCATCCTTGCCTTGCAATAGCAGGAATTGAAACGTCGCATCAAATTCATATGCATGCAACTAATTCATTCAAATAATCAAAACAAACATTAAATAGAAGATTTCAAAATCATCGTTTCTTCAGTTTCTTCATGTCAAGGAACCTTGAAACTTTTGGCAGTTTACGCTCCTTCTTCTCAATGTTAGACAACAGGTTGGGAGGAACAACATCATCTTATGCTTTCGTAGGCACTGCTTCATCTTCCAAATCAACAGTACAGTACTTGAGGCTAGCACTTCGTTGTTCATCCTTTCCCTATAATAGAAAGAATTAAAACTTCACATCAAATTCACATGCATGCAAAAAATTCATTGAAATAATCAAAACAAACATTAAATAGAAGATTTCAAAATCATCATTTTTTCGTGTTTCTTCATGTGAGGGTGCCTTGAAAATTTTGACCATGTATGCTTCTTCTTCTCAATGTTAGATGTTGGGTTGGGAGGAACAACATCATCTTGTGCTTTCAGGGCACTGCTTCATCTTCCAAATTAATAGTACCCTACTTGAGGCCAACACTTCATTGTTCATCCTTGCCCTATAATAGAAAGAATTGAAACATCACATCAAATTCAAATAAATGCAACCTATTCATTGAAATAATCAAAGAAAACATTAAATAGAAGACTTTTAAATCACCGTTTGTTCTCATTTCTTCATGTGAGGGTGCCTTGAAACTTTTGACCGTCTACACTCCTTCTCAATGTTAGATACCGGGTTGGGAGGGACAACATCATCTTTTTTCTTTTTGCACACAACTTCATCTCCCAAATGAACAATACTTTGCTTAGGGCTAGCAACCACTTTTTGACCATCACCCTGTCATGTCATGTAAGTTAACATTAAGTGAACCTTGTATGCATCAAAACAAAAAAATGAACCAACCAAAATTTAGATTTAACAGTTCAATTCCACATTACCATTCTCTCATTTCTCTTTTTCTCCTGCAATATCAATATTCTTTTCCTTATTTGCTCCTTGTTCTCCTCATTGTTGTATAATGCCATTTTCTCCTTCACCTCATCCTTTCCTTCCTTAGGAAGTAGATGGAATCTTTTTTTACCATACTTTCTACAAACCTGATCAATAACATGCTTTTGTTGGATATTATGTCGTAGCTTTAGTTGATACTCCATATTATCCACCTTCTTTTGAAGATACTTTTTCAATTTGTCAGCAGGAGGAGGGGGGCATTTTGGTTCCCCTCTCGATGCACTTAGGCCACACTTTTTTGGTGTGAGAATAGGACAATGGTGATCTTGAATCCTATACATGTTGAACAATTTCCAATCATGAAATCTTCTCTTACATTGTTCTAACATACATTAATATACATATCTCGCATTCTCCACTTCTCTTCTATATTCAATAGCAACCTGCACAAAAAATTTGGAAAAGAAAATAGCTTAATATATTTTATATTAAAATAAATTAAATTCATAACACACACACAGTCAAATGATGTAATAATTGAGTTATTATATCTACCTTCCTATCCTCCACATCACCTTGTGCTTCATTCACACCCTCCTCATCCCTAAGTTCAACATTTTCATGCTCTTCCTCTTTGTCATGGACTATGAAAAAGAGAGTGATCATCTCCTCGATTATCGACCTAAATTGAAGGAATGATATACTGTCAAAATCAGCATATTTGTAACAAACATGAAATTTTTTAACTGAAATTGTAAAGCATTATGTTTGACGGATTGGAAGTAAAGGGTAATTGGAAGTTCACAATCATTTACCAAATACGTCATTGCCTTAGTGTTCAACATTCTCCTAAAACGAGGAGACGTCCTCTATATAGTGGTTGTTTCCTCCTGATTAAAACATTCACACTTTCTAGTCAACATCATAATTATTTGTCAAAGATTAAAATTAAACATTTGATTACATCTTGTAATTAGCAGATCTTACCTGAACGTCTGTCAAGCATGACCGTCCTGAAGAAGATGCACCACTACATACCCCGTCAAGTGTGTCGACCATCTCAACAGCATTTGTCACTATACGAAGAACTTTTTATTTTAAAGTATGCATCCATGGCTAGTTGTAAAATGTAAAATAGTTGCAAGTGTTACGAATAGTTAAAAAATTAAAATTTATTGCACCGTCTATTTAAGAAATCATATCTTTTTTCAATCATAAGAGGAATTTGAAATGAAATTTTTATTCTATCTAAGACTTGTGATAAATTTTGAAGGTTCCTTTCATTACATTCTTTCTTTCTAAATAAAAAAGGTTTTCAATTTACATTCATATTGTCAAAAAAAAAGCAGGTTGGAAAAAAGATGGTGTTATGAAACCTACAATCCACATGCTATGGTAAAACCCTATACACGTAACAACCCAATTGGTTAATTTCCCCTCAACTCAATTTGGTTTCAATTATGTATCCCCCACCTGTAGAATGAAACAACTCGCAACCCACTGTGTTTTCCAACCTGTAACTATTTTGTGCATTTATTTTTCAATCACATGAAGATATTGAATTGAAATTTTTACCATAACTAACAGTTGTGTTAAATTTTGAAGGTTCCTTTCATTGCATTCATACTTTCTAAATAACAAAATATTTTTCAAGACATTAATATTGTTCTGCAAAATTCTAAGTTGGAAAACACTAGGTGTTATAAATCCTACAACCCACATACTATTCTAAAACCCTTTACAAGTAACAACTGAATGTTAGTCACCCCTCACCTCAATTTGGTATGTTTTTGTGATTGTCTTGAGAACCTTTTTCTTTGTAGATAGAAAGAATGTAATGAAATTGGAAAACAATGGGTGTTAAGAAACCTGCAACCCATATAGTGTTGTAAAACCCTCTACACATAACAACCCAATTGGTTAGTCACCCCCCAGGTTAATTTGGTTAGCTTTATGTATCCCCCACCTATAACTCCTCCCTGTTCTCTCAACCATTTAGATTTAAACATACAGAATGAAAAAACTGACAACCCACATTATGTTTTCCAATCTAGAATTATTTTGTGCATTTTTTGTTTCAATCATGCAAATTAATTCAAATCTAATTTATACTATAACTAAGAGTTGTTATTTGATGTAATTGGAAATTTTAAATCTTCCCCCACATTCAAATGGCTTTGGGGATCGTGTAACCTCCTTAATTTGATTAACACTATGGATTTAAATCTAGATTCCATTATTATTCCTTATTGTTTTATTTTTGTGTTCCTTTGTGATAATTATGGGCCAACAATGTTGTTGTCATCGAGAATGGTTGTTGAAGTGTGTAAACATCATTCTGCCTTTATTACGCCTTTTCATCTTGACTAGCCTATCAGTGTAAAGATTATTTAAGTAACAGTAATCTCTTCGGTGAACTATCTGTTTTCAAGCATCCTTTTTGTTATTTTGACTACTGTGTGTTATGGGTCACAATGGGAGGTGATAGAGTTAGGATTGAGCCAGATAATTGTGAGGAGTTTTGTATGGAACCCTGGCTTGGCATTATCTATTTGGAGGAGGTCTTGCACCACTTCTGGAGAATCTTGTGGGGCATGATGAGGTGTTGTTGGCCTGATTTGTTGGTTCTTTGAAGGGAAGGTAGGTCATCGTGGGTGGTATATCTTTCAAAGTGGATGAAGAGATGATTGGTAAGGCTACTGGCCTTTCTTGTGAGGGTATGAAGTATAAAAACACACCAAAATGTAGGATTTGGTGAGTCTGAATGCATTCTTCAAGTGCAATGAGAAGCCAGTGAAAAAGTAGTCAAGTTTCAACCGTGAAGTGTTGCCTAAACCCTGGGATAAGGTTTTCCTTGCCATCATGAAATATATTATCCTTAAGGGAAGATTCAAACTATTTTATTTTTACCACATATCATTGTTAAATCACTTAAGGCACAAGATGCTACTAAGCTTTCCTTTATTTTTCCTTTCTTCTCTAGAAAGTTCCATCAAAGAGTCCCATGAGATTTCCGCTCTTAACCCTGATTCTTTGCCTCCCTTACCGCTGCATCAGGGCCTTATCTATAGGCTCTACCAATTCCATTTAGCTTTGTGACCACCCAAACCCATCTCGTTTGTGCGGGTGGAAGAGTTGGAACCCCCAAAAAACCCGTCCCTTACTATTTCAAAGGGCTTGAAGAGAAAATCTCCCATCCCTGAAAATGATCCCGGTATTGAGGATTTAGCCACTTCTCCCTCAAAGAAGAAGAATAAAAATGTTGTGGGGTTGTCTAGCTGAGTGTTGTGGCCGGAATTTGTGAGCTGAAACACAAGAAGGTGAATAGACTAGCTACTAAGAAGAAAGGGAAAAATGTGCCTCTGCTCCCGAGGATTCTTCTAGTCATCAAGAGCGATGGTAAAAGTTTCGAGGATTAAGTGAGATACTATGGTGGGTGCTAGATTTGAGATGGGGATGAAATAAATGAGTGTGAGAAGATCCAACGGGTTCGTGAAAAAAAAGAAAGGGGCCCGTGTGGATGATATCTCTAGTGACTCGGTGCAAACTAGCGGCAGAATTGAAGGCACTAAAGCTACTGAGAAGGTGAAGGATAAAGGTCCTATAGAAGAGCCTAGTAATTTCTCTGATATAAACAAAATGCTTAGGGAAGACTCTACAAATTCCTCAAATACTAGGGTTGGTGTTGATGTGGAGATCCAGAGCAAGGAAGGCAAGGTGGAAAAGCTTGGTGTGTTGTAGGAGTGGGTTGCAAAGTTGGATCATAAATTCAATTGTCTGGCTTGGTTCACTATCAAAATGATTCACAGTTCGGTTGTCACTCTCTCGAATGTTGTCGAGAAGGAAATGGACAAGAACACCATGAATGAAGGCCCGAATTGGATCAAGGATGATGTGTTAAACCTTGTAGTCTAGAAATGGGAGAGTGTGGACAATTAGTGGTTAGGTCTATGTTTTGTTTTGTCTCTATTGTTACTTGGTTGTGTCTGTTTCTTTCTTCTACTGTTACTAAAATTCCTTTTTTATGTTTAATGGTTTGGTTCCTTTTTGGCCCTTTTGGCTCAATGTGTAAAGGGTACAACAACCTATAAATGTTGCTTATATAATCAAAAACTGAGAGTTGTTATATATTTTGAAGGTGAACTTCATTACATTCTTATTATCTACAAAAAGAAAGGCTTCCAATACATTAATCCTATCAATATAATTGTAAGTGGGGGATACATAAAAGTATCCAAATTTACCTAAGGTGTGACCAACTAATTGGGTTCTTACTATGCAAGTAACCAAAATGTTGCCATTACATTCATACTGCCTATGCGTGTTGGCCTTGTCATTGCACAAAAATTTTGACCTATCAATGCCCGATACAAGCATTAGATAAGATCCACGGGAGGTGGTTAAACCATGTCACAAATCACGCAATCAGAACTAACTAAGAGGTGGAAGCGTCGAGCTACCAACAAAACCCCCTCCCCCAACATGACCACAAGATTCAAACCCACAACCCAACATTGATATCAATTATAATAAAATTGATCATGAGTGCACAACTTTTCATCAAGATATATAGATGATACCATTGGAAAGCTCTCAAAAATACACATCAAATATGTAGCCTATTTTCTCCTCTAACCTCTATCTAAGTAACCTTTGTAAAAACATGACAACTTTGCATCTTTGGAGCAACTTTGCAATATTTGCAAAAACATGCTCTTCTCTCTGTCATACATCAATGACACCTTTTGACATCATGGAGCTCATTGGATCATATTCTGGAAGATTTGGTGATGTATGATAGAGAGAAGATCATGCTTTACAAATATTGCAAAGTTTCTCTAAAGATGCAAAGTTGTCATGTTATACAGAGGTCAGAGGACAAAATAGGCTACATATTTGATGTGGGATTTTTTGAGAGCTTTCCAATTGTATAATATGTAGATCTTGATGAAAATTTGTGCACTCATGATCAGTTTTATTATAACTAGTATCAGAGTTGGATCGTGGGTTTGAATCCCATGGTCGTGTTGGGGGATTGTTGGAAGCTTAGCACTTCCACCCCTCAGTAATTTTTGATCGTGTGATCTGCAATATGGTTTAACTACCTCCCTAGATCTTATCTGGTTCTTGTATTGGGCATTAATAAATTGACCTTTTGGTGTAGCGACAAGGCCAATAATGTGTAATTGTAGTTTGGAAAAAACTGGGTGTTATGAAACCTAAAACCCAAATACTATTTTGAAACCCTTGAAAGTAACAACCCAATTCATTACTCACCCCTCGAGTGAATTTGGATAGTTTTATATATCCCCTACCTACAACTCCACCCCGTGCTCTCAAACCTTCATCTTTCATGTGCGGAATGAAATAATTCACAACATAGAGTATTTTCCAACCTCCAATTATTTTATGTAATATCATATTTGAACACATCTTCTCAAAAAACAATAGTTATTACAATTTAGAATGCAAGTCTTACTCACATCAATCCACCTACAATGCCCGTGAGTGCATAAAATTCAGTGAAAAGGAGAGATTCTCACAAAATCCATCGAGCCGGTGAGTTTTATGGTTGAACTCTCGGCATGGTGTCATAGCCGAAAAAAGGGAAGCAAAATGATCAAACATCATTGTTATCTCCTTGCTTCTATCATCGTAATGTTTCCTCTCATATTCCATTCGTCACTTTTATCCCCCATCTTGGGAGGCCCCTCACTATGTTTTCCCATCATATGGTGTATTTTTTAATGTGTTTTTGTATGTTATGATGCCTGTAACATGCATTCTTCTGAGATAATAGTCGCGTCCAATTGCAGAAGTGATCTCCCTACAAAACTGCATGGCTTACACATGATAACATATTGCTCTTTTCCAAGGATAAGACATGTCTGATTATGTTATCATGTTCAAGACATACATTTTTAAAGGCTAATAGCTTTATTTTACTTTATTTTGTAGGGAGATTAGCTTTTTCCCATTGGACGAGGCTATTTCCCTACAAAAACATATGTCAGATGCATCATAACCGTCATAATGTTTTTAAAATCATAATTTAGAATTCACAAAAAGCATAAAACGTCACCACTTTTGACATTCACATTTTGGAGGTTGTTGGGGAGTGTGGAAGGGAGTTGTAGGTGTTTGGAGGCCGAAGCAAAGCATCCACTCTCCCTACCAAAATGCATTTGACGTGCAGGCAACTAGCTAGCAGGTATGTATATCTGCTAGAATTATATGCCATTTTACCATTCTACTTAGGGAATTTTAAGAATTGAACGGGTATTTGTTGCAAAAAGGGGTTTTCATTTGATATGCAGAGTTCATTATGTGCTTTTTGTGGAGGTTTTTGTAATTTTAAAATTTTAATGTCCAGTCCAAAACTATCACAAATGAGGAAAACTATCCAAATTGAGCTCATGTGTGACTAAGCAATTCAGTTATTATGTGTTTAGCTTTGAATTTCCTCACACGGATACAAGGTTTAAAAACACACTATTGTTTTTCAATTGCACTTAATGGCATGGACCAAACTTCGGGGTAGACAGTTAAACCTGCACAACCTGTGTGATATAAAAATTTACATGCTTCATAACACATTGCATTTTTCAACCTCCACATCACAACATACCCAAGCCCTTGTGGCCTTTAAGTCTGTATATGTGGGTGTGCATTACAAATAGCAAGAACACAAATTTCTTTCCATTATTGGCAATAATGAATAAACTTGTTGATAGTGGTGAACATTGTGTAGTGTAGGTTGGGAAACACAATATATTTTTAAGCTTGCCTTTACTTATACCCAAGCCTTGTCTTGAAATGTAGATATACAAATGTATAGATGGAGTTCTATTTTATCAAATAACACATTTCTCATTAAATGTGGACTCTATTAACCTTCAATACATAGTGCACTTCATAGTACACAATTCACAATGTAGGGAGAGCATGGCATAAGTGTCTACACAATTTACAACACATTGTATTTCTAAAGCTCCAAAATGGGCAACAAGGAATACTCATATTTATAAAGAGGCTTCTAAATTGCAAAACACATTGTGTTTACAAAAAAATTGCATTTTGTTTACAGAACAACAATTCCATTACAAAATTTGGGAATCCTAATGGCCATTTGTGTGTTATTATGGTCTCTCCTTTGTAGTTTGTATGGTATATTATAGTGAGTTAAAAAAATTACAATTTAATAATGTCCCTTAATCACAACCTTATGAAACCCAACTATGCAACAATGCTTTAAAATTGAACAAAGGTACATGATTTAAATGGAGAAATACTCTAATGTAAAATGATAAATATTATGTTCTTTTACAAATATATTTGATCTGATTACCAAGGATCCAAAGGTTCCTATTTTATTTTGGGAGAAAAATCATATGGATGTAGTGTTGGAGAAATCATCCTAAAATTAACACAAATCAATTTTGAGGAGGATAATTAAAAGGATGCAGTATCACCCTTCACTAATGTTTTAAGCATTTCTTGTGTAACTCTCACACTTTAAGGAGGAAACATGATTCATGTAAAATTTTGGGATATAATAGGCACACAATAATGTAACATTTATTTTATTTAAATTAAACTACAAATTGTTTTCATTCCCCACACTAAGCATCTCATCTATAAATAAATCAGAACAAATAAATGCAGAATAAATTTTGGAAATTTAATTGTCCAATACACTTGTAATTCAAGCTATGATAGCTAGAATCACTTGTATTTAGTGTAGAAGCTTCACGTCTCTTGAAGCGTCCTTCTCAATCCACCTATCCTTATTTTATTCATTTTTTTCCTCACCTATACCAACCTCCTGGAAGAAAGACAAGTGTTAGTGATAGATTAAATTGGCAAATTAAAGACATTTGGTGCTACAAAAAATTCAGTTTATTTCAAACTTCACCAATATTGGATTATATGTTGTGCTAACTACAACATGCCACCTTGTACATACAATAAATAAACATATTAAACTATACAATAAATTTCCAATTTAACCTATCACTAACACTAATAATATATATGGACTGAGGAAGAAAAGAAATACATGGTGGACTGCCTCAAGAAAATAGTTGAAGATCTTCAAAAATTTAAGAGTAATCATGATGATAAGCTTTCTGCTATGGAGGACAAGCTTAAGAATATAAAATTCAATCCATATTGTGATGAACATGAGCCACAAGATATTAAAATCTATTGTGAACATGATGAATATGATGGTTGATAATCTAGAAAATGTTTATCAGGAGAAGGTTGTTGTGGATTTGGACGTTGAAAAAGAACAAAGTCAGGTGGAGGTTGTTGGTCCAAGCGAAAGAACTAGAGTGAATCTGAAGAGAAAGGTTGAAAAGGCCCCTATCAACATTCAGGAGATAAAGAAAGTGGTGCTAAACATGAACAAACTAGAGTAGGAGGTGTCGGGCATCCTGAGGAATTTGGCCTAGTGGTGGGCCTGTTGCTGGGATTTTGTTGATTTTTTTGTGGCACTGCCCCCGTGCTGGTTTTTTATGGTCTTCTTTTTTGGAAGCTTACTATTCTTTGATCTATACTTGTTCATGCTATATCTTTCTATTCTTTGTTGTTAAAGGGTTTCGGGGCCCCTTCAAAACCTGTTTTTTCCTTAATCAAAAACACTAATAATATATATCAATAATTATATCTGCCATTTTTCCATTCTGCTAGAACTGTGAAGCACTGAACGTTCATTCGGATATATGAAAAACTCATCTCTCTTGGCTTATGAAAGAGGCCATAACTTGCATAATAAATAAGGGCAGAGAAGATAGACAAGGAAGATACCACGTACCATTGTCAAACTTTTGTTTATATCATTACTTGTACAAACAATTGAAAAATATAAATTATTTCAAGACACATTGATTGAAAATCATAGTGTGCATTGGTTATCCAAGAATAAAGGTTAAGAATTCAATTAAAACCTTGGTGATCACCTTGATTGACCAAAAAATAGCAGGTAATCTCTTGACAAAATACACCTCCCATAGGCATGTAACATACAAAAAAAGCATAAAAAAATACATAACATGATGGGATGGCATAGTGTGGGGCTCACCAAGATGGGGAATAAAAGTGATGAAACTAGCAGACAAGAGGAAACACTATGGAAATGAAAGTGAGGAGTTAAATGTGTTGTTAGATTGAGTTTCTCGTGTTGCGGGTAGGAATTTCACCATAAAACTTGCCAACCTGGTGACTTGCATGAGAAGGTATCCTTTTCCCTGGGTTTCGTGCACCCACAAGAATTGCAGGTTGACATGAGTAAGACATGCATTGTAAATTTTAATATTTTTTGAGAACATGTGTTTAAATATGATAATACATAAGATAATTGCAAGTTAGAAAAAACTTTGTGTTATGAGTTATTTCATTCTACATGCTCGAACCTAAAGGGTGAAGAGCACGGGGAGGATTTGTAGGGGGAATACACAAAAACATACCAACTTGAGGTGAGGGTTAACTAAGCAATTGAGTTGTTACTTGTAAAGGGTTTTAGAATAGTATGTGGGTTGCAAGCTTTATAACACCCAGTGTTTTCCAACCTAGAATTTTACAAAACAATAGGAATGTAATCAAAACCTTTTTTGATTAACGAAGTAACAACCCAATTGGTTTGTCGCCCCTTAACTCAATTTGATTAGACACCCAGTGTTTTCCAACATGCAATTATATATAGATATTATGAATGTAATGAAGAAGTTTAATTTAGTACACATTAAGAATGTAATGAAGATCACCTTCAAAATTTATGCAGACCATATTGAATGAAATAGATAAAAGATAATGTATTCAGTGAAGAGATTCTCCCTGCTATTGAGAAGTTTAGGAAGGTGTGTGTGCAGTATGCGAAATGGAAAAATGGCAATGCAGAATTCAAGCAGTAGGTAGTAAAAAGTATGTAATTAAAAATGAAACTACTCTAAAAACACTTGAAAATAAGAAGACCAAAGTGAATGAGATAGATAATGTATTGACTGGAGAGATTGTTCCTACTCTTAATAAGTTGAAGAAGGAGCATGTGCACTATATGAAATCGGAAAATGGAAATGCAGAACCAGAGGCAACAAGTACTAGAATGCATGGAATGAAAAAGGAATCTTCTCTAAAAACACTTGAAAAGAAGCAAAGAAGAGTGAGTGAGATAGACAATGTATTGACTAAAGAGATCCTCCATGCTCTTGAGAAGTCGAGGAAGGTGCATGTGTATTAAATGCAAAGGAAAATGGAAATGCATAAGTGGACAAACTAAAGAGGTTTTATATTGTACAAGAATTTGTGCAAGCAAAGAAAGTGAGAGATGTTGCTATGGGTGGAGTGGAACAAGTAAATTCTATCGTGAATAACTTCTACAACATAGTGTATTTTCCACTATGAACTATAATAACTGCTTTATCTATTAGTTTTGAAGCTTCATAAGTGTCACTTGCTAGACTCATAACTTGTAATTTTCCTACGGAATTGCACCTCCCTAACTTATTATCCTTTTCAAAGCTATATAATATATTGTGTTCTAGAAGTTATTCATGATAGAATGTGCATATGCAGTATATGCAATGGGCAAATGGAAATGCACAAGTGGAAAAATTGAAGAGGTTTTGTATTGTACAATAATTTGTGCAGGAAATAAAGTGAGATGATTCTATGGGTGGAGTTGAACAAGTAGATTCAAAGATTCTTGAACATAAGAATTCCACAAAACACATAGAATTGGAAATGCATGAAAATAAGGTAGAGACAAGAAAGTTGTATGCAAATACCAGGGAGGTGTTAATAGGTAAGAGCAATGGGGATGAGGAAAAATGCATGGATGGTCAACTTGTAGATAGAAAAGCACTAGTTGGAAGTGTTGAAACTGAAGCAAAACAACACAAGACCTAATTAACCACTTAGAAGAGGAATTAAGAGATAAGAAGATTTTATCATAAAAATAAAAGGAGATTAATTAATGTTGTTGAGAGATGTTGAGAGATTAGAAAATGAACATTTGCAAGAATATTAAGGTGTTTAGAAGTTGAAGTCTAATATCATGCACCTTGAGGCTCAATTTCTAAATGTTCAACTTACCAATGATGATCCTATAAGGCATATTGAAAGATCAAAAGTGAAATGTGTTGTTGCACAACTTATAAAAGTATAAATTACATGAATGGTAAAAATTGAAGGTTCCTTTCATTACACTCTTGCTGTTTAAATAACAAGAGGTTTTAACTACATTAATATTGTCTTCCAAAATTACATGCATTTCCATTCTCACCTAAATTGGATGGTACTTGTGTAGGGAGAATCCAATCTCCCGACAAAATGCACCTATGCATAGACATTATAAATAACACCCCATCCCCCATGTCAATCTCTTGATAAAGCGCACTGATGGAGTTGACAGCATGATTGTAATGAAAACATTTAGTTTTGTATATAGTAAGAATGTAGTGAAGTTCATTCACATTTACAATTTAAAGCAACTCTTACTTACACTAAAAGTTGTATTTCAATTTCCTCATAGGATTTATAAATAAATGCAGAATATAATTGCAAGTTGGAAAACACAGACACAGTGTGGTTTTCCATTTATTTTATTATGTGCATTCAAATCTAGGTGGGGGTTTCATAAAACTAACCAAACTGAGCTACAGGGTGACTAACCAATTGGGTTGTTACATCTAGAGGGTTTTACAACACTATGTGGGTTGTAGGTTTCATAATACCTAGTGTTTTCCAATTTCATTACATTATTACTATCTAATTCAAAAAAGGTTCTCAAGACAATCAAAAAACATACCAAATTAAGGTGAGGGGTGACTTAGCAATTGGGTTGTTACTTGTAAAGGGTTTTAGAATAGTATGTGAGTTGAAGGTTTTATAACACCCAATGTTTTCCAACCTAAAATTTTATAGAACAGTATGAATGTATTAAAAATATTTTGTTATTTAGATAATACAAATGTAATGAAAGGCATCTTCAAAATTTATAATAAGTCTTATGCAAAGTAAAAATTATGTTTCAATTTCTTAGTATGATCCAAATATACATGCACAGTATGATTGCAGGTTGGAAAACATAGTGGGAGGTGAGTACATAATTTATGAAACCTCCAACCCACATAATGTTGTAAAACCCTCTACACACTAAGGGAAAATGAAAACCCTTGTTTTCTCGTCAATGAAAACCCATCTTCGCAATGAATAGTCATTCAATTCTTCATAGTCCCTAGGTAGAATCAAAAAATGGCATATATTTTTGGTAGATATACATACTTCTACTAGCTAGCTTCACATGCCTGTCATATGTGTTTTGGTAGGGAGAATGGTCACTCTGCTTCGACCTCTAAACCCCTGCAACTCCCTTCCAAGCTTGACAACAACGTTCAAAATGAGAATGCCAAAAATGGTGACGTTGTGGGCTTTGTGTGGTTTTAAAAATATATCATTTCATTGCAGAACCCACATTGTGTTTTCCAACCTGGTTATATATTCTACATGGTTTCTAGTTTCTCTAAACATGATTTAGTTATTTCACTCATATTTCCACAATGGTTTGTCAATTATTTCATTCGGCTTCCTCTAAAATTTTTGGGCTGTGAGAACATTAAAAATGGTAAAATTAAAAAACCCTTATCACAAAAACACATAAACAACTCTACATTTTAAATGAAAACCCCTTTCGTAAGGAAAACCCTTTATTTTTCCATCAATGAAAACACATTTTCACAACGAATAGTCGTTCAATTCTTCGCAGTCCCTAGGAAGAATAGAAAAATGGCATATATTTTTGGCAAATACACATACCTACTAGCTAATTATCCACACCTGTCACAATTTTTTTGGTAGGGAGAATGGCTTCTCTTCTTTGGCCTCCAAACCCCTGCAACTCCCTTTCGATCTTGCCAGCAACCTTCAAAATGAGAATGTTGAAAATGGTAATGTTATGGGATTTATGTGGTTTTAAAATAAATCATTTCATTGCAGAAGTCACATTGCATTTTCCAACCCGGTTATATATTCTACATGGTTTCTAGTTTCTCTAAATGTTATTCATCTATTTCACTCATATTTCCACAATGGGTTACCATTTATTTCATTCAGCTTCCTCCAAAAGTTCTAGGTTGTGAGAACATTAAAATGGGAAAATTAAAAAACCCTCAACACAAAAACATATAAGCAACTCTGCATTTCAAATGAAAACTCCTTTCACAAGGAAAACCCTTTGTTTTCTCATCAATGAAAACCCATCTTTGCAACGAATAGTCATTCAATTCTTCACAGTTCCTAGGTAGAATGGCAAAATGACATATATTTCTGGCAGATATACATACCCGCTAGCTAGTTTCCTGCACATGTCAAATTTGTTTTGGTAGGGAGATTGGTCACTTTGCTTCAACCTTTGAATGCTTGCAACTCCCTTCCACACTCTCCAACAACCTCCAAATGTGAATGTCGAAAATGGCAACGTTTTTGGGATTTTTGTCCATTCCAAATTATTATTTTGAAAACCCACCAGTGCTACCACATTTTTTTGATGATGAGACAAGTGACGGCACTCCAAATGTGTGTGCCTAAACGTCTGTCAGTGCGATAGGTCAAGTCTTTTCGTTGGTGCATTTTTTTGAGAGAGTGGCATGGGGGATGGGGTGTTATGTTATAATGTCTATACATAGGTGTGTTTTTTTAGGAGATTAGCTTCTCCCTATATAAAAATCCTACTTGAGTTGTTGATCTAGTTAATGCCATGGTTGAGGATTTGGACCTCAAAGAAGGAGACCAGTTGTTTAATATGAAAAATTAAAAAAATTAAAAATAAAAATAGGAGACTAGTTTTTCAATATGGAAAGAAAAAAATTAAGAGATTACTTTATGGTAGTCCTGTCAATGAATTTCAAGAAAATTTGTTGGAGGAAATTGTAATAATTGTAAAGAAATGTATTAACTAGGTAAAATTGGAATCCGATTCCATGTTTAATTCATATTGTAAAAAATCCAAACGTTATAGTTTAACACTACTACAAATAACATATAAGTTGCAGCTAAGATCTTTAAGATCTATCACCACCTCATATGCTTTATGAAGCAAGTTTGAGATGAAAATCTATTTAATTTTTTTAATCTATTTAATATATTACAATGTTATAAACTTTCTTTTTAGTTTTTTTACAAATATTTATTATGAAAAATTAGTATAACTTTTATTAGATAATTATTTACTATGATTAAATATCATTGTTAGAAATATTTCTATTTACACTTCAATAGTAACAAAGTACCCAAGGGGAAACAAAGTAAACATAGATAAGGAAAATCTCCTAGGTGAAACCAAAAGATTAGTTCTTTGTCTCATGGTCTAATAAAGAAATAGATAACTAGGCAGCCCTCTACCATCCTATTACATTTTGTTTCATATCCCATGCCAAGCCTTAGGTGATGTCTAACTATAAACAAAAACTTCATAAAGAGAATAATAAATATCCCTTATTAGCTATAACTATTGTACAACCAAAAGAATGAATAAAATAAATAATAGAATATATTGCACACCCTACACTATAAATCAAATCAACACCCCCAAATATCATTGGTAACCTAGAAAATATTAAAATATAAAAACTTGCCACAAGATATTAAAATTTTAAAAGCAAAGGATAAAATAGCACAAAGTTAAGAATATTAATTTAAATATTAAAAATATATGATGACAACAATACGTTTTCCAATAAAGACAAGTGAAAATGCTCAACCAAGTAGGTTATTCTACCTTAAAAATAATATTTGAATCCAAATGTAAAGGAATATAGAATATAGAATAATGATTTTGTAATTTCCATTACGTTCATTTTTCTATTAAATTTTGTGGATACAATGTTGTACACATATATATTTAGGAATATAACCGAAAGCTACAACTACCTATAAAAACAACTAATTGTATAAGTTAATCTTTATTATCCTTCATTCTCCTCCATAATGAACATTTTGAATGAAAACTCCAAAATATGTGTAATGCATACCTTTCCAATTTCATATTACACAACACCTCCTCTTTAGTATGAAAAAGAAAATATTTTAATTATAACATGATAATATTGTTACCAAATTGTGCTTTTCCGCCCAATTGGGTCAGGCTGAGATAGTACTGGTGTTTTTGTTGTGAAGACTTAAAATTGAAAGGTACACAAAAACTAAAATTATGCTAGATTCTCATTGTTATGCAAATAATGTCATAAAGTGAGGTATTGCAGTTTTATTATGCAAGTATTTTACAAAAGAGGAGATTACACAAATTTGTATGAAATAGCTATCTTTTATTCATTTTACAAAAGTATGTTGATATAGTCCCACACAAGTCGTGGGAGTAACAGTATTTAACAAGAGATAAAAGAAAAAGTACATAACATGAAAAGGGGTATATGGAAACAAAGATGGGACCCATTATTTCCTGGGTGAATGACAAATCTCATTGTCTAAGGTTGCACTAGCATCTCAAGTTGCCCAAGTGACAGCTCCAAGAGAAAACCTACAAAGGGAAGGAGAAAAACGATGCTAAAGCTAGGGGTACATCCTTTATCCTATATACATCAAGTCAAGAATACTTGCTATTCTATATCTGGTTAAAAAAATGGAATGAAAAAAATGAAGGAGATGAGAAAACATCAAATGCAGATAAAAAATCATGAGATGAAACAGAAAAAGAAGCATCGGATCATACAAATCAAAATAGAGGTTTCAGCCTCTATGTTTTTTATCTAACATGTTTGTTCATTGTGTAGGTATAGGTACGATTATCATTGCAAGATCATCTTATTCAAACATCACAGTATGTGGAGGAAAATGTGGCTCCCACAAGAGTTGAGGCCAGCATACTATAAAAGAAGATCAAGTGCTTTTGGAGAGTTACATGGACAACACAACCAAATCTTCATAGGGCAATCCTTATGGTATGGACAACAAGAACAGTCATCACAAAGATAGCTGGTAGGCATGGGGTAAGACACAATAGTTCATCATCATCTAAGGAACATGAAGATAGTGAACTTTAGGAAAATAGATCCATGAATGGAAAACTATGAGCATGATTGAGTGGCAGCTAAAAGCCTTAAGAACAAGTCTGTTACTTGGGGAAATAATAAGAAAGATGCTAAAAAATAAAATCACAACCATCTCAAGGGTGGACTGTGCAATGTCAAATGTTGTGGTTTAAACTAATGAAGCCTACAGTGGAATGAAGACAATCACCAAGGTCATAGTCATCAAAATACATGTTGCAATCATCAAAGTGACAATCCTCTTTGAGCATGACAACCACATATGAAATCATTTAAGGAAGTAATATTTGCATAAAGGAGCAAGCCCATTGTGTTATGAGGAGGCTAAAAAGTATTTTACATGACTAAACCTTTGAAAATTAAGCATTTATGTAATGAATTAAGGGTAGTTAAGTTATAATAAACTCAATCAAGGCAGAGTTGCATGAGCATGGTAACTAATAAATAAAAGAGTTACCCCAACAACCGTGAATATCAAAAGTTAGGCAAGTTCATTTTAATTATATCAAGAGTATGAGTGCAGGACCATGACAACAGGATCACAATGGTAGTAAGTACAAACTTTATTATAGTAAGCGCAGCACATAATACATCCCTTATTTTGAGAATGTTAAAGATAGTAGTAAGTTATTTTTACAAGGAGCAACAAACGTTTATGTAGAAATAATAAGCTCGTTGCATAATGACAATATTCCAAGGTCATAAAGATAGAGGCATGCTCAAGTGACCATTTAACTCCAAAGAGGCATCCAGTGGAATAATGGTGAAGGATAGTGATAAAAATAAGGTCATTCACATTGAGATTAGTCATAAAGGAGATGTCTACAACCATGACATTGTATTGCTTGAGTTCTTGATAGGAAAGAGACTGAATCTTCAAACCCTTCATTAAATTATGAGGATAATCATCACAATATAAGAGATACATTATAGAGATTTCAAATGCATATATCAAAGCATAGAGATAGTATAGAAGATAGCATATGCAAGATTGACAAGCAGGGTAAAGGTTAAAGCAGAGTTTCAAAGATAACAATAACATCATGAGTAAATTGTGTGAGCATTGACAAGGAAAACTATGAGAGCATTGCAATTGAAAAGGAACGCATACAAAGATGGTTATATGTGTAGCAAAGAGAACGAGATACATAAGGAAGGACATAGGAAGTTGTGGCAGGCTCAAAAAATGTCAGAGAAACCATGCACAAAGTGTGACATTCAAGAAAGTATTATAGAAAACACTCAGATTCCATCAATTTTGGTTACATCTCAAAGAAAAAAAGATTTTCTTTTGCAAAAAATAAAAGAGTCTTATTACATTTCAAACAAAAGGAGTAACTTACCAGCATTCTGTCATGGCCCAGTCTATTAAGAAGATTTCATAGAAGCTCAAACCCTAGCCATGGTGGCATTGCATCAAAGCAAAGCAAATTTTTGAAGAACAAAGAATGCAAAATGATGCTTGTGGCCAAAGATTAGGGATTTTCTTTTAGGTTTTCCATATAAACCTAATTTGGTTGATCAAGTGATTTAAATCACTTTATTTTACCAAAATGCATAAGGATTAATACCCTAGCCATGAGAAAGACTTTTATTTATATTTCCAAATACCTAGTCAAGTTCATGTCAGCTTCCTTCATTTTTGCATCAAGTTTAAAACCAAAATAACTATGTAAACAAATATTAAAGTAATGTCTTATAAATTACTTTAATATTTTCATGCAAGGCATTAAATAAACAATCACAACAAATATTAAAGCAAGTTATAAGTGATTTGATTTAATATTTATTCATGCAGTTATCTTCGTTCTATAAATCATGCAAAAATCAGGAGGCGGGGATAACTAGAGCGCCTTTGAAGTTATTTTTCATGCAAAATATAAGGAGGAGTGAAACTAAAGCATTTGGTCCTAATTTTTCAATATACTAAGGTAATTTTGGAGTCTACTATGGTCAAACTAATTGAGAGGGGAAGTTTGGAGTTGTTTGAGCTCAATTTACATTAGTTGTGGGCCCCCTTTTTAGGCCTTTTCCATTTTGCTCGTGAATCAACTTGGATGGATATTTTTGAGTGTAGTTCACTAAAAGTGTCACCTCTTGGCTCTTTGAGATATTTTATTGTATATAGAGGAAAAGACTTAGTTTTTTTTCCTTAGTTCTTGCTTCCTACTCTCTTGTGCATTGCAAAGAGTTAGAAATTTTTGTAGCTCAGCATTAGAGTTTCGTACAGTAGTTTTCAGCATTGTATTTCAGTTCTATGGAAGGATTCTTTTTGGTCTTTCAATAAAAATCAAGTATTTTCCTTCCCAGATTTTAGGTGTCATCTTTTATGTTTGATTTGATAGAAATTTAAAGTGCTTTATCAAAAAACCTCTATTTTTTTGCCTCATTCATAGGTGTATATACACAATTCAGTTCAATTTCATAGATCATACATTGCGCAAATAATTTATTCTATCATTCTAGTTATGAAAATAATTGTCTTTCCTTCAAATAGGGTAAATTTATCAAGCCTTTGTGTGAATCATTTATGTGGTTTAGTCGTTTGAATTAAATTGTGCAAATAGAAACATTGAAAGGTCCTTGTGAATTAGATTGCATATTCATTATCATTTAGGTGCATCACCATCTTACTAGTTTCAGTTTTACCATTCATTTTAATCCTTTTATTCCTTTTCCTACATAAGTCATTAGTTTCATAGAAAAAAATCAAAAGGGGAACCAACCCATAATTTGGATATTTTCCTTCATTATGAGCAACCCATAGGCTTGAAGGTGTTTACATGTTACACAGGATTGTTGAGCTTTCTATCTTAGCATCGCGGTGCAATCCTACGTGTTAACAATTTTTGGAATGCCTGGTGGGACAGTTTGAACTCTCACAGTTCATAGCTCATCATTTCATTGCTGGTTTTTGGTGTGTGGATCAGCAATCTCAACCTTTGGAGGTAAGAAATCAACACACTTGGCAACTCCGAGAAGTATTTTTTTGGTTTCAATGTGGCCAAGCACTAATTTGTTTCAAACAAGTTTTATTTTTGCTTATTTTCCATCTTTTGAATGAATAAACATGTCTATGTTTTATGGAAACATGTCATATCACCTAGCATATCCTGAAAATGTTTCTCATCCACATCCTTATCAAGCATATTAGGCCAGTCATGTTGTTGGGTTTAGTTCAAATTCTATGGTTTTTCAAGAAATCCAACATGTTTAGTACTCTTACCACCCACCCACCCCTGCTCAACCTTCATATCAATATGCTTATTCTCAGAATCAGTCCCAACAATAATTTTTTGTTTCCAATCAGCATAACTATTTTCCTAATCATACTCAAGGTGTTGAAGACATGAGTTGCAGAGATATACTGATGAACTTTCAGAGGAAAATTAATGAAATCAAAGTGAATCAAGAGTATGAGGGAGATCAAGAGTATAATGAGTAGCGGGAAGAGTGGGCTTATTCAGATTATCAATGCCAACAAGAAGAGGAGATTCAAAGAAGGTGGTATGAGGAGTATCTTGCAGGAGAGCTAGCTAGCAGAGTAGAAAATTAAGTTAATGCTTGAATCAATTCCTACAAAAGAATATGAAACTCCAAGTTTCAAGAAAGGTAAAGCTCTTAACTCTTCAAATCGCCCTCTTAAGCTTGAAATTCCAAGTTTCGCAAGCCTTCATCCTTTGCAAGTTGAGGAAAGTAATCAGGTGCAGCCTAGTGTAGAGTAGACCATTTATCAAGATAGCTCACTCATCATGGAGAAGATTAGAAATATAAATCCACTACATTTAGTTGTAGAATATTACCAATTAGAGCAGAAAAATATTGAACAGGAGAAGACCTTTCAAGAGGAACCTTTTAATGTTTTAGCTAATGATCTTCTTGGTTTTTTTGAAAATGATCATGTTGTTTCAATAAGTCAGCTAGGGCAGCAGGGTGAAGAAGTAAAAGAGGTTGATCAAGAAGATCATCCTACAACTTGGTTTCATGAACTACCTTCTTTCATTGAAAATTATGAAGAAGGTGTGCTTTTTATCACATCAACAGCAGTTTCAGAGTAGCAAGAAGACATCAAACAATTTGATGAGTTGCTAGTTGAAGACAGTCAATCAGATAATGGAGCCTTGGATTAGGAAGAGGAGTGAAAAATTAAGCCTTTCGTGGAGCCTACACAGTTGGCTGAGAGATGTTATGAAGTAGAAAACAATCATCTATTAGAATCTCATGAAGAGTGTGAGGAAGGTTCATTTTGGGATGACTTTGTATTTTTTATCTCCAAATTGGATGACAAAGAATCATACCTATTAGAAGAAGTTGTCAATCATGATAAATCATAATAGCAAGTTCACAAGCTTGAACAAGTGTTTGAGCAACAGAAAGAAGTAAACAAACATGAGGAGTGCATTCATTTTTTGTTTCCTTAAGAGGGCTGCCACAAAGAGGACCAATTTGAAGATAACATTGAGCTATCTTTTTCACAATCAGAAGGTGAAACAACATCCTTGGAGGAGAAAAGTCTTGCATGGCAGGAGCAACCTATATAGGAGGATTACCTTGGGCGGAAAGAGTAAAAGGTGGAAGTGATCATATTTCCAAATGAGTCACTAAGAATGAAGCAGAATGAGGTAGAATCAACAATGCATGATCAACAAACCAGTAGTAAGATTTCAGGCTTCATCCTTTCAAGAGGATGACTAATCACAGATTTAGCCATGAGTGGTACCAATAAGATGCAACCAGTTATCAATGCTTCTAATGATGAAATTTTAATTGTGGGATAGCAGGCCCAATTTACCCATTCATTCCAAATTAGCAGTATGTTTGATCAAACTCAAGAGGTGAGTGAGTTTGGTTATATTCTTCATGAAGCATTGCAACAATTTGTGGGGCATCTTCTTGTTTTCCACCTCTTATTAATAGTTCATAAACATGTAATGCATTCTTTGTTGGTCAGAAGGGGAAAACAAATCCAGTTAATAAGTGTTCATGGCACATCCTTTTCAGTTCAGTTTTTTTTTTCAAAGAAGTGATGTTGAATAGTTTGTTAGTCCTATCCTAAATAGAGTCATGGTAGTTTTTTTTAGTTTTGTTTTGTTGCAATATAGTTCCTAACAACTAAGTTACAGAAGTTTTTTGAGTTGAAAAAATCAAGAATGGACTCCTATACCAATTGGATATGCAAGGCTACTGATCCTATTTATTTAGTAGAAAAACACCCCTAAGAGGTCGCCAGAAATATTACCAAATTGTGCTTTTCTGCCCAATTGGGTTGGGCTGAGATAGTACTGGTGTTTTTTTTGTGAAGACTTAAAAAGTGAAAGGTACACAAAAAAAAAAAAAAATCTGCTAGATTCTCATTATTATGCAAATAATGTCATAAAGTGAGGTATGGTAGTTTTATTATGCAATTGTTTTACAAGAGAGAAAATTAGACAAATTTGCATAAAATAGTTGTCTTTTATTCATTTTACAAAAGTATGCTAATATAGTTCCACACAAGCCATAGGAGTAACTGTATCTGATAAGAGATAAAAGAAAAAGTACATAACATGAAAAGGGGTATATAGAAATAAGGATGGGGCCCGTCATTTCCTAGGTGAATGATGAATCCCATTGTCTAAGGTTGCACCAACATCTTGAGTTACCTAAGTGACAACTCCAGAAGAAAACCTACAAAGGGAGGGAGAAAAATGGTGTTAGAGCTCGGGGTACATCCTTTATCCTATATACATCAAGTCAAGAGTACTTGCTCTTCTATATCTAGTCAACAAAATGGAATGAAAAAAATGAAGGAGATGAGCAGACATCAAATGCAGATACCAAATCATGAGATGAATCAGAAAAGAGAAGCATCAAATCATACAAATCAGAATAGAGGTTTCAGCCTCTATGTTTTTTATCTAACATGTTTGTTCACTGTGCAGGTATAGGTACAATTGTCATTGCAAGATCATTTTATTCAAACATTACAGTATGTAGAGGAAAATGTGGCTCCCACAAGGGTTGATCCTAGTATACTATAAAAGAAGATCAAGTGCTTTTGGATAGTTGTATGGACAACACAGCCAAATCTTCATAGGGTAGTCCTTATGGTATGGACAGCAAGAACAACCATCAAAAATATAGCTAAGTATACATGGGGTAAGACAGGATAGTTCAACATCATCTAAGGAACATGAAGACAGTGAACTTTAGGAAAACATATCCCTGAATGGACAACTATGAGCATGATTGAGAGGCAGCTAAAAGCCTTAAGAACAAGTATGTTACTTGGGGCAATAATAAGAAAGATGCTAAAAAAAATCAAATCACAACCATCTCAAGGGTGGACTGTGTAATGTCAAATGCAATGGTTTAAACTAATGAATCCTATAGTGGCATGAAGACAATCACCAAGGTCATAGTCATCGAAATAAATGTTGGAATCATCAAAGTGACAATCCTCTTTGAACAAGACAACCACATATGAAATCATTAAGGAAGTAATATTTGCATAAAGGAGCAAGCCCACTATGTTATGAGGAAGCTAAATAGTATTTTACATGACCAAACCTTTGAAAATTAAGCATTCATTTAATGAATTAAGGGTAGTTAAGTTATGATAAACTCAATCAAGGCAAAGTTGCATGAGCAGGGTAACTAATAAATAAAAGAGTTACCCTAACAGCCTTGAATATCAAAAGTTAGGCAAGTTCATTTTAATTATCTCAAGAGTATGAGTTTGGGCCCATGGAAACAAGATCACAATGGTAGTAAGTACAGACTTTATGATAGAAAGGGCAGCACATAATGCACAAGTGGCTCCCTTATTTTGAGAATGTTAAAGACAGTAGTAAGTTATTTTGACAAGGAGCAAAAAACTTTTATGTGGAAACAATAAGCTTGTTGCATAATGACAATATTCCAAGGTCATAAAGATAGAGGCATGTTCGAGTGACCATTTAAATCCAAAGAGGCATCCAGTGGAATAATGGTGAAGGATAGTGATAAAGAGAAGATCATTCACATTAAGAGCAGTCATAAAGGAGATGTCTACAACCATGACGTTGTATTGCTTGAGTTCTTGATAGGAAAGAGATTAAATCTTCAAACCCTTCATTAATTTCTATGCACATATCAAAGCATAAAATCAGTCTAGAAGATAGCATATGCAAGATTGACAAGCAAGGTAAAGGTTAAAGTAGAGTTTCAAAGATAACAATAACATCATGAGTAAATTGTGTGAACATTAACAAGGCAAAGTATGAGGGAATTGCAAGTGAAAAGGAATTCATACAAAGATGTGTTGGCATATGGCTTCTAGTGTTGTCATTGATGGAAACCTAAGTCATTCATCTGATCCACAGTTTAGTATTGGCTCATACCGGCAGACAAAATGAAGAACAGGGTATCTGATTAAGGGAAAAGATGTCGATTTGTACACTTCACCAGACTATTATTTTGAGGTGTGGATCTCAGAGAAAGGTATGTTGATTTTCATACTATCTTATTCAAGATATATTGAGGTGCGCATTTACTGCTTTATGATCTAGGAGATGCGATACATTGATCTTTTTGTTATATGTGCTAAAAAGTCCAAATAGGCAAATATAGTTGTTGTGTATGTCTAAGGAGTAACTGTTTAAATTTTTTTGTGTTCAAACATGTTTATTTGGGCCCCTACTATGCTATGGCCGACTATGGGTGGAACGCAATAAGAATTAGTTAATGATTTAGCCAACAATTGAAAAGTATTTTATGTTTTATATAAGCTGACATATGAATGATCAAATCTTTGATAACGAATATATATATGAGATTGGTTGTATCATTTTGATGAAGCAAATGTGTGAGATGCGAAGTATGTTATTGTATGGTGCAAAATTTAGAAGGATAGAAGTACGAATTTATCTATGTATGGATCTATGATGTGAATTACAAAGCAGAGTGAAGTGCGGAATCAAACAGAAGGTCCAAAATCTAATCTATGAGCCTAATCGAAATTGTAACCTGGCATGAGTAGATGCTATTACTTCATTTCAAACCTTCGGATGGTTTTAATCTGAACATTTTGTAAGGCAGTGATCCTTTCTATTTTGAGCAATGAGCTCTAGGCAGTGAGCCTGAATGCAAGTGCATTCCCTTGTGTAAAACATATATTTTAGTACTCAAATTGTGGATTGACCTCCACCATGGTTTTCCCCCTAACAGAGTTTCCACATAAAAATCCCTGTGTTATGGTGTTGTGGATGATTGCTTTGAATATTTACATCTTTTATTTGGTTTAATATGGCATTGAATTAAATATTAGATTAATAGAATCAGACAAAAGGTCCAAAATATGATCTATGAGCCTAATCGGAATTGTAACCTGGCATGAGTAGATGCTATTACTTAATTTCAAACCTTTGGATGGTTTTAATCTGAACATTTTGTAAGGAAGTGATCCTTTCTATTTTGAGCAATGAGCTCTAGGCAGTGATCCTGAATGCAAGTGCATTCCCTTGTGTAAAACTTATATTTGAGTACTCAAATTGTGGATTAACCTCCACCATGGTTTTTCCCCTAACAGGGTTTCCACATAAAAATCATTGTGTTATGGTGTTGTGGATGATTTCTTTGAATGTTTACATCTTTTATTTGGTTTAATATGGCATTGGATTAAATATCAGATTGATAAATTTTAGATTTATAGAACACTGATTCACCCCCCCTTTCGGTGTTCCCTTGAGTCCAACAACTGGTATCAGAGTTTAGTTCCTCAAAAGGAGTTTAGTAGCTTGAGGTGGATCTTGGAATGTAATGGACTCTAATAGTCTTCAGCATCAGCTTATGGTGGCACTTGATGACCTTGATCAGTCTAAACCAAAAGTTAGGGAATTGAGAGTGAATCTTAAAGATGTTGAGAAATTCCTTCAAATATTGAAGGATTATATTGTTAAATCCAAAGAGAAGAGAAAGGATCTTTGTGATCAGATCAAGCAAAAAGAGAGTGAAAACATGGATGATGTTCACCTGAATCAAACCTTGAAGGAAATAACTAAAGAATGTGAAAATCTTACCAGAGACAATGCTACCCTAAAACATGAGATGGAATCTATGGTGATGAAGTTGACTAAGGAGATTGAAGAAAGGAAGAAGAACGAGGAAAACCTTGCTCAGTCCTTAAAATAAAATTTTGATGAATGCAGAAGAATAAATGGAGAATTCATTTAGTTGGAGAGTGAACTACAACAATTCAGAAATAATGAAGAAGAACATGATAAATAGGTTATTATTCTCAGGAATGAACTTACTACTACAAATGAATACAAGGAGAAGTTTAGGATTAGCTCAATTAAGCTTGATGAGCTGACTCAAGGACAGAAGAGTGGAAATGACAAGCGAGGTCTTGGATATGAAAAAGGAGAAAGCTTTGGATCTAGACAAAAAAAATTCAGGCAAAGTAACCAGATGAATAAAGGTGGAAGGTATCCAATAAGACAGCCTAATGCTCAAAATTTTAATGGATACTGATTTTCTTGCAATAAATTTGATCATATGGCAGCTCAATGTAGAAGTAAAATGCAATCAATAAATTCATCATTTTTTTATCACTATTTCAATTGTAATAAGTTTGGTCATAAATCAATTGAATGCAGAAATGTGTCAAACTACTCTAACAATAGAAGGAATGTTGAATGTTATACCTGTGGAAGAATTGGGCATATTGATAACCAATGCAGAAATCAATGGAATGATTGGTCTGGACAAGGAAACACTATGTGCTACAATTGCAATAGATATGGTCACATTGCAAGATTTTGTAGAAACAAAAATGTGGATAGAAGAGGTCTGGTATACACAAGCAGAAATACATAGAAAGTGGATAGAAGAGGTCCGGTATAAAAAGATAGAAATACACAGAAAGATAATAAATAAAAAGGAAAAACGACTACGGATGAAATAAGAGATCAGATGAAGAAGACATGCGTAAGGAAGAATGAGTCTAATGCTAGAAATAGTTCTGCACCGGAACTTGCTTTCAGTAATTCCTCCTGAAATTGATCTCAGGCCATTGGCCTAGGGGAAGTTATTCAAGAAAATCCTTTTCCCCCTATCAGTAAGCTGGTACTAGAACATGACAGAGCATAAAAAAGGTGTATTAATGATCTATGGAGGTTTTGGAAAACATTCACAAGGAAATTCAAGAAATCATAGGTCCGCGGAAGAATTTTTCTTTCACTGTCTGAGAAAGAAGGGTATCCGGAAAACATAAGGCAAAGACATTTATTACAAGTGTGCGAGCTATAAAAGGCAAGTTGAAACTCTCCTTTGTCACTTTGCATCGAAGAATAAAAGAAGGAGAGCACTCGGTAGCAGATTTTTGAAGCAGTGAAGTTAATTCGGCGGTGAATCTCGAAACACATCTAGTATTTCAGTTGTTTTTGAAATTTCTATATAATTTGGTGTGTGGTTGATAAACATAAGTACATAAGGAAAAATGGAACAAATCAAAGGGACAATCAGCTTAGATGAATACAACAATGAAAATATTAGGGCCGTGAGAAATTTGTTGTCGCCCGATGAATTGAAATGCTTGAAAGAAGCCAAACACAAGAATTTGGATGTTTGGAATGAGTTTCCCTATTTCGAGAATGCAAAAATTGTTAAATTAATTTTAAGCAGATTGAATAACAACGTTTGATTCTGGACAAACCCTACATCATTTCAAAGGAAATAATTGGAAATTTGACTGGTTTATGCAAAGTTAGGGATATACCAAGAAAGAAAGAAATCCAAAATAAAGAAGTTGAAACCCTAACCAAAGTAATTGGAGATCAAAGGGCACTGATAATCTTGATAATCAAAAACCCTATGACAAGGTACATTGTGCACAGAGTATTATAAAATCTTTTTCAAAAATAGAGAAGGAGCAACCTCAGCTGGTGCAATTTACATCTCTCACAAAATGATAATGGAAGGTCGAGAATTTGACCTATGCAGAATACTAAAGGGTCAACTGATAGAGAATGTGCAATTAACAAAAGAGACAGATTACCCTTTCAGGTTTGGTACTCTGGTCATATGTTTAGTAATGTACTTTCTAAATTGTTTACTAGTGAACAACAATGTGGTGTGGAAATAAAATGTACTGGTATGCAAACAAATCTACACACACACTAAGAGCTTGGCCAATTGTGATCAAGAATTTACTAGGAAAGTGTGGCTCAGTTGGTATTTCTCTTCCGGTAAGAGTACTTGAAGTTGGTTCCTCTTCCGGTGGGATGGAGAGAAAGCAGAAAAGAGAAAAAGAAATTATTGAATATAATCCTCCAGAATGCAAGATTCCTAAAATTGAAGGAAAAGGAAAGGAACAAGAAATTGTTGATATACTAGATGAGGAATCTGATGAGGAAACTGAGGACCCACGGGGAAATGAACTAGAATTAACCAAACCAGAACAAGAAAAGGAAATTTTAGAAGCAAGTGAAGAAGAAGATGACCTGACAAAGGAGAAGCTACTGCAACTTATTCACAAGGAAGGTGGAATGCAGAAAATTGCTAAGTTATGGTCTAGAAGACCCTCATATGATCAGGATATGATCTTAAGTGTACTAAATGCTCATATTATACATAGTTAGATCAAATTGGAAAGTTTGCAGAATACTCTACCTGAAGAAATGATTGAATGCATAAGAGAAACAATGGACTCTGAGTCTCAAGACAAAGAAGGAGAAGTTATCTCACATTTGAAAGGGCATTTCAGGCTATCACTCACCAAGTTGAAGAAGAAAATGAATGAGCTGAGGCAATGCATAAGTGCAGCAAATAACATCTACAACTATTGCATTTGTTGGCCTCATGCAGTTGGGAAATACAAAGAGAAATTGGAGCAAATTAAAATAGATTTAAATGGGATTGGAAAAAGTTTTGATATGTATCAAGATCAAGATGGCTCAATCAAGAAAAGTATTCGAGAGCTACAGTCTGAGCACAAAAAATTTAAATTCACTAAGAACACACTTGTGGACACTTTTTGGAAAGTGAAGGACCTAACTAAATGCAGACTAGAATAGATGGTTGAGATACTGCGGAAAGGTGAGAAGTTAGAGGATGCCATCATAATTTTGGAATCCCTCATTGAGATTATCAACAAGACATCTAAGAACAGCATGATCATAATCATTGGGATTGCAATAGAATCTTGGAAGAAATTTCTTTCGGAGATGAAAGAAAATCATAAGATAATTTTCTAACTCTAGTAGCAGTTGTTATTTTTCAAAGTTTGGACTCAATCTTGAAGTTTTTGGGAGATTGAACAAGTGTTTAGTCATTGAATTATTGGCATATGGTTTCTATCCTTTTTCATTGATGTCAAAGGAGGAGAGAGAGCAATGAAAAATGCCTTATCAATCTTAGGGGGAGCTATGTTTTGAAATTTTGAAATTTCGCAGTGTACTCATATTGATTCTGACACTTAGTCATTTTTCACTAAGTGTTGACATCAATGCCAAAGAGGGAGATTGTTGGCATATGGCTTCTATTGTTGTCATTGATGGCAACCTAAATTCATTCATATAGTCCACAGTTTAGTATTGGCTCATACCGGCAGACAGAATGAAGAACAGGGTATCTAGTTAAAGGCAAAGATGTCGATTTGTACACTTCACGGGACTATTATTTTGAGTTGTGGAAATTAGAGAAAGGTATGTTGATATTTATTCAAGATATAACGAGGTGCGTATTTACTGGTGTACGATCTAGGAGATATAGTACATTGATCTTTCTATTATTTGTGCTAAGAAGGCCGACTAGGAAAATATAGCCATTGCAGATGTCTAAGGAGTAAATGGTTAAATGTTTTTGTGGCATTAAGAATTAGTTGAGGATTTAGCCAACAATTGAAAAGTATTTTATGTTTTATATAAGCTGACATATGAATGATCAAATATTTGATAGTGGATATATATATATATGAGATTGGTTGTATCATTTTGATGAAGCAAATGTGCAAGATGTGAAGTATGTTAGTGTATGGTGCGAAATTCAGAAGGATAGAAATACGAATTCATCTATGTATGGATTTATGATGCAAATTACAGAGTGAAGTGTAGAATCAGATAGAAGGTCCAGAATCTAATCTATGAGACTAATCAAAACTGTAAACTGGCATGAGTAGATGCTATTACTTCAGTTCAAACCTTCAAATGGTTTTAATCTGAACATTTTTTAAGGTAGTGAGCCTTTCTATTTTGAGCAGTGAGCTCTAGGCAGTGAGCCTAAATGCAAGTGCATTCCCTTGTGTAAAACTTATATTTGAGTACTCAAATTGCGGATTGACCTCCACCGTGGCTTTTCCCCTAACAGGGTTTCCACGTAAAAATCCTTGTGTTATGCTGTTTTGGATGATTGATTTGAATGTTTGTATATTTTCTTTGGTTTAATATGAGAATGGATTAAATATCAAATTAATAAAGTTCAGATTTGCAGAACACTGATTCATCCCCCCCTCTCAATGTTCCCTTAAGTCCAACAAGATGGGTGTATGCACAACAAAGGGCTCGAGCTACATGAGGAGGGACACAAGAAGCCATGGTGAGTTCAACAAATGTTAGAGAAACCAAGCACAAAGTGTGACATTCAACAAATTATTATAGAAAACACTCAAAGTCCATCAATTTTGGTTACATCTCGAATCAAACAAGTTTTTCATTGCAAAAAATAAAAGAGTCTTATTACATTTCAAGTGAAAGGAGTAACTTACGAGCATTTTGTCATGGACCAGTCTGTTAAGAATATTTCACAGAAGCTCGAACATTGGCCATGGTGATGGCACATCAAAGCAAAGTAGATTTTTGAATAATAAACAATGCAAAATGATGCCTGCGGCCAAAGATTAGGGCTTTTCTTTTAGGTTTTCCATATAAACCTGATTTTGTCAATCGAGTGATTTAAATAATTTTATTTTACCAAAATGCATAAGGATTGATACCCTGGCCATGAGAAATAATTTTATTTATATTGCCAAATACCTAGTCAATTTCATGTCAGCTTCCTTCATTTTTGCATGAAGTTTAAAACCAAAATAACTATGTAAACAAATATTAAAGTAGTGTCTTATAAATAACTTTAATATTTTTGTGCAAGGAATTAAATAAAAAATAACATAGCAAATATTAAAGCAAGTTATAAGTGATTTGCTTTAATATTTATTCATGCAGTTATCTTCGTTCCACAAATCATGCAAAAATCAGGACGTGAGGATAACTGGAGTGCCTTTGAAGTTCTTTTTCATGCAAAAGCTAAGGAGTGAAACTAAAGCATTTGGTCCTGATTTTCAATCTACTAAGGTAATTTTGGAGTCTACTTTGGTCAAACTAATTGAGAGGGGAAGTTTGGAGTTGTTTGAGCTCAGTTTACATCAGTTGTGGGCCTCCTTTTCAGGCCTTTTCCATTTTTCCCATGAATCAACTTGGATGGATATTTTTTAGTGTAGTTCACTACGAGTGTCACCTCTTGGCTCTTTGATATATTTTATTGTATATAGAGGAAAAGACTTAGTCTTTTTTCCTTAGTTCTTGCTTCCTACTCTCTGTTGGAAAAACAAGGATAGACAACTGAGAGGGGGAGGTGAATCAGTTGTTACCAAAATCAGACTTATTCAACATTAATCAACCTTTAATCTCATATCTGATAATTAACAGTGCAAGCATAAATCAATAACACGTCAGAGAAATATGAACACCAAGATTTTATCATGGAAACCCTGTTAGGGTAAAAACCACGGTGGATGTTAGTCCATAAGATTATACCCTATTAAAAGTATAATGAAGAGTAAATAGGGAATGCACATGAATTCGGGCACACTACCTAGAGCTCACTGCTCAAAGAGAGGCTCACTGCCTTACATATAATAATTAGATTAAATCTATCTAATGAACATGAACTAATAAATTAGCTTCTTCACAAGCCTGATTACAGTTTTTGTTAGGCAAAAATACACTTTGCTCAACCTTCTTCACACTCTGCTCTGCTCCTGAATGATTTGACCTTTATTCGCACATGTACTTCACACACACACTGAGCATACATCAAAATGAGGAAAATAATTTCTCTTATATATCCGCCACATAGATTTACATTAACTACTCTATCGGCCACAAATAAATAATAAATTACAACTGTCGGCCTTAATACATAAATAAATCTTAATGCGCACCAACACAAGTTGGTCACAACATAGTGAGGACCCAAATAAACACCTTCGAACATGCCAAACAATAAAATATTAATCCTCATGTATCTGCAACACGCTACCACCATCATGTCGGCCAAGAACATGAGAAATTGAGCACACATCAAAAAAATATCTAATCATCAACACTCTGATCAATGTGGACGTACAGAATTGATAGAGCATAATCTAGACTCATCCATGAACATCACAGGAACATGCGCGACAATTGAAATTTCCATAATTTCATCCTCTTCTTCCAAGAACACCTGCTATAGTAACAGAATGATTGTAGGAACATAGAGCTTCATAACTTTCTCAAATCTTGATGCGTACCACTGAAACTTCCAGACAACAGACTAGATAGACTCAGCAACAAACCCTTTAATGCACACCTTCTAATTATCTACGAACAAAACTTTCCAACACTCTAACCTTCTCAGCTTCACTGGCTACCTGCAATGAATTTATTACAATTTTCTCAATCTCCTCGACATATACAGCCTTCAGAATCACCAATGCTAATAGTGTTGACATCAATGAAAACCACATATCAGCAATGCAGCCACAACATCCAACAATCTTCCCCTTTGGCATTTATGGCAACACATGATGTGAAAAATACCATCAACCCAACTAGCTCTTCCAACAATCTCCCCCTTAGATTGTGCACTATTTTCCTATTTTCTCCTTACATTTTATTTTTCTACAATTTTTTTTACATTGCTCCTCTCCCCCTTTGACATCAATGGCAAAGGTACACATGCTCTGATCCTCATATTTAACACATATGACTACTCCCCATGAGTAGCAGCCACCACAACATCAATCCGAAATAGGATATGGCTATGAATTCACGGACTGATGCAAAGAGCTGCATCACTTAATTTTGATTAGGAGGGGAAATCACCCCTAAATTTCCTCTAAGATACTCAAAATTATCCTTAAGCAATGGCTTAGTAAAGATGTCTGTAATTTTCTCCTTGGTAGGTATATACTCCAGTCTAACTTCTTTGTCACTTACTTTATCTCTCAAGAAGTGATATTTGATGGATATATGCTTTGTCTTTGAATGTAGCACTATATTCTTAGAAATGTTTATGGCACTTGAATTGTCACAGAATATGACAATGGGTTCTTCATACTCAGTTCTGACATCTCTTAGCATTTGCTTCATCCACAATACTTGAGTACAACTGTTTGCAACAACAATATATTTTGCCTCAGCAGTAGATAATGAAATAGAATTTTGTTTTTTCCTTAGCCAAGATACCAACTTCTTCCCTAAGAAGAATGCACCACCACTGGTACTCTTCCTGTCATTCACATCTCCTTCCCAATCAGCATCAGTGAAAGCACACAGGATAAGATCATCATCCCTAGGATACCAAAGACCAAGATCAACTATCCCTTCCAGGTATCTAAAGATTATTTTCATAGCAGTCACATGAGACTCTTTAGGATCAGCTTGATATCTAGCAACCATGCATACAACATTAATTATATCTAGCCTTGTCTGATTCAAATAGATTAATCCACCAATCATTGACCTATATCTTGTTTGATTTGATTTAGGAGAATCATCATTCTGTGTAAGTTTGCATTCGGTTACCATAGGTGTACCAAATGGCTTTGAGTCTTCCATGCCAAACTTTTTCAGTAACTCTTTTACATATTTAGACTAAGATACAAAAATTCCATCATCTAACTGAGTGATTTGTAGTCCTAAAAATAATTTCAGCTCTCCTATCATTGACATTTCAAACTCACTTTTCATTTCATCAACAAAATTCATACACAAATCATCATCACCTTCAAAAATAATGTCATCAACAAAGACTTCAATGATCAATTCTTTATTCTGATCCAACTTGAAATACAGATTGTTGTCGGTAGTGCCTTTATTGAATCCAAGTTTCAACAAGTATTTATCCAATCTAGCATACCAAACTCTAGGAGCTTGCTTAAGTCCATATAGAGCTTTCTTCAATTGGCATACCATGTTTTCTTTGTCAATCAGTTGAAATCCATTTGGTTGCTCAACATAGACTTCCTCTTCTAGCTCACCATTTAGAAATTTTGACTTTACATCCATCTGATCAACTTTGTAATTCTTGAAAGTAGCATAAGCAAGAAATAATCTTATAGCTTCAATTCTAGCAACAGGGGAAAAAATTTCTTCAAAATCAATACCTTCCATCTGTGAGTACCCTTTGCAAACCAATCTTGCTTTGTTTTTGACCACTTCACCTTGTTCATTCAGTGTATTCTGAAATACCTAGTTGGTTCCAATGACATTTTTGTTCTGAGGTCTAGGAACAAGATCCCATGTATCATTTTTCTCTATCTGCATTAGTTCTTCTTTCATGGCTTCCATCCAATATTCATCTTTGCATGCTTCATTGATATTGCTAGGTTCAATTTTGGAAATTAGATAGTACTCTTCTAAAATTCTTCTTCTAGTTTGCACACCTTTTCTCTTATCTCCTATGATTTGACTGTCAGAATTATTTCGCCTTACATACTTGGGAGTTTTAGGATTTTCTCAGACTTCTTGTTCTTGTGTTCTTTCTTCTGCACTTCTACTAGTTTCTGCTTCTTGATTCCCTTGGTTCACCGGGACAATTTGAAGTTGATTTTGTGTCTGAACATTATTTCCATTGTTAGTACTATCATGTTGATCATCTGAATCATATCCACTATATATGGATGGTCTAACAATATCTTCATCAACTTTGACATTTGCACTTTCAACCATTTTTTTCAACCTTTTATTAAAGCACCAGTAAGCTTTTCTCTTAGTAGAGTAACCTAAAAAGATTCCTTCATCACTTCTAGCATCAAACTTTCCTATATCATCATCTCTCTTGATGTAGCATTTGCTTCCAAAAAAATTGAAATATTTGATAGTAGGCTTATAACCAAACCATAGCTCAAAAGGGGTCTTAACAGAATTACTGTTGACATTCACCCAGTTAATGGTATACACAACAGTACTTACAGCTTCTCACCAATAGAAATGAGGAACATTTGCTTCTAGCATCATGGTTCTAGCAATTTCTAGAACGGTTTTGTTCTTTATTTCAATAAATCCATTTTGTTGAGGGGTCCAGGGAGCAGATAGTTGTCTTTGGATTCCATGCTCTTCACAGAAAGAATTGAATTCCCGGGAAGTGAATTCAGCACCTCTGTCTAACCTTAAGCATTTGATCTTTTGACCTGTCTCATTTTTTGCCATAGCTTTGAAGCTTTTGAACTTTTCTAATGCTTCATTTTTTTCTCTTAAGAAAGCAACCCATATCATTCTAGAATAATCATCAATAAGCAACATAAAGTACCTTTCTCCTTGTATACTTCTAATTCTGGATGGACCACATAAATCAGTATGTATTAATTCTAGTACTCCATTAGAGCCATAATGTTTGCTCCAGAAATAATTTCTAGGTTGCTTTCCCATCTGACATTCCTTTCGCATAGTGTTAGTAGGCTTCACTAACTTAGGAAGATCTTTGATTGCTTGAGTAGAGCTTATCTTGACAATGTTATCAAAGTTCACATGACACAACCTCATATTCCATAACCAGCTTACATCAATTTGAGCAATTAAACAACTTTCACTAGCAGCACTCAAGTGAAAGATATTACCTTTTGTCTTTGTACCTGAAGCAATCATATTTCTAGAACTTCCCCTTATTCTACACTTACCATCCTTGAACTGAAGATTGTAACCCTTGTCTACCATTTTTCCAACACTCAACAAGTTATGCTTTAAGCCTTCTACATACAGAACATTTTCAGTATTGTGCTTACCACCAAAAGAAATAGTGCCTCTGCCACGAATCACACCAGAAGTGTTGTCTCCAAATCTTACAACACCACCATCATAGTTTTCCAAGCTTACAAACTTTATTTTATCACTAGTCATATGATGTGAGCATCTGCTATCAATTACCCACTCATCCTTTTCTTCAATTTTTGCTACAAGATATTTCTCAACATTCACATTACTAGTAGATTCAGTGGACACCTGACCATTTTATTTGATAGCAATGAGTACCCATTCATCTTCATTCCCAATTTCTTTATCAGATTCTTCATCAGTTACACCTTCTTCAACATAGTAACATTTCTTTTGAAATCTAGTCTTCTTCAAAAGGACAGCAAAATGACCTATTTTACTTACCATGACCTCTGGCTTCTCTTTTCATAATCAATGCTTCCAGTTCTTCTAATTCTTTTTCTTCATCTTCAATTTATTTCATCTCATCTTCATACTTGAATGTCCTTTTGGAACTCTCTCTCGGATCATATCGCTGCTTGCTTTTCCTGGATATAGTAGCCCTGAATGTAGATTCGGCCGTAGGAGTAGATTCACCAAATTCACTTATCTCAAAGGCAGCAAGTTTTCCAATCAGCATGTCTCTTGTCGCATTTGTCACTATCATGAGTTCATCAATAACATGAGCTCTTGTTTTGTAGGAAGGGGGCATAGATCTAAGTATCTTAGCCACAATTTCTTCTTCATCCAAGACTCCAATGGAACATCTAATGATCATCACCAGTCCATTTATATTTTGAGATAAAGAGAGGATGTTCTCATCTTCACTCATCTTCATGTCCTCCCACTTGCCTTTTAAACTTTGTAGCTTAGCACTTTTCACTAGTGCATCTCCTTCATACAATATCTCCAACTTTTTCCAGATCTCATGTGCAGTCTTCAGACCTATCACATTTGTCATTTTTGAATCTGTCAAAGCACTCAACAATGCTTCAATAGCCCTGGTATTAAGTTATGCTTGCTTGATCTCATCTTCAGAGGATAGATCATTCTGAGGAATAGTAAATTCACTCTATGTGATCTTCCAGAAAGGTTCACCAGTGCACTTCAAATGACACTCCATTCTGACTTTCCATAAAGACTAGTTTGTACCATTGAATCTGGGACTATCCTTCTTGTATGATTCCATCTTGGATCACCTTAGTTGCTAGGCTTCTTCAAAGGAACTAGCTCTAATACCAATTGTTGGCAAAACAAGGATAGACAACTAAGAGGGGGTGAATCAATTGTCACCAAAATCAAACTTATTCAACATTAATCAACCTTTAATCTCAAATCTGATAATGAACAGTGCAAGCATAAATCAATAACACATTAAAGACATATGAACACCAATATTTTATACGTGGAAACCCTATTAGGGAAAAAACCACAGTGGATGTTAGTCCACAAGATTATACCCTATTAAAATTATAATGAAGAGTAAATAGGGAATGCACATGCATTCAGGCACACTGCCTAGAGCTCACTGCTCAAAGGAAGGCTCACTGCCTTACATACAATAATCAGATTAAATCCATCTGATAAACATGAACTGAGAAATTAGCTTGTTCACAAGCCTGATTACAGTTCTGGTTAGGCACAAATACACTTCGCTCAACCTTCTTCACACTCTGCTCAATCTCTTTCACACTCTACTCTGCTCCTGAATGATTTGACCTTTATTCGGACATGTACTTCACACACAAACCAAGCATACATCAAAATGAGTAAAACAACCTCTCTTATATATCTGCCACACAAATTTACATTAACTACTCTGTCGGCCACAAATAAATAATAAATTACAACTATCGACCTTAATAAATAAATAAAACTTAATGTGCACCAACACAAGTCGGTCACAACATAGTGAGGACCCAAATATATACCTTCAAACATGCCAAACAATAAAATATTAATCCTCATGGATCTGCAACACGCTATCACCATCATGTTAGCCAAGAACATGAAAACTTGAGCACACATCAGAAAAATATTTGATCACGAACACTATGATCAATGTGGATGTACAGAATTGATAGAGCACGATCTAGACTCATCCATGAATGTCACAGGAACATGTGCGACTATTGAAATTGCCAAAATTTCATCATCTTCTTCCAAGAACACCTGCTACAGCAACAGAATGACTGTAGGAACATAGAGCTTCATAACTTTCTCAAATCTTGATGTGTACCACTGAAAATTTTAGACAACACACTAGATAGACTCAGCAACAAACCCTTTAATGTGCACCTTCTGATTATCTACAAACACAACTTTCCAACACTCTGATCTTCTCAGCTTCACTAGCTGCCTGCAATGAATTTATTACAATTTTCTCAATCTCCTCGACATATACATACTTCAGAATCACCAATGCTAATAGTTTTGACATCAATGACAACCACGTATTAGAAATGCAACCACAACATCCAACACTCTCTTGTGCATTACAGAGAATTTGAAAGTTTTGTAGCTCAACATTAGAGTTTTCATACAGTAGTTTTCAGCATTGTATTTCAATTTTGCAAAAGGATTCCTTTTGGCCTTTCAATAAAAATCAAGTGTTTTTCCTTCCCATATTTTAGGTGTCATCTTTTATGTTTTATTTGATAGAAATTTAATGTGTTTTATCAAAAACCCTCTATTTGTTTTGTCTCATTCATGGGTGTATATATACAATTTAGTTCAATTTCACAAATCATACATTGTGCAAATGATTTGTTCTATCATTCTAGTTGTGAAAGCATTGTTTTTCCTTCAAAGAGAGTAAATTTATCAAGCCTTTGTGTGAATCATTTATGTGGTTTATTTTTTCAAAGTAAGTTGTGAAAATAGGACATTGAAAGGTCCTTGTGAACCAGATTGCATATTCATTATCATTTAGGTGCATCACCATCTTACTAGTTTCAGTTTTACCATTCAAATTGATCCTTCTATCCCTTTTCTTGCATAAGTCATTAGTTTCATAGAAGAAAAAAATAAAAATGGGAACCACCCCATAATCTAGAGATTCAGCTTCATTATGAGCAACCCACAGGCTCAAAGGTGTTTCCATGTTACACAAGATTGTTGAGCTTTCCAGCTTAGCATCAGGGTGCAATCCTATTTGTTAACAAATATCAAAACATTCATTTACTAGCAGAATTAGTTTGTTCTTAGTTCTTTGGGAAGTATGTGTGACGCACTAGAGTCTCACAAAAATCCACAAATATAGCAATGCAATGCTCCCTATTGGAAGTTGTGACTAGCAAAGTTTCCTAGGACCTTCTATCTTAAGAAAAAGACCTCTCTTTAGAAAAAGAAAAGAGAAGATCATTCATTCATGCAAATACAATTCAATTTGGCTCTACAACTCTTGAAGCTCTTAAATTTTTTTTGGAAAATACAACATCCTTCTAGCTCTTGCATGTTATCTTTTTCATGGTGGGACTATGAAAGGAAATCCAATGGAACTTTGGAATCTTTCTTAGATTTTTTTATTGCTTCCAAGTGGATATTTTCTCAAATTGATTACCTCTTTCTCATTATATGTAATCTTTAAGGATATAATTTTGGATATCATTGATATAATCATACTATAGTTAATATGCTCTCCTTTATCTGGCATTACATTTTTCCTAGATAAATTTGTTATCATTTTATTTTCTCAAAATCCTATTTGGTTGTTCATGGAGGTTGAAAGACTATAAACGGGAGTTTAACTGAGGCAAGCCCATAAAGTAGCCACCTTAACATTTTTGTTTCCTTTCTTATGTGTAGGTTTATTAGGAATTTTGACTATGACCAAAGTGACAACTTTTAAATTACATTTTGGAATTGTTGATTTTCCAACTGTAAAAGATAACGACGTGTTGTGAGGGAATCTATGCGATGCGCTGGTGTCTGAGGTTGAGACTCTGTGTGAGCTACATAATCATATTTATCAGCTTACATCCTATTTGTGTTGTTATTAAGTTATAATATTAGATATTAAAAAGCAAATATCTTCACCAGTAGCTTACAATTGAATTTTTTATTAAAATTGTATTAGTTAATTTCATTTCCAATTGTAAAATTTTATTAAAATGATAAATCAGATTGTCAAGGGAACATCTGATTCATTTGAATATAATAAAAATTTTAATTCTCAAAGGAATGTATTTTCTATAAGAATTAAATTTTCTCCATTACATTTTGTTGTAAACCTAATGTTCTATATAATTTTTTTCAATTTTTTAGTAAATAATAAAAAATATTTTCAATGAATTTACATCAAACCCTTTTTCTTATTATTTGGAAGTTAATTAGCTTGAGTGTTGCAATACTCTCATGATTTTTACAACCCATTCTTTATTTTGGTGATATCATCAAAAGAAGTTTTAGATAGTTAAACATGTCTCATTCAAAACCTCTTACCAGCCCTCTCAAAACTGGACCAAGTTTTACAACAAAAAAATACTCAATAGGGTTACCCCTTAACTATTCACCATCGTTTCTTTATTATAATAATTCTTCACCAACTGATTCTCCTAATTTTATTGATCATGATGTTGCTCTAAGTGTTCCCTTTATGAAAATTCAAACTCTAGAAGAGAACTTAAGATATTTTTAAATTGCTCTATCTAATGCCTCTTACACTCATGTTGTGTCTATTTTTTAAAATCTTCATAATATTCTAATTATTGATCACAAAGGCCTTGAGTTTCTTAGGACATTGGTGCATATTGTTCAAAGATATGTCCCTTCATACGCATTCATCTTAGGAAACATGAGAGATGCAAAACTTAATATCACTGGCATGCAATTATATATGTTTATGCCAGGGGTTGTTGTTCATACGGTGAGTGCATCACCTATTACAATAATTATGCCTTCTAGTGCCTTTTCTAATTGGATGCTCCTATGGATTTTCATATGGTATCTTTGGGATTATTCCTCATGCTTCTGAGCCTTTGTTTGGCTCTCAAATTATTTTTACATCTCAACCTTATTTCACTGCAACATCTACATCAACTCGAACATCTACTGTCCATACTTCTACTATACGAACTTCAACTACTCCAATAAATCATGTGCTTTATACACTTCTATAGAACATGGGCCAAATTCAAAATCAACTTTCTAACTTGACTAATACTTCATATACTTTAGTGCAACCATATTATCATCATAGCCCTTTAGCCTTACACATTCCTAATACACTTTTTTTTGCAAGGCTTTGAAGCATCAAGATTCAAAAAGTACAATGGAAAAGAGAACCCTTAATCTCATGTCTCAACATTCACTGCATTATGTAATGACTTTCTTTTTCAAGACGCATTGCTAGTGAAACTATTCCCACTATCTTTGAAAGATATTGTGTTGGATTGGTTATGCTCACTTCTTGACAACTTTTTTTATTCATTCGATCAGTTAATTAATCATTTCCTCCAATATTTTCAAGCTAACATTGGCCTGCATGTCACTTTCACTAACCTCATCCATTGTAAGCAAGGGCCTTTAAATGAAAAGGAAATTGATTTCATCTTTCATTATCAATCATCATTTTCTCATATTCCCTATGCACTTCTTGATTCTGATGTATAAAGAGTATTCATCAAAAACTTGCAACCAATGCTTAGAGATAAAATCTTATTCATGAAGTATAACTCTTCTGCTCATGTTTGCATGGCCCTTTGTGATTACCAGCAAACTGTGATTCGGTATGGGGCTCTTCCTCATCAACTCGCTCTAATTATGAGGGCGGTGCATCTTCTTCTCTAAATTACAAGAAAAATAAACCTTTCAATAAGAAATCTAGCATAATCACTATATCTAAGGATTTCGAGGTCTCAACTACAAAACCTTAGAGACGTAAGTTGTTTTTTAAACTATCTAATTCCTTATATAGAATTATGCATAATATTTTAAAATACAACTTGGTCACTCTTCTTGAGACAAGACCTCTTCCTTTGGATAAGCCTTATCTAGTTTGGTATGATGAAAAAACATTTTTGTCAATATCATTGTGTCTCAAGACATGATACCGAAAGATGTATGCATCTTTGAAATTTTGTGCAAGACCACATCAACAAAGGAAAATTTGTGTAAGTGAATAGAAAAATAATGTGAATAAATATGTTGCCAAATTGAACCAACAACTAAAAATCATACTAACCCATTCCCATCTCATTCTACAAATTTCATAATAACTAAGACTTTTTCAACTTCTATTCAATACATAAACATGGTTGATGTGGGCTCTACATTGCTTAGAGATTGATACATTACCATTCCTAATATATCATTTACTTCTAATGATTTTCTTATGATGTACTATATGGGCCTTTTCATATTCCTACTTGATTCAACTAGAAAATCATAAATGGGGTTCTTGTTAATCCTACAAGCAAATTTAATATCATAATGGAAGAAATATTATTTATTAATGAATTTAATAGAGAAAAATATGTCATATTTTGTGACCATCCAAACACATGATGGTCTTTCTTTATCTTCTATGGGTTTTATTACTTTGACAATCTAGGTAGGACCCAGGTTAGTAGTGACAACATTTGGCGTCATCCCTAAATCTAACCTATTTAGAGTCAAACTAGGCATCACATGGTTATTTTCTATGAATATGGTTGCTTTAGTGGTGCATGAATGTTTAAAATTTCTACACAATGGAACAATGTACACTATTTAGGACACTAGATATAAGCCACTGGTATCTTGTGGTGGTTTTTATTTAGACCTTTTCTAGCCTACTCTAATATAGGACCATTATAGCCTCATGGTGACTTATTATTTAAAGCATATTCTAAATTTAAGGTGAGTTTTTTGATGTCCTCTTCTACTATTCCATATTCATCACCTTATATGGTTGCATCCTCTTCGGTCACTCCATTGCAGTAGCATGCCTCTATCCCAGTGCCTACTTCCTCAATGCATAAGGATAAATGTGCTCCATTGATTCAACCTCCCATTCCCCTTAAGGTTTCCCAACCTTCAGTGGTACCTTTTGTTCCCCTAAATGTCATAAATGATAACTAAAGAAAGACACCCACGTTGGGTAAATCTTCCTCTTAGATTTTCTCTCCTCCTATGGCTCCCATTATTCCTTGACCTAACGCTCTAGTAGTGAAAGGAAAGCAACCCACTAGATAGAACTCTTTTAGTGAACCACATGTATCTCATCCTTTGATAGTTCCTTTTGTTCCTCCAACTACCCCTATGAAAAAAAGAGGAAAGGCACCAATGGTGCAGACCACGAAATGTGCACCCTATATCTCTCTCCCTCCACCTATTGAGATTGTTGTTCCTTCTATTCTAGAAGTTAAAATAGCTTCACAATTAGAGAAAAGTGATCCCCCTTGGAAAACTATGCATGGATGCAACCATCGATGTATCCAACTTGCAAGCGAGCGTAAGTGATGTTGACATGTGTTGGCGTGTGAGCGGGTTTCTATATAAATGCCCGAACTTGAGCACCCTCCTTTAATGAAACCACCCCATAATTTGGTGATACCTTGTGTTCTATCTCTATCATTAGTGGTGTTTTCTTCTACACCACCTCTTGTTCCTTCTCAAGATCTCAATTAACCTCACCTGAAGTGAGTGCAAGTGTTTCTAGGTCCTTCGATGGAACCGCCTCTAATTCCAAGGCTTCCAAATATTGCACCATTTTCCAAACCGATAAACATGATAAAAACATATGTCAAGTACTACACTCTCTAACTTAGTTCCATTTCAACGAAACCATCATGAACTCTTCCCATATGTCCTTCACCCCCGATAAACATGATAAAAACATATGTCATTCCAAGTACTACACTCTCTAACTTAGTTCCATTTCAACAAAACCATCATGAACTCTTTCCATATGTCCTTCACCCCCTTCATTGATATTGAAATATCCCCTACCCACCTCCCAATCGCAAACCAGAACATTATCCAACTCTTCCTTATCGCAAGAAATCCAAATTCAACATCTTCATCACATGCAAACCCCTTCTTCATTAGTCTTCTTCATATAAGTGCACAATTATTCTACGCCTATCACTACTCTTATTCCTAATAATAGTCATGATAGTCCTCTTATCATTTACTCTGATAATGACTCACCAGCTTCTCCTTAAGGGGAAAACATATTTGAGTCAATCAGAGACATTCTAGTGTTTTCTATGATTTTTAGAAAATCATTGACACTCATCTCAAAAGATATCCAAGATGATGTTGTACTTACAACTAGTTCTTTGGCCCTTGTGGGTGATATGTCTAGTATCGATTTAATAGTACTTCCTTTACATGCTTGACCTCCCTACCCTTGAGATCAAGATTGGGATATCAATTATTTGTTTGAATGAATACTTTAAAGCAGTACTCTACTCATCTTTATATTTTAGGTAGTTTGAATGTTTTTTTTTTTTGTGTTTCCCCATGCTTTCTTGTATTTGTTTGTAAATCTTACTTAGAGAACCCATGATACTCTTGTAGGTACATGGATACAAGAGAGATAAAGTGTTGTAAATTCCTCTATTTATACCATCATTATACTATGTGTTGTATATTTATCTTCTTGATTTTTGGGACGATGCAAAGTGTTGGGACATTTAAGTCCTTTCCATGTTGACCCAAAATTTTAGCTTTTGTTTATTTTCATGTGAACATTTTTTCTTCATTCTTTTTTATTCCATTGTATCTAGGGAATGATCTCAATTCATGAATCATATATATACGTTATTATTATAGAATCATATTGACCCAATTCTTTAGATCCCTTCATTTTTTGCATATATGGTGATGTAGTTTCTATGTGGAATCTCTCTCAGAGTGTGATGCCATCTCATGAGCACATGTTATGTGTTTCATGCTACAACATTTTTCTTGATTTTCTTGTGAGCATCCACATATCTTATTTTCTCTCTCCTTAAAATAAATTGCACTCCTCGATTCATACAATTATTTTAAGGGGGAGCCTATCACAATACATAAGTATATTTCTATTTAAAATTAAAAAATCGTATCTTTTCATGGCTATTTCGTAACACAGCTTGCAGCAACCATGATTCGATCAAAATCATTATATGGGCTCCAACATAACAGAACTTGATGGGCATATCAATTATCAAAAATCATTTATCAAAATACTTAAATCATTTTTTTCTAATTTTCTTGCTTAAATCCTTATTCCTTATTATTTTTTCCTAACATGTATGTTTGGAGCTAACATTGTGGTGAAAATTTTTCTACATAATGTGCTTGTTTTTATAGGATATCTTGGTTATTTTGTAAGTCTTCTCCTTGGAGGCACATCCATTTGGGTTGAAGACTCTACATCCTCTATAGTATCCTTTGGTAACTTTTAATGTTATATCATTGTCTTTTTTATTTTAGCACGTATATTTAGTACAATGCATATTCTTACTAAAGTGGGGACAAGATACACTTTCAAAAATTGCACACCCTTGCAATTTCACATTACATGACACTTCCTCTTTAGTATGGAAAATAAAATATTTTAATTATAACATGATGATATCGAAAGATTCATTTATTAGTAAAATTGGTTTGTTCCTAGTTCTTTGGGCCTGATTTCTTGGATGTAAGCATTACATGCAAATGTATGTGTAATGTGTTGAAGTCTCATGAAAATTTATGATTCAAATGACTGTTGGAGTATTACTTTCTCAAGAATCTGGTAGTGTAACGCTCCCTGTTGGCAGTCGCTACTAGCAGAGATGCCCAAGACCTTCTATTTTGAAAAAAGACCTCTCTTTGGCAAGAAAGAAGAAAGATCATTCATTCATGCATATGCAATTTACTTTGGGAAAATATAGCATCCTTCTAGCTCCTATATGCTATATTTTCCATGGTGGGAATGTGAAAGGAAATCCAGTGGTAACTTTGGAATCCTTTTAGGAGTCTATGGCAGCTTCCAAGTGGATCTTTTCTCAAATTGATTATCCTTTTCTCACTATAGGTAATCTTTAAGCCTAGCATTTTGAATATCATTGATATCATCATACTATAGTTAATATATTCTCCTTCATCTAGCATTGTATTTCTTCTTAGATAAATTTTTAATTCTCTATGGTTATCATTTTATTTTATTAAAATCATATCTAGTTGTTCATGGAGATTGAAAGACTAAGGCAAACCCCTAAAGCAACCACCCCAACATTTTCATTTTCTTTCTTGTGTGCAAGTTTATCAAGAATTTTGGTTGTGATCAAAGTGACATAAGTTTTATTGCATTATGGAATTGTTGATTTTCTAACCATATAGGACAACAATGTGTCTCGAGGGTGTTTGCGCATGGAACTGGTGTCCGAGACCGAGACTCTATGTGAGCTACAAAATCATATTTATCACCTATACATCTTGTTTCTATTTCTCTTAAGTTATATTTTTTTGCACAAAAAAAGATATCTTCACCAGTAGCTTACAATTGGAAGTATTGGAAATGTATTGATTAATTTTATTTCCAATTATGAAATCTTATTAAAAGGGTAAATCAAATTATCAAGGGATCATCTAATTCATTTGGATGTAAAACAAAATTTGATTCTCACAAAAAGAACTTTTTTGTTGTAAGAACTAAGTTTTCTCCATTACAATGTGTTATAATAGCATTATCTTGACTTAGGGCCTCTCCCTGGCCATCTCCAAAAATAGTAAAATATGCATTTTACATTATTGATGCAATCACTCTACAACTAAGGATTATCAATCTATAGTTGACCATCAAGAGCCACTCTCATCATTGGTGCTCACTCCAAATCATGGTCATGCATGGTCATCTCATCTCTATCTGCAGTGTCCAAAAATTTGTAACCTACAATATCAAAATCATAATCAAACTAGATATCAATAATCCTAAGACATGTCTCATGATCCATCCTAAATTTTTCAATGTTTAGAATCAAACAATGTCCACATATGTCACAAACAACAACTTAAGAAGAAGTTAAAAAAAACCAACAATTTCACAAAATCATCAAATTTACAAAACATCTAAAGCATACATCACTCATCTCTATTAAGTCTCCACATCACTCATTTCTATGAAGTCTCCACTCAAATTTGTTATACACATACCAACAAAGGTCACTCGGCAAGAAAAATCACATTACAACCACATCAACAACATCAAAACAAATCATAAACATGTAAATCAAAGGCATCTCAAACATAAAGGGAATCCATAACACTTTGAAAATGATCATAATAAATATTTTCACCATAAACAACATCTCCAACATCATTTTCATCACCAATAGGAGCTTTAACACAACTTAATATAGCCTTATTTGGAGCTTCTAACTCAATCTTTGTTAATGATGTCATAGCTACAGTATATTTTAGAAGAATATGATATCTTCCCTTGGATAAGTTCAAACAAAGGATTACTAGCAACACAACATGAGTTTGTGTACTTTCTTCTAAAAGAAATGAGAAGAATCGTGAATACGTTTACATAAAGACAAAAGTTGTAGATCAAAACAAGAAGCTAAGGTAAAACCATGACAACCACATTAGGAACACAATTTTGATTAACCAATTTGACATTGGCGAAGAAATATTCAATTGGACATGCATTCATAAGTCCTCTAGAGACAAATTTGATGGATTTCATATACTTTAGAACATAAGACCCAACAAAATCCTTATAGCCAAGGCCACATTTTCCCTTGTTTATTTTTTAAGATTCTCAAATCTCACAATAGATTTTTCACTTGCTTTCTTTTTGGAAATGCTAGAAGAAGGAAAATCGTGTTCAACATCTTTCTTATATGTTAAGGCATCAAGTATTTGAGCTTGCAACCTATCTATCTTATGTTGTAGCAAAGTATATTGAGCATAAAATTGCCTAAAGGTGGGCTAAAATAGTCTCCAAAATTATGCTATTTAATTTGCTTCTTTTCAGTTAACAATTTTAATGCATAAAGATAAAATGTCATCTTCATACAAATTAGATCCCATGATGCAAGTGTGATCAATAATTCTCAAAAATCCCTTATAAAAACACTAATTTTTTATTATCAAACAAAAAATCCCTTACAACAACAATTACCTCCTTTTAAAACACCCTTATTTCTCAATAAAAATACACTTATCCTTTTAAATACAACACCTTATTACTCCATTTAACAATATAATACATCTTACTACTCTAAAAATTAGTCTTTTACAAAATAACCTTTCTTATCTTCTTATAACTGTGTATGAATAGTTTGCTTAAAATTATAAATCAAAGCCCTCATCCTACAAATCCTTACATATCTCTACACTTTCTCTTGCAAATTCAACTACATATACAAATTTCAATTACCAAAAAACCAACTAAGCACATTTTTTCTCTTTAATAATATGAAAATTTTGTAGATAAAAAAAAGCTCCATATGCCAACATTACCAAAACCACACTTTTGCAAGCAAATAATAGACTCCGCCTCTTACAAATTCCAACAAACTCCTAGCAAAACTCTTGTCAACACACTTTACCTTATATATAACCTTCTAGACAAAAAATAATGTGTGTGTGGATTTAAAAAGGAAAAAAAATCTCAATAAACCATTCAAAAAACACAATTAATTTAAACCAATTATCAAAATTTCTATGTTTGTAGTAGACCGTTCCACCAAAACCAAACTTTGTAACAAAAAAAGCTTCTCCTACACCCTTACAAATGTTTTATATTCCCCATGGCCAAAATAATGTTGGTAGATGAATGGTTTACCTTTACCTCTTTTGGCCTTGTGCAATATTCCACATGACCAACAAAATCTCTTTTTGATGAATTATTCTAATTATATCCTAGCAACTCCTCTACATAATGTCGACCACAACCTCTCATCATGTCCTTATTCTCTCACAACCAACAACAACCAAAGATCAACAATAGAAGAAATACAAAAACCTCGTGACCAACAATGAAAATTTAAAGCACATTCAGCAATCAATTTCTATGTTTATAATAGATCCTATTAGGCTCAACAAGGGAAAAATGAAAATATAATGGAAAAATATTTATTGCAAATTAGTTGTGGCATAGAAATGTTTACATTCTTATTTTATAAGCAATAGAACAGTTTAACTTCCATATAACTATATAAACTAAAAATAGTTTACAACATTTACAAATGTGTTAACCCTTGATGATTAACACGTTAACATTCCCCCCTTAATTTGAAGGGGTTATCATGAAACTATACAGTATTTTGAATTTCTCAAACTTCTCTCAGCCATGCACTTTGGTGAGAATATTTGTTGGTTGATCTAAAGCTTCTTGAAAGTCCTATTACTATGACAAGTCTTAAAAAAAAATTAACTAAGCATGTTACCTTGATAAAGTTCAAACTTTGATATTTAATCTATTGCCTTGACAAGTCTCAAACTTGATAAAGAGCTTGTTGCTTTGACAAATCTCAAATTTTGATAATGAGTCTGTTACTTAACTTTTAATAATGAGACTATTATTTTGATAGAGATCAAATTGGAACTTGTTTTTGTCCATGTTGCAATTTGAAAAAATGACCAAATTTTAGTGGTGGCCAACATGAGTATATTAGAAATATGGGTAGATATAAAGGAAGCTGAAAATGATACAACATAAAATAATCTATGCTTTTTCTATATCTCTTTCATTCAAATACAATACATATATATAGGATTGGACTCTCCAATTTTGTCGGAGAGATCCTATAACAACTCTCTAATATAGATGGGATATTTTAATAGCTCATAATACAAACAAATAGTCATACTAACAAACCTAACAAATAATGGAATACTAAACCACCTATAATTATGTGAGTTGTTATTACAACTCACTTTACCTTACACACCACATTATTATTTTAATTCATGTGAACACTAATTCCCAACAAAGTAGTCACCAACTATCAATTTGGGGCAACTCTACATTATCACTAAAATTAATATTTGAAATAGTGCACATTGAGTGCAATCATTGAAAATAATATTTGAAATAACACACATTGGGTGCAATCATTGAAGATAATATTTGAAATAGCATGCATTGGGTGCAATCTAATATTGAAGTGTAATTACAAAACCAATCACAAGGTGTCAACAATCTATGAAGTCTCCACTTGAATCTGGCATATACATAAGAATTCCCCTCATGGTAGATGAGAGAGGAAAATATCAACAATGTGGTATCCTAATGGAGAATAATTGGAATACATTAGTAAGGACCAACATCATTATAATCATCATAAATTGCATATCCAACATACTCAACACAATCACATTTCTTAGCAAAATCATTCTTATAATCACCAATAAAGTTTTTGTCACCAACAACATTGTCATCACCAGCAACATTACCAACATCATTGTCATTGTCAATAGTAGCTTCAACAACACTCAACATAACCTTATTTGGAGCATCTAACTCAATATTTTTCAAAGATGTCACAATTGTAATATCTAAAGAAGCGTCTTATGTCTTCCTTGAGATTGATTCAAACAAAGGATTAACAATGGATAACATAGGTTTTTGTGTTCTCTTTTGAAAAAAATCATGAGTATGTCAACCACATGAAAAATAGGGGTGTAGATCAAAGCAATGACTGGAAAAATGACCTTGACGTCCACAATGGGAACAAATTTGGACATTATTGGACTTAGTATATATTGTTTTTGGTTTCTTAGATTTTTGAACTTAATAAGAATCATCAACAAATGTAGACTTGACATGACATTTATTATATGACCCCCTAATACAAATTTTGTGGATTTATAATATTCTAGGATATAAGAGAAAACAGAACACTTGTAACCAAGACCACATTTTCCCCTATTTGTTTTTTGAGATTCTCAAACTCTCACAATGGGTTTTTGCTTTTGTGACTTTGGTTGGTGGCATTTTCGGGCCACAAGATTAGACACAACATTTTTCCTTTGTTACACAAGAGAAGAGATAACACCTTCCTTCATGGACATATTGGTTTTACTTTCTTACTTTTTGAACTACTAGAAGAAGGTACATCTTGCTCAACATATTTTTGATGTGTTTCCTAACTGATCTTTGTTGTACCCAAAATGAAAAATTTAGCATTCTGCTTAAATTGAGCTAAACAATGTAAAAATGCGGTTGAGAGTATGTTTTAGGTCAAACCAAACATGAAGTCTTTGTGGGTTTTTGTCAAGGAACCTATGGTTAAAATTCTGAAAATCTAAAAATTAGGGTTTTATGCCCCTATTTTTAAGGGTACCTATGGTTAAAATTTTGAAAATCTAAAAATTAGGGTTTTATGCCCCTATTTTTAGGGAAACCCTTAAAAATAGGACCTTCTCGGAAATGATTGAAAATGATTTTGATAGGGTTAATTGACTTCACGATCACATTGATCAAGTCAGAATCATCAAAAGATATGTTTTACTCTGGTGGATCTATTTCTATTTTTCAGGAACGAAGTTAGGAGCTCTGTAGCCATTAATGGCAGATTGGCCAGTACCAGGTGCTAAAAGCTAAACCTCAAAAGCTCCAACGAAGAAGCCATGGCGCAAAAGGCCAAAATTTGGCTAACTCTGGAAGGTGCACGTTTTGCTACCAAGTCAAAACAGCTGCCAAATACAAAAAAAGGTGCCCCTCTTGAAGAAAGGCGCCCTTGGATCTTAGAGGGAAAATGTAATCACCTTGCATCTTTAGATCATTCATCTCCTTCACCTTCGTGTTGTCTCGACAACGCAACCATCAGTTAGATCATTTGATTCAGGAATCATTGGCCAATCGTCAGTGAAGTATGGAGAATCTATAAACAATGAAGATGCCAGATCAGAGAACTTCAAGCTAAAAGCACCCTTGCTAGCCAGGGGTGCTCCTCAGTTCAAGGTATCAGATGAATCCATCAGCAGTTGCTCCATACATGACATCTTTTCAGCTTCCTCCCAGCTACGTGATCAATCTGATAGCAAGTTCACTGGACACGCCAAACGATCACACGTTGAGATCAAGCAGAAAAATCCAGAAAGGAAGAACTGATATGACAAGCCAAAAATTGGCTAAGGACAAAGGAAGAGCGCCCCTCTTGGAGAAAGGCATCCTTTCTTTGAGGCATGCAGATGCAGCTTGAATGCTTACTGCTCTCCATAACAACCTTCTCAGCTACGATCAATCTCGACAACGAGACTGTCAACAAAAAGATCTGACAACTAAATCATCCAACAACGAAGACCAAAGTAGACAGTTCCAACATAGATAAAATCAGTCAACAAAGCTAAAAGCGCCCCTACTGGCCAAGGGTGCCCTTGAGCTTGAAGGGCATAAACTCATTGTCAGCAACTGAGAAGTCTGGCATCCTATGCAGGACCGAGTTGGCTACCCGATGCATCATCAAGCAGAGTCATCTGACTCATCCATCAACAGGAGCGTTAGATCAAAGCACAGAGGGTTTGAAAAAGCCAAAACGAAGAACAGTCAATGAAAATTGACTAAGGCACAGCCAAAAGCACTCCTCTTGAAGATAGGTGCCCTTCATTATGGAGGTCCAAACTCAGTTTTTTGAGTTAATCTCTCCCAGGCATATCTCATCGGGTTGAGCCCATCTCGACAACGAATCCATCAGCAATTGTTGAAGATCAACTGAGCAGCCAGGATCGAAGATCAAATGGAGGCACTTCAACTTGCAAAAATGATCAAAACTCCAAAAGGGACGCTTAAGAAAGTCAAAAGCAAATTTTGAGTTGAGTTAACAAATTTTGGAGGCAAAAAGAGGCCAAACACTCCACAATCAGTGGAAATCACCTTTTTGAACTCCAAATCAGGCTCAATCATGAGTTGGATGCTCAATTGATGCTTGGAACTCCAAATTGACATATCAAAGCATCTAGGCATCCATTATTCATTATTTCTTTGCAAGTTGGGGAGCTCAAAAACTGATATTTTTCTTCTCCAACATTTTTGAAGATCTGACAAGGGGGTTTTCACCGTTCTTCATATTTTTGAAGATTTGTTGCATAGAGGGACCATTTATCAAAGGTTGCACCAAAAGGCATAATTCTGCCAAGATTGATAGATTATAACTTCCAATCCACCTTCTGTCTACTTCCTCTATTTATGTCTAAAATTCTTGCATGTCTGAGAAAACGGCAGCTAATCATAGATCTAGCCAACTAGGTATGATCAGCACAACTTTTTCAACAAAACCCACATGTTGGATTTTTCTAGAAAAAAGTAGCCCTGCTGCCCCTATTTTTTAGGGTTTTCAGAAAAAAAATTCATAATTTTAAAAAACAGACAAATTGGGTTTGTTCAGCTCTGAAGCACAAACAAAACCCATGTGTTGGATTTTTTTAAGAAAAATCACTTTCTGGTGCCTCGCTGCCTCTGCCACCGAAGGGCTCTTGCATGTCATAGAAAAATTAATTTTTACGAAACGATTTGGGTTTGTTTAGAGAATTATTCTCAACAAAACCCATGTCTCGGAATTTTTTCGTAAAAATTACCCCTAGCAAGGCTATTTTTAGCAATTCCAGAAAAAGTTGTCCTAGCAGCATCGTGTGCACAGTCAATCTTCAAGGTTTTCAAAAGGCAGTTCTCCTAAGACGAATACAAGACCAAAATGGTCTTACTCCATGATTTTCTAAAAACGATTGGCACTAATCTGCGTCGGGCACACCCAGAGGTCAATCTAGACAGATTGACAAGCATAGACACAAGTCCATGGGTTCCATAATGGTTTCACCTCGTATATCCGATCGCCTTCCAAGGCTAGTTTAGAGGATCATAACCGTTGGAATTTTACACATGCAGCAAGTTCATGTGCATTTCTCACGGTTGGAGTGATCGTGGTCAAACTTCGCAGTTTCATCATCAAACTTCGCGGTTTCATCATACAACACTCTTCCATTGAGAAAGATCAAGGAAAACGTCAAAGCTACAAAAGAACGCAGAAGGTAGTCATTCCCAACACAAAGCCGCCATCGATTAATACTACACTACCTTCAATGTCAAAGTCGAAACACAAACAAAAAGAAAAGGAGTAACCCTCCTAAGGGAAGCAAAATGAAGGAGATGCATACATCAAGTTGCCGACAAGCTATAAGCTAACAATTGACAGACATATAACAGCCTCTGTATGAAGAAGTCAATGAATGAACAAAAACACCGTTGACCAATGATGATGAGGTCTCAAACACCTCAAGAAGGACGTCCTACCCTCCAAAATAACAATAAATACGACTGAAGTCAACTTAATGCCCCTTTCCAAGTTGATTCCAGATCTCCACAAATCATGCATGTCAGATCCCACTGATCTAGGATGTCTAATTGACTGCCACGATTTGTGGATCTCAGATCTCCTTTAAAGGTGGATGTTTATTTGGAGACACATTTGTAATTATAGTTCACTTTTAGTTAGGTGTCAGTCAACTGAGGTAGACTCTCAGTTTGACTCTTGTTTAGTATCAGTTAACTGAAGTAGTTTTCCAGTTAACTGCTTGCTCACCTATTTTTAGACATAGGAAGAAATCTTGCTAATTGGCAAGAACTGATTGTTAACTCAAGGAGATTTCAGGGTAGCCTACTCCTTTGAGTTTTTATAAATAAGAGCTTTGGGCTCATTATTTGTTTAACCTTTATTTGCTAAGCAAAATTGTTGCGCCATTGTTGCCAGAGTTAGCTTGTTCATATTTGTTCACTCTTGGATGAGAGTTTGTTGGTTGATCAAAATTGTGCATGATTTTGTGCCTTTGTTGTCCCAACCTTTGTAATTCTTTGGAGAAGCTTGAAGAAATAAATCAGATGGTGCATGCTTGCTTGATCTAAATACTTGAGTTCTTTCAAAGTCTTGTTTTCAAATAGTGTATTGTTTCAATCTCCTCCTCGGATAGGTGTCGTCACCTCCTTGGATATTTTGTTATCGATCATTATCGTATGACGTTGTTTAATGAGTTGTCTTTCAGCCTACACTTTGGACAGGTGTCGTCACCTCCTCGGGAATCCTGTTAGTCGAATCATTGGGTTTTGTTGTTTCTAGTGAGTTGTTTCCAAGCCTATACCTCGGACAGGGGTTCCTTCTCCTTGGCAAGTCTCAGATCCAGTTTATTGTAACGAGTGTTTACTTGCGTTGAACCTTATCTTGGCATATATCTGAGAGTTCAGAGCCTCGGCCATATTCTATAGAGACAGTGGATTCGAGTGATCCAACCCATCCATTTCGCTCCTACGCCCTCATGCTTTGTTTATCTTGAGGAGGTAGGATAGTCTAGAAGCTATTTAGTCGTAGTTAAAATCTGCAGAAACCAGAGAAAAGCTTAGCTACAACGCATTGTGTTTATGCACCCTTGTGTCCTGCCGCTGACTAAAAAAAATAGGAACCTTAGTACACTTTTTTACATAGAAAATCAGAAAAGAGAGATCTTCCTCTCTATAATCCGAAGAGCATGTACTAACACACTTGCAATAGCTGTCTGTTTCCAATAATCACTCCAGAGGTGCTAATTGAAACGCTAACAATCTTTTAACCTTTTAAGTTATTTTCCCAACAATATGCATTGGTTACAAAATTGCATGAACAAAGTTTTATATTGCCTCCAACATTCAGATATTAATTATGCCTTACTATTGTGTTTACATGAATTTGTAGAATGTGGACAAGATGATAGAAGGGAAAATAAACAATTTGACAAACACCTTATAACATCAATTACACCTTTATTACTCCATATACCCTTAGTACTCCCAAAACCTTATTACTCCATAATTTATGAATTTTGCATAAAAATGTAAAAAACAAAGTCCCTTATATGCAAATTTTCTAAGTAAATGACATCTATTCCAATCCATAATGTATTACCCCAAATATCCATTCTCATGGCAAAAGGAAACTGACAATTACCGTACAACCAAATTCTTTGGTCCAAGCATGGTCATCAATGTTGGATGCCACACACAACCTACACAAGCTTATATCTTCAAACTTACATCAGCAATATACATGGTTAGGAATTATAATGTATTACAAATGACATTTTGAATGCCTGACAGACCCACCTCTTATATTGAGAGCATCTAGCATTGTTTTTATGTCTTCAAATGTTGCATTTGTTGTTGCATCACAATTTTAAGTTCTAAATGAGCAAAGTCAAAATCCAAAGGTGGAACATTTTTTGTTGTTGCAACAATACAAAGGATTCTCTGTGACTAATGATTCCCTTAGGCATCAAAGGGAGTCATATGGAGGGTCCAATAATGCAAATATTTCCCAGACTTCACCGTCAAATACCCTTCAAATGTCATCACCAAATCTTTTGTCATCCTTCACTACCTTTTATGTTTCCCGTGGCTCTGACACCACTGGTAGGCCCAATAGGGGAAAAATGAAAATATAATGGAAAAATATTTATTGCAAATAAATAGTGTCATAGGAATGTTTACATTCTTATTTTATAGGCAGTAGAACAATTTAACAACCATACAACTATCTAAAATGAAAATAGATTACAACATTTACAAATGTGTTAACCCTGCATGATTAACGCGATAACATATCCTTCCACCAAAACCAAACTTTGTAAAAAAAAGTTGTACCTCCTACACCCTTACAAATGTTTTATATCCTCCATGGCCAAAAATATGTTGGTAAATGACTGATTTATCTTTACCTCTATCTACCTTGTGCAATCTTCCACATGACCAACAAAATGCCTATTTTCAATTAATTATTCTAATTATATCCTAGCAACTCCTCTACACAATGCTGACCACAACAACCTCTTATATGTCCTTAGTCCTCTCACAACCAACAACAACCAAAGATCATCAATAGCAAAATTACAAAAACCCCATGACCAGCGATGAAATTTTGAAGCACATTCAGCAATTATTTACGCCCTTACATCCAATCTCAGCAACTGCAAACCAATTGCCAGCACATATTAATTGGCTCATAATAACAATCTAAACCCTCGCATTTCTCCTCCAACCCGGTGCTCTAAATATCAATTGAAGGAATATAGAATATAGAACAATGATTCAATAATGTCCATTACCTTTTGATAATACAATGTTGTACATATATTGTACATATATAGATTTAAGAATATAACTGAAAGTTAACTACTACTTATAACAAATAACTAATTACATAAGTTAATGTTCATTGTCCTTCAAACACATTTTTCACTCCTATCTTTTTAGCTCCCGCATTCTCTCAATAATTGCCTACAACATAATAATGCATTATAAAAATATGAAATGATTGTTCCCGTAGGCATGTAATATTTGCCTTTTACTCAGAACTTGTTTATGGGTAAGAATGTCATAATTAAAAAATAATATTAAAACAAGTTAATTAAAATAAAGAAAGAGAGAGAAAACAAAAAAAATTGAAATGCGAAATTAAAATGTTACTGTTCAACACAAAAATTTAGAAACAGAGCACCCAACCTTACAAAATTAATTTTGGTTCTTCAACTTGTACTCCCTCCCTCTTTTGCAACAACATTGTGCTCAAAGAGAAATAATCAAGCACCCACAAGCCCATTTTCCTTCGCAAATTCATTCTTGGATTTTGGCAACCACATTTGTTCTTCCATTAAAAAGCCCATTTTGACACGTTCAAGTGCAACCATGACTACATCACTCTCCATGACAATAGATTTCTTTCAACAAAATGCAGGGTCTCCTTACAGAAGAGAATCTGCAAAAAGAGTGCGGGGTAAAGGAAATAAAAATAGAAACCAAAGCAATATACAAAAAGTGCACCACTTAGAATAAATGTTGCCCCACTTCCACAACAAAATTGCCTAAAGTTTAGTAAATTTCCTCAAAATTATTGTATGGGGCGATGTGCATGCACTCCCAGCTATATGGCTTGAATCTGCACCTTCCACGTTTGGAAATGTGTGCAACTTTAGTGAACGCCTTTCCAACAAAATTGCCTAAACACAACACAATGCATAATCAATGCCCGTCACTAACAGTGGCCACTTCTTCCTTAGGAGAAACAAGAATGAATGGGCTGCGTTTCAACCAGAGATGCCTACTGGAGGTAAACCCTAGTAAGGTTGGAACACTCCCAAAGCCAAATCTAGTTTGAGATCTGCTTCACTAGAAACCATGAGAACCTAATGCTCAGCCCTGGCATCGGAAGTCTTGATCTATTTGGCCGCCTTCGCAAAAATTCCAACATGGGTGAATAATGGAAACGCAATCAACAATAAGGAAAAAAACAGTGCTATGTAAAGCCGTCACTAATTGACATGCAATGGTTCGCTTGTGCTACTGCAAGTGTCTTAACCGTGTCACCCAGCCATCAAAATGACTTTACATCTGTAGCCACTTTCTTCCCAAAACACCCATTTAGGTATGTGCTAAAAAACCAGGTATAATAGAGAAATTATAAAAGAAATGAATCTGTCTCTACGCATAGGTACCAAGGCAAACTAATATCACAAACAATATTTTTCACCCAAATTTTTATTGAAACAGTTTTTCGCTGATTTTTACAAATGAAAATTAGCAATTTTTCGACCAGCAAAATTTGCATGAGCCAATGAAAAAGTCCTTGAGCACTATGTTAATAAGAAAATCAGAAAACTAAAAAGCATTAGAAGAATAGATCAATTATTGCCTCCACATAAATTCTAAAGCAAAAAAATTATTGGTGGATGAGAACATAAGTAGTCCTGCTGCAGGCAGGGGCTTAAAAAGAAAGAGAATTCACAATTAATATAATGCTTAAATATAGGTAGGCAGTGCCTCTTTATTTATATATATTATTACATCCACAATTAATAATCAGTCAGTTGACTACTCCAAAGCGTACTACTCCGACATGTATCCCATGTATTCCATAAACAAGGAAATACACTGCTGTCAAACATCACCGAAGAAAATTGAGTGCCGTCATACATCCCAATTTGTTCTATAAAAGGGCATTACGGTGGCGCTGATAAAGAGAGATTTATATATACTTAACATCCTCCTGTATTCCATAGCGAAAATATACATTAATTCAAATAATTTATTCCACTGAGTTTATCAAGATTGTCTGTGACCTTTGGTAATGGCAAAGTGTGATGGTTAACTCGTGGCGTAGTGGTTCTCACTGTCAATGTTCAAACTGCTAGTAGGATGTTATTGCTGAACGTTCATGTTGGAAATAAGGTTCCCCATCTCTGGCCTCAACAGTTCATAGCTCCGGTCAAAAGCATTTACCCCCAAAAATGTTTAAAAAGAAAAAAAAAATCTGTGACCCTCATTTTGTCCAACCTTATTTAAAAAATATAACACCTTTACCTCTAGGACTGACCATTCAAAGTCAAACATGACAAGGCATGAGATGAAACCAATTAATCGTTAGCTGAAAAGTCATTTTGTGAATTCTGTCCCTAGTAACCTATTTATACCCTATTATCTACTCTTTTAGTCAATCACCTGTGCCTTTTTATTTATTCTTCTTTTGAGTATGATAAGACTTGCAACCATGCTCTTACATTGATGCCAGACAAATACATTTTTTTGTTTTCTACCCGAGGTTAATCCTCATTAGTTCACCTCTTTCAACGTCTCAGTTATGAGTAGAATATGCTCATCATCTTGCTACAAAATTTCTAAACAAGACACAGTGAATAATCAACCCATCATTGACAGATGCTATCTCGTCCTTGAGAGAAACAAAAAGGAATGGCCTACGTTTCAACCAGAGATGTCTACTACAGAAAACTCTAGAATTGTCGGAATCATTGGCAAATGTAATGCTCAGCCCTGGCATTGACAGTCTTCATCTTTCCAACCACCTTGGCAAAAATTTCAACATGGCAGAGGAATGAAAAGGCAATCAACGAGAAGAAAGGAAAAACAGTGCTATGCAAAGCCATTGCTACTTCACATGCAACAGTCACATTATGTTGCCGATTCACGTCTTAAATGTGTCACCTAGCCATCAGAATAACTAAACACATGTTTGTAGCCTTTCTCTCCCAGTAAACCTATTTAGGTACGTGTTAAAAGAACCAGCATAAATGAGAGACATTAGAAAAGATAGAAAAACTTTGTCTACATGTAAGTACAGAGGCAAAACTCATATGCTCCCATGAAAACATGAAGAAAACTATTCAAGGTTAATTTTTGCTTTCACCTGATTTATGATAACACAGTTTTTTGCTGATTTTTACAAATGAAAATTGGCAATTTCAACCAGCAAAATTTGCATGAGCCGATGAAAAAATTCCTAGAGCATTATTTTAATAAGAAAATCAAAAACATTAGAAAAATGGATTAATTATTGCCTTGACGAAGTTCCAAAGCAAAAAATGGTGGGCACATGAATACAGAAGTATCCCTGCTGCAGACGGTGACTCATAAAGAAAGAGAATTCACAACTATTATGATGCTTAAATATAGATAGACAAAGCCTCTTTACTTATACATCTACAATTAATATTCAGAGTCAACTGACCACTCCAGAGCCTACTATGCCAACATGTATCCCCATTTATTCCATAAGCCAAGGAAAATACAGTGCTGTCATACATCCCCATTTATTCCATAGACAGAAGAAAATACAGTGCCGCCATACATCCCAATGGAGCACCTATTACTTCTAGGACTGACCCCCCGAACAATAGAAGACATGTGATGAAACCAGTTAATTGTTAGCTGAAAAGTCATTTTGAGATATTCTGTCCCTAATAACCTGCTTATATCCTATCATCTACTGGTTTAGTCAACCACCTATGCCTGTCTATTTATTCTTCTCTTGAATATGTGTATATTTTTCATAAGCATATCATGCAGGCATACTACATTTTCTCCTGTGATCTAGGAACATTAATTATTTATGCTTAAACACCTGATGTCCTTAATAGGACTTGCAAATATGCTCTTGCATTGATGACAAACAAATTAAAGTTTTGTTTTTTACCTAAGGTTAATTGTCATTGGTTCAGCTCTTTCTTTGTCTGAGTTATGAGTTGAATATGCTAATCATCTTGCAGGATTGGTTGAAAAGCAAATGAAAATCTTCTAGGCCCAAAGCCACCTTGTTGACTGTGCAAGTTAACCTTATCAGTTGAAATCAATTGCCATAAGGTCAAGGCCAACCTCACCTCACTCATCTGTGCAAATCAACCTCACCAGTGCAGTTCATTTTCTTCCCAGACAAAGCTACATAAAGCTATCGCAAAATAGAACTTGGGGTCAACTCTTCCAAAAAACACTTTTCCTGAATCACTTGTCAACAGTTTGTCTAATGGTTTTTTAATTTTACAATCAATTTACCAATCCAAGGTTCACTTGAGGCAATTCTGTTGTTGCTTGTAAAAACAAAAACAAAAAAAGAGCATTAATTGGTCTTGTTTTTATCTAGTATGTTGAATGTGTATCTTTTGCAATGTCCGTTTGTGTAAATTCTAGAATGGTTTGTATGAAACAGATTTTTTGAATGGGTGGTATCCTGCACTAACATTTGGAAGGACTCGGCATGGATACTATAGCTGGACTTACTATCACACAAACATAAGCTCATGCAATTCTTTGTACAGTGTATGCAAGTACTACTACAAGTTTGAAACTTTATAATTTTTACCATCCTGCTTGCTTCCATAGAATCATATGACAAGGTTTATTTCGATTTATGAAATGGTTAAGGGGGTTTGTGTTAGAACTCTTAACTCAGTCGAAGTAACATGACTCAAGAATGGCAACAGGGGAGGGTTTTTTTGTTGTCTGTTCTTCAACATTAGGTCTGCATTATCCTGGGACATTTTCAGTCCACTTGGATAGATTGTGTTCCCCTGGATGTGATGTCTTTTATATCCAGTTGGTCACAGAGTGCCCACAAGTTTTCCTTAGCTCAGTTGGGTTCTTGGTTTTATTTAGGCTATAATTCATGAATATGTATTCTTTAATAGTAATGGCAACATTCCATCGCATAAATCATATGGCCATTGTCCAGTGGTGAAGCAGATCAAATTCCAAAACAATGACCTGCTAATGTTAGTATGACCATTGGACATGGCTAAATAAGCATGCCATGCAACTATGACTCAAAATTAAAAAAAACCTTGATCCCGCTAATATACTGTCAAGTCATAAGATACTGCCTAACCTCTGAAAAAATTGCTAAAAATACAAGCCAAAAATTACTCACATTTGAAAGAAGTAAGATGTTGTTTCAAACTACCTTGCTTGAACCGTCATGGATGTTGCTACTTGAACCTCTAAAATAGATTGGCAAATCAGTTTGTCCAGTCTCAAGGGTCTAAAAGTACTTTATAGAACAACTAAAAAATGGCTTGTAGACAGAAAGTAGCAAGATCTTACTTAAAAATGATCCCAAACATTCAGGATGAGTCCAAAATGTAAAACTGAGATCATACTTAACATGCATAAAAACTACGAACATAAACAACATTTAAATGTACTCATATCACAAGCCAATTCATAGGATATCAATATGAATATGGCAGCAGCTATGTATTGAGTACAAGAGAGGCATCTTGAAGGAGATACAAAAATCCACGATGAGCTCACAACTCTATGATAAGAAACAGTTGAACTTCTGTAAAGGAATTGCTATCTCTTATATAATTTCTGGAAAATATATGGAATTCATCCATGGCAAATCATCAAAACTTAAAATCCTTCTTTTCAAAAGAACCAGAATGATCATATAATCCTTCTTTTCAAAAAAACCAGAATGATCATATAGAATAACATCATTCAAATAATGTGGTGGCCTCTTCATAATTTGAAGTCCAAAAATGTAAATCTGGAGAAGATAGATACACAATCATGTCAGGGTTGATTATTATGATTCCTCTTCACTGTCATCTCCAAAAACTGATGAAACTTTGCTCACAACTTTTGTCTTCTTGACAACAAAACCTGCAGAAGCCTGGCAGACCAATTTGACAAATGTAAGCAATCAGCTTCTTTCAACTTCAGCCCTCTTTTTATCATTTAAAAAAGCATGAAATTAACCACAATGGAAGCTAATCAATTAACAGGTATAAAAAATACAAGGCTATATAGTGATATAGAGGACAGTCAGAGAATGATAACTGTCTCTTTATCAATAGAAATACGAACATGTAAGCTACTCTAACACAAGTTGAGCAAAAATAAGCATAAGATACATGCCATCTATATTGAGATAGAGAAGAAAGTCATTGCAAACTTACAGATAAAAATGATAATAGATAGATACCATAGTGATATTTATTCTGCAGAAGCTTACGAGAAAGTAAAGAAACACCCTCTTCAACAGAAAGATAATTATAAATCACTTTAATTGTAACAATCACTGTAACTGACTAAAACAAATAAACTGCAATATCCATCCCATATGCATTTGATTCAACTCAATGTCAGAAGCAGCCTTGGGATATTAGGCAGGAATATAAAATAGTGGAAATGAACTCATTGAAACTACAAAAACGTACAAAATCTAATAAAATAACTACATACAAGGAACTATATTTGAAGCTACCTTGGAGGCAACAGCTTTGGCTGCAAATCCGAACTTCAACGTCTTTCGTTGATCCTGCACTGCCACTGATGTAGCGTTCCGCACTGTGCTAGAAGCCAGGGCGACTCCAGAATCTTCTTGTTGCTGTTGTAACCGTTGAGCATCCGCACTTACAAGCTGTTAGGGTCAACAGAAAATCCAAAAGATTTTGTACAACAAATCCAAAAGATTCTGTGCAACAATTTTTCCCAGAATTTGATGCTCAACTCAAGCCCAGGGGTGAAACATCCTAATTTGGCTTCAAATTTTTAGAAAGTAGAAATCTCATCCAACATCTCTAGATATATTATTTCTGTGGCAGAAGACAATTTCCAGTAACATTAATTATTCATGGGTTTGGGCATCTTCTTGGAGCAGCCTAGAATTGCAAGGATGGGGAGGCAATTCACATGAGCGGCTATAACATGATCTTTAGATGTTACATATTATGAACGGAATGAAAAATTCATTATAAAGTGTTTCATAATATTCAACAGGAAAAAGGTTCTGCTGGAAGAAAAAGTACTTACATATAAAACTAATCTAGCAATAAAAAAAATAGTAGAGAAGGATACATTTGAACAAATCTGGCCATTTCCTTTTCCTGTCGCAGCTGCTCACGCTTTTGCCTATCATCACGAGTACCACCAGAATGCATCTCTTTCATTTCCTTAAAGCGCTGAATGCAAAAGTTTCAAAAATACACAAGTAATTATAGCCTTGTGCCAATTAGAGGTTTAAAATTCATAAAAAATTCATGTATGCATCCAAAACTAAATATTTAACAACAAAAATCTGCTTCCTATCCTCTATCAGGATATCCAAAAAAACAAGTATCATGTTCCATACTTATTAAATTAACCTTCTGAATATAACAAGAAGGAAATGAAACAGTTAATTCCAATGATTGACTAAGCATTGGAAAGGACTTATATATGTTGATGCCCTTCTGATGGTGTATACATTTGATTGAAATAGGCATTCAAATGCATTTGAAAAACCATTCAAGCTGTCTTATAAGACCTAAGTATTACACAAAATTCTGAACTGTGGCATTAAAACAAATCTAAATTGATTCACAGTTTGTTAGGCATCAGCCATCAAGTTACAACGATTAGTTTCAATAGAAACCAATGTTGAGCTCACATGATGTCTCTTGCCACTAATACTACTGCCAGCACTTGTATCCAGCACAAAACTAAACCCTTAATTTGACACGCCAAGTGAAAGTTCTTGAGAGTTAAAAACACACAACAGATTTTAATCCAGAAAGACTAAGCACAAAGAAATTGAAGTATTAGGAAGCACCTTCTTGTGATTATGATCATAGGAGCTCAGGTGTGCCTCAAATTCCACTGCCAGCTTGTATTGTTTGTTGCAAAGCTTGCAAAAGAATGTCTTTCGTATTTCCTTCACCTCAGACTCGATCTTCAGCTCACGCTCCGCTACAACCTGGATTTGCATAATGTGCACGAAGCAGGCAGGAGAAGCCACCAGGGTAATAAAAACCGCAACAAATTGGCAAGAGACCCTCCAAAGTGGATGTTCCCTTGAAAAGATATTCTGACATATGGTCTATAGCTGCCTGCTGCTTTTAGATATAGTACCAAAATAAAACATTCGTTGGCCATTAGGCGAAGCTAGGAACAACTACAAGGTGGCCACAATTTAAGGCAGATAGGGGGTGCTTCTACTACAAACATCAATACCTAGCAACAACTAATGGGAGCACAACATAAGATGGATAAAGAATGCTATTAGCACAAACATACCTCACGCTTCTTTGCCAGCTCCACAGTCTCCTCCAATTCAACATCTAACTTCTTTCTCTGAATATTTTCTTCAGATGTAAAGTAATCATCCTGTTCTTGTTTCCCAACTCCCAGCTTTGGATCTCGAACCCCTGCTTTTATGGGCTCAATAATTCCTGTGATCATTAAAACATACAGCATATGGTAAAGAATTCCATAATCCCCAACACTGCCAGTATTCAAAATCCTATCAACAACAAGATTCAACAACCCAGTAATCCAGCCATATTATAAGGTGACATTGGAAGAAAAGAAGCCTTAAACCTACTCTCTTAAATACTGCAAAATGGTATTAATCTTATTTAGATACAGAAGGTGAAATCAACAAAAAATTAAAGTGATGCACCTTGCTCCTCTTTGCCAAGACCCTTCCCCTTCCATCCCATTTTTTGCAAAAGCTTGAACCCAATATTTGATGATGTTAACTGTGTGTCCACAGATGCCTGTTCTAAATTATCAGTATCTAGATTTTCAGTAGGTCTATGATTGATAGGCAAGCGGAAATCTTCTCCAAGGTCTTCAAAAAGAGAATCTTCGTATGCCTACACAACATGCACCATATACATTAATCAGTAGTACATAAATACATAGAAAAAACATCCCAACAGAAAAAGTAGTCACCTCTGGATTAGTTTAAACTTTAAGGTTTAAATAAGAAGACAAATATTTGAACATAGTAAAATTCATCCTTTTGGAAAGAACTAATCTTGGATTCGTACCATCATTTCTAGTAACAACAATAATTTAATTAAGCTGGGATCCAATGAATAGAGCATTACGAAACCTCCACACACATTAAGCACCCTTCACAAATAAGGACAGATTTGAAAAAGATGCATAATAAGCTCTTACAAAGATAGGACTTATTGAAGGAGATTAACATCAATTTCCATTTAAGAGGATATAAACTTTTAAGAGAGAGATCTGATGCAAGGATATGACATATATTCACTAATAAAGACCTGCTCTTAGTTTAAGTGTAACTAGTAACATAAACAAAACAAAGCCTGACATATTACCTCTCAAATATAGACAAGAAAAACTATGCTATGAATTGTCAAATACCTATTTTGTGCTGTAATTGGACACATGCTCCATTCTTATTTCATCAATAACAAACTTTAACATGCTAATGACTGATAATCATGATTTGCATTGCTATTCCATTGGTGTTTTCCTTGAACATAGAATTTGAAGGTATGTAAATGCTGAAATTCATAACAGCAGTAACATAAACATGAAATTGAGCAAGTAAATGACAGGAATCATGCACACAAAGGAAATGATACCAATTTACAGTGAGAATGCATTACAGATGAAAGATCCAGCAAATTGAAGCTGTAACTCTTTGTTCCAAATGAAAACAGCACAATTTACAAACCGATTGGTCCCATGGAGCCTCCAAGAACACTGTAATTGATGCATCACTTCTACAATGCTCTCACAAGATGCCTTCCTCTGAAACTTGCAACAACTTGCTGCTCTCCTATATTCATATGTACAAGCATTCTACAATTCTCATTGTCATACAAGAGCCCATTGGGAATATCGATGCTTCTGCAAGATGACCCAAATAATACAGAAGACTGAAGGCCCCTCTTCACCTCAACAATCAGAAGGTAGCACACAATGGAAATGATACCAATTTACAGTGAGAATGCATTACAGGTGAAAGATCCAGCAAATTGAAGCTGTAATTCTTTGTTCCAAGTGAAAACAGCATAATTTACAGACAGATTACTCCCATGGAGCCTCCAAGAACACTGTAATTGATACATCACTTCTACAATGCTCTCACAAGATGCTTCCCTCTGAAACTTGCAACAACTTGCTGCTCTCCTATATTCATATGTACAAGCATTCTGCAACTCTCATTGTCATACAAGAGCCCATTGGGAATATCAATGATTCTGCAAGATGTCCCAAATAATACAGAAGACTGAAGGCCCCTCTTCACCCCAACAATCAGAAGGTAGCAAACAATGACTCCCATTCAGACAATTTAGTTCCTCATGTCTTTTTCTGAAAGATTTGCAAGGAATTTGCAAGAAAAATTCATTGCCTGTCAGATTTTCCAGCTTCAGGCTGCTTGCATTTGGTTTGATTATGTTGACTGTCATATGCATATTTGGTCGGTGCCAATCAACACAAAAATAAAACGGCATTCAAGTTATGAGTGCATTTTGGTTACCTAGCTGAACAGAACATGAATTGACCTACACAAGCAGGAGAAGATGTGGTGACAGGCACAAGCTTTGTTGCTAGCATCGGGCAGACTCAACAGCCTTCAGATGTGCATGGTAAATCTGTTTCCAGAACTCGACCAATTCCTTAGGGTAATTGGCAATCCTCAAGCCTTCCTTATCTTAATCATGTCCATGCACAATTCTGTTGATTATGTTTTACTTGACTTTATCATCTTGAGTGTGACTCTGTATAAGTTGTTTAGTGTATCATTGGTTATACAAAACATGGTATCTCCACAACTGAATCAAACTCGGATGAACTGTATATGACTTATCCAGTTCAGATTATATATCTATATTTACATGCAATTAAAATTCAGTAATCGACTATATTATTACTATTTGTGTTATATAAATATTCATAAGATTATATTAATATATCAACTTTATAGCAAAAAATAAGTAGAAGCATCGGGTTTATATTTAATCCACTTGATACACCCACATGTATAGTTGAATTAGCATACATCTGATTAATAAAGCCCATCCACTAAGTAGAGACCAACTCCCCCAGCTGAAAAGATAACTAGTACAGATCATAGCAGCAAAAAAATCATTTCAGGAATAAATAAGCAAACCAAAAGATTAAAAAGAATATCAAACTATTGGGATTTAATTTGGGAAATTTTGGATTTTCAAATAATGCAGGAAAAAGAGAAAAACCTGCTTTTTTTAAAATTTAAAGGCATTTAATCATACAGCAATATAGAAATGAGAGTTTACCCTATAAGTTTTACCCCATGATTGTAAATAGTGAACTGGACATATATTTTATAGCTCTAACTACAAGGGTTCCATTACACTCTTCGTCACACTATCCCATCTCTCAGGTATGAAGAGAGTAACTTCCTAGAAATAATCAATTACGAATGCACCATAGATTCAAACAAATCAATAATGTCCCATGCCTACGTTTTTCTCAATCCTAAATGTCTTTCCGATATTAGTATATTACCCAAAGATACATGGAAGCTTGAGTCCGTCTATAGACATTGTTCGGTGAGTCGTCTCCCATCTCACTTCACACTGAAACATGGTTAGCCAATAACAACAGCTCTTTGGAATATTTTAAAACCCCCATCACAAAGCCTCTAACCTACACCACTACTAAAAGAAAAAAATGCAGCAAAAAAACTCTTAGTACCCACTACTTTCATCAGTTTCTAATCACCAAGATCCCATAAGGGCGAGGTGAGAGCATATGATGAATAGTTGTAGTCGGCCACTAAAATGCTGTTACAAAACACAGCCCTATAAAGATTTTTAATACTACTTGGTAAGATCTTACCTACAAAAGATGATCAAAACAAAAAACAACAAGATGCTCAAATCAACTCAAAGAATCGTTGCAAATATTCTTAAATTCACAAATCAAAAACAATGTATCACAAGCCTCTTGGGGGGCCAACCTCCTTAAGAGCAAAGCTTCAATACAAAAAATGATTCAAGATGATCCTCTCTTCATTGCAACCCTAGAATATAAGCATAAAAAATAACCTATTAGGTGCAATCCACATGAGATAAATCCACAAATTTAATATGAACTCATTAGACTATGACAACTCCATGCGATGCATGCAGGATAAATCCACATATTTAACATGAACTCATTAGACTATGACAACTCCATGCATGCATGTGGGATAAATCCACACAAAAATAATAATAATAGAAAATTAGAATGTATGGGTCTTAACAAAAAGTTGGGCAAGATGGTTTATACTCATCATTTTCCCTCCTTGGCAATAAAGCTACTCTCACAAGGACTACACCAATACAAAGAGCTTGCTCTTCAGTAGAAATTGTAAAACCCACGATCAAAATGAGGAAAGAAATGCATTAGAATAATGTTAAGTTCCCTCAAAAGTGGCTTTTCATGATTGAATCGAACAGCAAAAATTGATAAAGGAAGAAAGTGTGTGATTGATAAACAATAAAAACTCCTAGCTTTTATTTTTCCTAACATTCTACCTGTAGGAACAAACTAGGAGTTGACATTTAATTTTTCAAATTTGTGTCACACTCTTATTTTCCTAATTTAACATGTTTAATGCTAACTGGGAATCAACGTCTCACCTACAATTCTCCTTGGTCTAAGGTCCCTTAACACTAGCTCTAGCAAAAAAAAGAGTTAATAAATTGAGTTCAGCATTTAATGCTGACTGCTAGGTTATTTCAATATTTTATTTTTTAATTCATGGTATTTGCATGCCATATTTATTTAGTTACAAAAGCTTTTCTTCAAGGGGATACATCTTGGTGTCAAGGGATCAATTACATTACATTTTTGAATATTGGATTGCCATTTCTGATATTTGATCTTTATTAAAATATTTCTTGGTCATCATCCTTACTCAGTAATCATCGATGTGGTGTTTTAATGTCATGTTCACTTAGTTACATAAGATATTTCAATATTGGGATTTTATTTTGAGCATGAGATATTTACAAACACAAATGCTAAAAAGACCAACCCATTCCCAACCTTAAATTGTACTTGCTTGTCCAAAACTGTAGATTATCTGCTCATCAAGCTCATAATCATGAGTGAAATCATCAGGCTTATTCTAAATGAGCCATACCACAAGTAACCATTGCCCTAAATCATTACATGAAACATATTGTCAATCATCAAGATGACACAAGTCAAATCTCAGACCTATGTTTTAGATATAAAATGGAAAACCAAAATTGGAAACAAAACAGAAACAAATTTAACCAAGAAATAGAGTTCTTGATGGTTGTGGGATAAGTCACATTTTAGTGTTTCTTAAGCATATATATGAATTATAAAATTATAACCGTCAACAAAAACAGCTTTAATTGCTCCGTATCCTTAATTTTTCCCACTTAAATCCTTCAGACGGAACATAAAATATAGAAAGGAAGATCTGAGAAAAAACTCAACAAGAGAATGATTTAACGAAGGTCCAACTGAATGTACAGCTCAGAGTGTCAGATAAATAGAGAACAATAATAGACAGCTATCAAGAATCAAAATTGTCACTGTATGATGAAAATGTAATTTTTTTTAGATTTATCATGTTTTTGTGAACTGGCCATCATGTTTTCATGAACTGGCTGGCTGCACCTTTCCCTATTTTCAACCCCTCAATTGTTCTTTTCTCCCCATCCCAATAACTTATGTAACGTTGGAACATGTCACTTTCTCCTTCTCATTTTAATCTATATTTCTCTCCTCCATTTCTCTCTGGCTCCTGTATCAATCTTTTCCCTCCCTCTGTGCCTCTTCTGTTCATTTCCACTTAATGTTTGGTTATGTTTCATTAACTTTCCTTTTTCTCAGTCCCATTCTCTGCTAAATGATTTTTCTTCTCCCCGTCATCCTTATTCCTTCGTGTATCTTTCCATCCTGCCTGGTTGTTTTACTCTCTCTTTGATTATTTTCCTTCTCAATATCACCCTTTCTGTTCCATTTTCTTATCAATCCCATCCACAGTCTTCTTTGGACCGCATATTCCACAAGCAGTTATTAAACAATGAAAATAATAATAATAAATAAATGTGAAAAAGTTCAGAGACTCGCCAAAACTGTGAATCATAATCCCCATTGAACATGAAACAGACAGGTAAAAATGTGTGAGTACCACCACAAGAGCAAACATAGATTAACATTCGAAGTCTGATATTGCGATTCTGTTTCGTGTATAACATAGATTAGCCACACTAAGCACTCTTTTGCAGAGTGAGATATAATCAATCCTGCCTATTAAGATAATCATTCTAAGATTTCTAAAAGTGGATAATAAATGATTATTTGAGCTTCCGTTTGCACACTTCTGTCGAACACCAACAAGTGTGTTTTCTACAAAACTATATTCGTACTTATTAACACAATAAAGACATGCTGTGACATTAAAAATAAAGAAATCATCGTAAGCATTAATCGTTCCAAGTCGCTCTAAATGCTTCACGCGCAAGGACGAATCGATTCCCGTGAACCCCAAAATCTATAACAAGTGATAATTAAATTGTAGAGACATACTTCAATCCAGTAGAATTGAAAAGATTTATACCAATCCAGCAGAATGATGTAGATTAAATGTCTACCTCTTCACGCTCTCGTTTACGTTTCTCCTGAGCGCTCAAACCATTTTTATTGCTAACCCACCCGTTATCCATATTCACAAATGGCCTTCGCCCCGCGTTTCAGTTAATTTACTATGCCTGCAAATTGAAGCATCATAATAAAGTAAGAAAAATGCCCTAAATTACTCGCTTCCTGCATATATCAAAAGTTTATCATTCAAAACAAATCCAACCGAACCTAAAGGCTTCTGACACTGAAGAAGAGCCAATAAGATCCTTTAAAAGATAACCTAACTCCTAGAACCAAATTCAAAAATATATAACGCACGCAGTTGAACCCAGATTTTAACCCCAAAAAGAGGAGGAAAACGCAGAACTAGATGTTTGCAGCCGGAGCATAAAACATATATTGCTTGAATTTCATAAGATCCGAGATTCACAGGGCGAAAGCGGAAGTGAAAGGTCAACCCTCGATGGCAGCAAGGGGAACTGAACCCAAGCTATAGATCAAGGGATTCAAAGGCCGGATGTGATGTGCAGGTAATGGCAGCACCGAGAATTGAACCCACCACCGTATCGGACTATAAGACACGAGAAAAATCCATTTGCCACTAAAAACAATAAAAAGAGAAGAATTGCACTGCCATGTTTACCTAGACTTTACCTCGGAAAGAAAAGAGGAAGAAGCATAAAACTGAAATTCGTGAAGTTGTATTCCAGATTATTGAGAGGAGCATTCGACTTTATGTAAACGATAACCTAATCGCGTGGCTTGCCTGTCGGCGGAGATAACCCGACAATACCAATGATATTTTTTGTGTACAGTACAACCTCAATTCGCATATCTCCAAACATATGATAACTGCAAAACGAGCTGGTTTGGAACTTACCTTATTTTAGTACATGGCTTTATCAATCTATGTTTGTGGAGGGGAGGTCCTATAAAATGTGGGGAAAAATCTTAGGCTGCGGTCCATGGAGGGGTTTTCTTCAATTTTCGCTTTTGCATTATATTAAAGTGGGTACGTCTATCAAATTTTGTAATGTAGTTTAAGTTTATAAGTTTAAATTTATGAAAGTTGGTGATTTTATTAATTTAATTATTTCTCATATTCAATTCAGCAAAGTAAAGAAATATAAAATAATTGATAGGAATATAAAAATTTCATATGATTGATAAATGGTAATAAAAAAAATTAAGGTGGTGGGACAATTTCTAGTCCCACCTCAATTGTACCCACTTAAATTTTTGAACTAAAAAATAGAGATTATTATTATTGAGGAAAAGATTTTTATTTAATCATGTAGCATTTTTTTGCTTCATAGGATCCCCTACTCTCTCAAAATAGACCATAAAGATTGCCCTATGAGACCTTACTCTTATGCGTACTTGTTTTAGGGTAGATTTGAAAAAATATTTTATTGGTATAAATAGTGTTATTAAATGGGGCAGTATTTATTCTCCCTACAAAAATGCATGTCTTAGACATGATAACGTTATGCTCCATCCATTATATGATGGCATGATGACGAGATAAGACTAATGGACGAACATTTAGCCCAATGTCGTTATCAACTATTATCACCTAGCCCTGTATGCCAAGAATTTCAATTCACGAGAAGATTGACGTGACAACGTATGGCAACATGTTTTGAAAAGCCAAAAAAATGCCATTTTGGTCATTATGAAAGCTTCACTAAAACTGGGGAAGCTCACAAGGGACTTGTAGGCGTTTGGAGGATGAAGCAAAGACAATTTATGTGTTGCAGACGCTTGAAATGGGGAGTGATGGTGGGTAGTTAAAAGGTATGTATATCTACCACAAATGTTTGTCATTTTGTCATTCTACATACAAACTATGAAGAAGTGAATGGAGGTCGGGTTATGAAAAGGGGTCTTTATTTATATTCAGTGGGGTTTTGAAGTATGTTGGCAAACGCCATTTGGAATTTCAATTCAAGAGAAGATTGGCATGGTCGCGTTCGTCGACATTATTTAAAAATCATGTTTTAAAAATTCAACAAGCACAACATTTTGATAATTACGAAAGTGTAAGGTTCAAAACCCTAAACAATCTCAAAAAAATTAATAGTAACTCATTTTCACATAAGTATAGAAATAAAATGAAACATCTTCAATATATACAAATGAGATATTACATCTCACATGTAAAAGTGCCTAATCCAAATTATTAAGTACAAGAATAAGGTACATCATCGAATGAAGTACTATCCAGTCAAGTATTATAGAGTACAAGACATAATTTATGCAAGAATATGACTTAGGCTCTCATGCCCATCTAGTCATAACAATACAAGTAAAGATATAAAAGAAACATAATCACTAGAGTCTTTGGTCAGCACTAACCATAACAATCATCTACAAACCAAGAGATGAGAACATGTCTCAAGCACTTTTTTCCCAACCACAAAGCTTACGCTAAATCAGAATTCTTCCTAACATGAAGAATACTTGACCCTGCACGAGAAGTCTAGAAACTTGAAAATGATTGGCAAGATGGAATGTGGTACAACCTAATATATCTACATGCATTTCACATGTGAACATGATATGCCCTATTATCAAGATATGACAAAGAGAATAAAATGTCATCCATCTATTTCAATGGTACACATAGCTTTGGCCAAAGCAATTAAACTGTAAACAGTAGGTAGATCTAGAAAAGAAAATCTACTCCCCTCTATTAGTGTTTGGATAGGTGACATTATAATTATTATTCTAAGTTGGTTTATATGTCTCCACATTCTTTGGAAAATGTTCTAGGGGACATGAGAGACAAAAAAAAAAATTCCTATGACAAATTGTAATTGCATTCAAAGAGGTGGACCCTCTATGATGACGATTATAGGGCATCCCGAAAGAATATTCCTCTTGGGCATCCAACTTTGTGAGTGAGGACCACTTTGGTGTGCATGCCCTCACATGTTACGTGCATGTTTTGCATGTTCTTACATGGTTTGGTGCCCAGGTTTGCATGTTGGTGCATGCTCTTGCATGAAACCGTCAAAGCCGTCGAAGAGTTATGGAGCACTCGATATTGACCAATTATGATTGACTATAGGTTAGGTGCCCATGTGAAGGCCATGTGATTATTCAATATTTTATGCCATATTTATGGGTTTTCCACTAAGGGGGGCATGGGTTTTCCAAATGGTTTTTCTTGTTGTTTTTTAATACTATTTGTGGTATTCTCTCCCACAAACATTTATATATAAGAGCCTTGATATGGTGGTTTGTAGAGTTTGTTTGTAGGTTGTTAGAACAACGAAGCGCTATCAATTTTTAGAGAGGTTTGTTGTATTGATGTACTTCTTTGAGGATTAATACAAATAGTGTCTCTTTGGGTGTGGATTTTTTTCCCACAAAGATTTCTCCATGTCTTGTGTTTGGAAAATTATGGTATTGTTGATTTTTATTTCATGTTTGTAATTATCAATCACATGATCACTTTTGGTAATCTTGTAAATATAATTTCATATTTTCAAACCACTTTATAAAGTTCTATTGTTACAAGTTTCCAACATTTGGTATCAAAGATAACGGTTATGTTGAGAGAGGGATGCCTTTTCTCTTAAGTGTTGAAGGTTTTTTTGGTTTAGTGGGAACTTGTGCATTGTGGGTTTTGCAAATTTAAGAAAAAGATTGAAAACTATGCCTTCTATCTCTTGTCTAGATATTAAGAAATTTAATGGCACTAGTTACGAGATGTGGAAGTTAAAGATGGAGGATCTCCTTGAAGAGAGAGATCAGTGGTTGGCAATTTCAAGTGAAAAGAAAATAGAATCAATGCTTGATGAAGATTGAAGAAAATAGACTAGAAGGCACAAGGAACCATTCAATTGTGTCTTGCGGATTTTATCCTCTTGAATGTTTCAGAAGAATCTATCACATTCAAGTTATGGAGGAGGATAGGTGAAATCTACCAAACTAAAATTCTAACGAATAAGTTGTATCTCAAAAGACATTTATATTATTTGAAAATGAAGGATGTTAATTCTATAGTGGAATATTTAAATTCTTTTAATATGATTATGTTAGCTTGCATTTGTAGATGTTAAGATAGAAGAAGATAAATGTATTTTGTTGCTTTGTTTTTACCCAAATCTTAGGAAAATCTAATTGTTGCCATAAGTGGTGGTGGTACAAAATTGAAGATGGATAATTTCATTGTTATACTTCTTTCAGAAGAGATGAGGAGAAAGTCCATGAATGTGGGCTGCCAAGATGCCTTGGATGTGCAAGGAAGGTCAAACGAAAAAGGAAGGCCTAAAGGGGACAAAAAGAGAGACAAGTATAAAAGACGTTATAAAACCCTCGAGAAGAGTAGAGTAAAGTGTAAGAATTATGGTAAAAGAGGACATGTGAAGGAGTGCAAAAAACAAGAAAAAAAAGTTCAAATACTTCCTCAGAAAAATCCTCAAAAGATGGTGATTCTGATACTTTATTTATTTCTTCTAACACTATTAGTGATGATGCTTGGCTTATTGATTCAGGTTGCTCCTACCATATGACTCCTCACAAGGAGTGGTTTACTTCATATTCAGCTTATGATGGGGGAGAAGTTTTCCCTGGTGATAACAACACGAAAAAGATTGTTGGTAAGGGAAAGGTAAAGTTGTGTTTCAGTGATGGAAGGGTTAAAACCCTTGATCATGTTATACATATTTCAGGACTTGCGAGAAATTTACTTTCGGTATCCAAGTTGAATGATTCTAGAATACATGTGACATTTGACAAGTGTGGTTGCAGTTTGGTAAGGGGGAGTTTGGTGATAGCTAAAGGATCTCGGATTGCAACTTTTTTAGGCTTAATGCTTCCACTTTTTATAACTTTGTCAATGTAACTGGCACTAAAAATGCATATATGTTATGGAACCATAGATTGGGTCACATAAGTGAAAAGGGTCTTAAGAACATTTTGAATAAAAATTTGGTTGACAGTATTTTTGATTATTCTATTGACAAAAATGATTTTTATGAGCATTATGTGTTTGGACAAAATAGATCATCTTTTCCTAATGGGACTAATAAAGCTAAGAGATTATTAGAGATAATTCATTTGGATGTGTTTGGACCAATGGATGTTGACTCTTCTAGAAAATCTCATTATTATGTTACTTTCATTAATGATGTCTCAAGATACACCTAGATTTATTTTATGCATGCAAAATTTGAGGTTTTCACTAAGTTTAAGGAATTTAAAACCTTAGTTAAGAAGAAAAAAAATTATAAGATAAGGGTGTTGAGATTTGACAATGGGGGTGAATATTGTTCTAGAGAATTCGATGAGTTCTGTAAGCATGCAAGTATTTCTCAACAAAAGAATACTCCTTATACACCTCAATAAAATGGGATAGCAGAAATAATGAACTAAACCTTGATGGAAAGAGCTAGGAGCATGTTGAGTGATGTTAAGCTTGATAGATGCTTTTGGGTAGAAGCTGTAATTACTGCATGTTATTTGGTTAGTAGATCTCCTTGTTCAGTTTGTGTTGATAAAACTCATTATGAAGTGTGGACAGGTAGAAAGCCTTTTATTTCACATTTAAGGGTCTTTGGTTGTGAGGCTTTTGTTCATGTGCCTCAAGTGAAGCATTCTAAATTGGATCCAAAAGCATATAAATACATATTTATTGGTTTTAGTGAGAATGTAAAAGGTTATAAGCTTTAGAATCCACTAACCCGTAAAATGGTTTTCTCTAGAGATATGATTTTCAGGGAGTTTAGAGCTTACTTAGGTGAAGAACAACCAAAGGAGAAAGATAAGAGAAAATAGTGCACTTCAAGACAAAGATTGAGAATGAAGAAGATGTACATGTGGAAAATAACCAAATGGATCAGAGGATGGAGAAGAAGAAGAGGGTTCAAAGAGTTTAGATGATGTGTAGGATGAGCATGTAAGAGAAAAAGAGTAGTAAAAACCCCTTACTTCCACCTTGAGATGATCTACAAGGAAACAAAATCCAGTTGAAAGGTATATCCCATCCAATTTCCATTGTGTATTTGCTTTGTTATGTACTGATGATGAACATAGATCCTTCAAGGAGGCTCTTTCTTTAGAAGAAAGTGAGTCTTGGATGTAGGCCATGCAGGAGGAGATGATGGATTTGGATAGTTGTGATACCTGGAATCTTGTGAATTTTCCCAAAGAAAGGAATCACATTGGTTACAAGTGGGTATTTGAAAATAAATTTGGTGCAAATGGTCAATTAAAGTGGTACAAGGCTAGATTGGTGGCCAAGGGCTACTTCTAGAGAGAGGGAGTTGATTTCGGTGAAATTTTCTCTCTTGTTGCTAAGTTAACTTCTATTAGATTCCTATTATTTATTGTTGTTGCTTATGATTTTAAAATAGAGCAAATGGATGTTAAAACTTATTTCTTGCATGGGGATCTTAAGGAAGAGATTTATATGTGACAACCTAATGATTTTATTGTGAAAGTAAATGAATACTTGGTTTTCAAGTTAAAGAGATCTTTATATGGTTTGAAACAGTCACCCAGGATGTGGTACCAGAAGTTTGATGCCTTTGCATTGAAGTTGGGTTTTGTTAGGAGTGAGGAGGATCGTTGTGTTTATATTAAGATTATTGACGATCAAATACTAATCATTGTTTTGTATGTTGATGACATGTTATTTATGGTTAACAACAAGGTGATGATTAGGGAGCTTAAGACTCAGATTTTTGGTACATTTGATATGAAAGATTTGGGGGCTACAAAATATATCCTTGGGATAGAGATCAATAGAGATCACATTCACAAAAAGCTTTAGTTAAGTCAGAGTAAGTATGTTGATACCATTTTGTAGAGGTTCAATATGCATATGTCTAAAGTTCCTTATGCATATATCAAACTACCAACGAAAAAAACATCAAAATCAAAAATTCCAAAGTGAAGATTGAAATGATTAGACAACAACCAAGTGAAAACAATGCCTAAGTATAAACTACCATGCCTATTTTAAAATCATATCAATAATCCTAAACATGAGTCTTAATGAATAAAATGTTCCTACAATAGACATCATCAATGGATTTAATCATGAAACATCAAAACAACTATGGTAAGTGATACAACAATATTATTTATTTTTATAGTCTTATCTTTTTTATTTATCGTAATACCACATTCCCAGGATCTCTCGAGGATGTCCATATGGATTTAGAGAGGAAGGAATGGTGGTATTAACTGTCGATTTATTTTTGTTTTGTTTGTAAGATGTTTTTGTGATACTACCACGACAAATACTTGCTTTGTTTTGTTTATGGAAGTTGTTTTGATACAATTCATGTAGTAGTTGCATGTTAGGTATTTCATGCCTATCTATGTAGCTGGTCCAAAAAAATTTAACACAACTCAACCATATACTCTAACAGGGTTTTCGTATGTCTGGTATGAGCAAGTATTCTTTGTGTATTGAGTCAAAGTCCACGCAATGGATACAAAGCCACCTTGGTTATTAATACCTTGGTGCATCATATTCGTTTGCTACATCAAAAGGATTGTTAAATATACAAAGCCTCTATGCAAGAAAAAGAAAAAAACCATTAATAACTAATAACATCAAATTTATATCCATCTCTCTAAATCATCCAACACTTCTTCTAACTAACAGCTCCATCATGCATCAAAGTATCATTAGTACCACATCCATCCTACATCCACAATTGCATAAGTACATATCATAATCATAATAAATCAATAAACCATCATGCATCATGTATAATCATACATCATATGTCATATTGATATATAAATCACCCAACCATCCACATCATATGCATACATCATCATCCATAATCATCTCATAACACATAATAAAGCCAAATCAAAACTAATATCTTGTATATCATCAAAAAACTGAGAATGGCATATACATCATTAGGTCACAGGTGTGAAATCATATACAAAAAATAAATATATATGAGGCCTCAACTGGGTTGATGAATATATATATAAATCATTTCTACAAAGTCTCTAACATAATAACATCATACAGATCAAGAATAACTTAGCCCTGCTAGTCATCCTGAGGTGGAGAGCTTGACTAATGCTCACTATAATGGGGGGATGGTTGAGGCATGATTGGAGACCGTTTGACAAAGTGACCACCCGACTCTACCCCTATATGTGTGCTAGGTTCTCCAAAACGAGGCTATTGTTGAGCTTTGGGAACAAAAGCCTCGTAGAGCGTCTGATAATATATGCCCTTTGTACTATTTGCTCTCACTTAACCTGATGTTGATCCATAGGAATAGATGATTCCAATGCAATCTCTACAAATAATTTAAGCTGCCTCTTTGTGGTTAGCTCTTGTCTCACAACATCTCTCTCTAGTCTCATAGCATCTCGCTTTATAGTCAAAGTTTCAACTTGTGCCTCTACAACTTATCTCTTAACAATCTCTACATCTTTGGTTATTGTCAACTAAGCAACATGGGATGCCATTGTTGCATCCCTAGGTGGAGGAGGAGGACCCTATGCCACTAGATAATCCTACTGCATCAGATCATCCTGTTGATCCTATTATCTGTCATGATTTGCTCTACCCAACTTCTCAACAATGATCGTGAGTCATTGTCTCTCACCTTGGTGGCTAGTCAAACCTAGTCTAGCTATAGCTAGCTTATTGCCAATAGGATCTGTAAAATGGAGAAGAATCCAATGAGCTCACCATTGATCATAATCATAAGTAGTCCCTGCATCTACGAGAACAACTATCCAACCCCATCCAAATGGGGCAAGTTCCCTAAACTCTGCTACTACTGCATTAGAATCAGCCTAGAGCCCCCACACCCTTACCTCTCGAGTGGTCCTCTCATAGTGAGCATGGTAATCATCTACGAATCGTAACTATCGCTTGCCAAACTGGCGAAGAACCTACTCTAGTAAATAACGCTCCAGTAAAGAAGCAACACGACCGATCAACTAATGAGTTTTCTAGCAGAATGGAAGTTGCTCCTAATCATCGCGCCACGCATCACAACCTAACCATGGCCTCCAAACAAAACCAGGCATATCATCAAGAACACAACACCAGTAAGATAGCTAGCTGGGCCAAGTGTAGTGTAGAAAATCACCATATCTATAAGAGTATAGATCCTCTGGATCCTAATCCAAGACACCATCAGGTCTCATCATTGGGATGTGCTCTCGGGCCCATACATGAAGCAATGTGACACTGGAAAAGATGGAACTACCTCCATGATAGGAAACCTCATGCATGTCTCTCTATATGTGTGCAAGGAGACACGGGCCCCATGTGTACCTAGTAACATGCTCGAACATTTGTTCAATACATATGCCCCAACCAACTAGAAACTGTCTACCTCATCAATCAGGAACAACAAACCCCAAGACCAAATCACATAGAACTAAAGAAACATGCTCTGCACTACCAATGAATGGAGACAAGTCTATCTTTGACTCCACAACTCAAAGATTCCTGACACCAAGAACTCTTTACATAGCACCTGTGCCTTGTTTAATAGAATAGGTCACAAGCTCCCCATGAATCAAAATACAAAGAATCCTCCATACATCCTGATGGAACCCTTGAATTCTTTGTTCCACTTCCAAATTTTTAATGAATTTAGGGTGTTGTGGGTTTTTTGTTTCCTGATGATGTATATAGGGTTTTGGGTCTTTACTTTGATCTTATTTGAAAAACCCTTGGAGTCTATATTCTTGGCTTTTGTTTTATTTCTCAGTTGACTCCTACCAGTCATCTATCTTTTAAGTCATGACTTTTGACACTGAAACCCATTGAGTAATCGGCCCTCTAGTCTTGTTTTACTGGTTAATCCGGTTGAAATATTATTTTAAAGTTATCCTAAGTCGGGCAGAGTATTTTCCAAAAATCATTAAATCCTTTGTATTGTTACCATGGCCTTTGATGAGCCAAGTTTTTGGCGCATTTTGATCATATTTTTATGAATAATTTTCTGTTTTTATTATGCTAAATCAAACATTCAGTTTGATTATGGGATAGAACATAGACCTTTTTATGACTCAAATATGATGAGTATATTATGATAAAAAGTTCCATGATTATTATCTTTAATGTTTTATTAGTCCGATAAATACTTTATGGCTTTTTGTGATCATAAAACCTTCTTGCAGCCTCCACTACCAAATTTCCTGCAGCCATGTCTGAAACAATGTTTGCCTTAGTTTAATACTTAATGAATGAATGAATGAAGTAATGGACTATCTTAAAGATGAACATGTTGAGCTAACCTTCTTCTCTAGGAAAGATGGCGAGTTATTTTGCAGGTGCCACAATTAGAGGAAGGAATTTAAAATCCACTTGAAGAGTAGAAGGCCAAATCTACAAAGACTGGTTCAACAGCGAAAGATGGGGAGACAATTTCGAACTTATCCGCCAAGCAAGAAGAATGTTCCAGGAATCTAGGCCAGGCGTCTTGTTGTTGCTCAAATCTAGGATGATGGCACTTTAAGTCTGCCAAACCAATTTGACTTGGTCCTTGCATTGTCATTTGCCTCTTTAATCAAGTTAGTTGGATGTAATAAATACCTCCTGATTTATAAGGGAAGGTTGGTTAGTAGTTAGGATTAGTTTTCAATAAATAGCCCATTCTTCTTCAGAGAATGGGCTAGAAGATCTTGTCATTTGTAATACGTTTTTCAGTATCAGAAATATAGTTAAGAAGGATTGTGCTATGTACTTGTTCACTTTAACTCAATAAAGTTTATGGAGCTTTTCACCTAATCTGTTGATTACTTTGGCATGACCTAAGGGGGCCCACTTAGGAAATTTCCTGTACTTTCGTTCTGTAGGTTAGGATAGTTGTACTTTCTTTTGTAAAAGTTAAATGTGTCTATTCCTGCAGCAACAAAAATACATCACTGTTGACTGTTCTTGCAGCCACTAGAAACAGAGTAGTTTTACCTTTCAATTTTTATTTCCAGCAAGTTATTCAATAAAGTAATTCCAGAATTTAGAGTTCTAGCATTTTAGAGATCATGCATGTCTGGAAGGGTGGTTAGTGCATATATTTTGCTGTCCCATTTCAAGTCTACGTCCTCAGGTTGATAAGTAAATGAGGTTCTTTAACAGATTATAGCTGCTTGTTGTGATGTCCAATCCCTAAGTTGAGGAATTCATATTCCTAGTTATCAAGCTGATTAAAGAACACTACAGCCTCATCGTCCAAGTTAGGTCCCTCCTAGGGTTAACAATTTTTTGACATATGCAAATATGTGGACCTTTGTGTGGTGTTCGATCGATGCAGAAGGATCTGAGTCGTTGCCCGCCTACCCGCTCCATTTTGTCTCTCATTCTCTCATTCATTTGGGCTCACAGGTGAAGGACATGTGTCCCTGATAATTGGTGGGCTATATATTGTTTGCTAGGCATGCACCTAGTCATTTAAAAGGATCAACGATGGGAAATGAATGAAGCAGTTGATTTTGGACCATTCCTCGCACGCCGATTTTTTTTGTTGGTTATTAAAATTAACACACGAGCTAGCAGGTAATTGCCACCTGTCTTCACCATGATTGGTCAGGGGATTAATATTGTTGAGTGTCAATGAATTGACAGTTGATTTACAGGTGACATGGATTAATCTAGATCACTCCCTGCCATCTCGTGTGGGCTGCATACTTCTTGCCAGTTTCCCAACGAGGGAGTGAGTATCTACCATGTGGAACAACCCTAAGGATGTGGGAAGTAACATGTGTGTTACTATTATGCATATATTACATTTGTCTAATGATATTTTAATCTAAGCCATTGATATTGTATGAAGAATAAACTTGATGCTAACTAAGGAGTGTGTATGATGAGGCAACAAGATCTAATCTCAGTCACTTCCCATCTCCCCATTGATGAAATTTGCACATGAGTTATGCCTCACAGAAGTAAGGGAAAAGAGACAAGTGGATCATGGCTAAAAAGACAAAGAAATGGTGGACCCTCGTATTACAAATAGTTGCTTTCATGCAGCCTCTTGTCATTTGGTAAGTGTTACAACTGTGCACAGTTGGATCTTTCAAAATAAGTTGATCAAATCTAGATCATGGACAAAACAACTCCCTAAGAGAACAAATGGTTGGTATTCAAAACTTAGTTGATGGCAAGCAAGCGGTTCTGGTTCGCGTGAGTGAGCCTTAATAATTGAAAGGACATTGAGCTATCGAAGTAAGGAATTGCATGATTATTAATATTTATCTTAAAAGCATAATTCAGTATTACAAGTACACTCAATACACTCAAGGAGCTCATCTTGTGGTTGCTCAACATTTTCGCATGTTGGAACCAGGGTTGTCAACCTACGAGAAAATAGTAAGTCAATTTTTGCTTTTCTTCTGGCATTATTGATAAGTTGTGTTTTCTCAAGCTTGCATTTGTTAGGGTTTTTCTCTTAGTTCATTTTTTAGAGGTTTGGCATTCATAAAAGGGGATTTTTTTAATTATGCATTTGTATAATTCGTGCCAAACCCTCACAAAAATCGTAAGCCTTGCTTAGTTAAACTGAAAAACCGTACCTTGTTGTACTTCTTGCATTATGGCCCCTAAAGCAAAAAACATCTTTGTCTAAAGGAGAGGCTTTCGTTCCCAAAAGACCTTTGAATAGAGACATTATGGATCAACTACCACCCTCCACTAGTGACAAACCTAAAGGCTAGTTGATTCCCAAAGGACCTCAAATAGTAGAGGGTTTGTTCGATAGAAGAGGTTCTATCAAAGATGCTAAATTACCCTATATTTGATGGGAATTATTCTATGGTTGGTTTAAGAAAAGAAATATGGGTGTCCTAGTAGGAAACCCTTGGAACTATGATTTAGGGAAGTTAATTGTGCCAAATGTCTATATGGATGTTGATTTGCTGAAGGCAATAGTTGATAACTATGATCCAGTCACAAGGACTATTAGAACTTACAATGAAAAAGAAATGGTTAAGATCACTAAGGAGGAATTGGGTCTTGTTTTCAAGCTTACTAAATGGAATGATGAAATGCATAAGATAAATGAAGATGCTCTTAGAAAAGAGTATGAAAAGACTAAGATTTCATTTAGAGTCAATGTCTTGCTGAGATTCCTAACAGAAATTGCAGGATGAAAGATTATGATAGGATCATATGACAAGGAACCCTTCACAGTTAACTATTTTGTTCCTTATTTCAAAAGGACCTTCTATTCCATTTGCCAAATAATTGGTTATGATCCTATCTTTTGAATGCCAATGGCATGGATGTATATGGTTTCCCATATCCAGCACCCCCAGTATTGTGCAGTATATGATTATGCAGGATTTCTTTATGAAAGAATGCATGAGGGATTAGTGAAATTAAAGAAGGGTAAATCAGGGGTAAAATGCAGCTAGTACTCACTAATAATGCATATGTTTTTGTACAAGGGTGCAATGTACTTTGGATAGAATATTGACTTGGAAAGAAAAATGGGTGACTTGGATTTTCCCATGCAGTGTTGGACCATAGTCTTGGAGAAGGACTACAGGACATATGATTATGTCACATTTTAGAATTTGTTTACTTCTGAACTAAAGAGAGCTTTGATTATGAAGTTGCCCAGAGTTCCTGTTGCTTTACATGATTTCTTAAGACCAAAGGAAAGGAGGCCTGAGATAGGCATTGATCATAATTGGGGAGATGTTATCTCACTCCTTGATTTCACTATCTTAAGAGTATATGGTTTCCTTGAAGTTATGTGGCAACTAAGAAATGTTGAAAATGAGCATTTGTTGAATCAGGGAAAGGGAACTTTCTTTCCATTTGACACATCTTTTTCTGATTTTATAATGACCAAGGGAGTTTGTAACAATATCCTTGAAGTGCTCAAAGCATACCGCATGCAAAGGACAATTGAGAGGGTTAGGTATGATCCTGAAGGTTTTATGGCCTGGTTGAATGAGAGAAACAAGAGCTACAAATATGTTCACATTTTCCATTATCCAAAAGATATAATAGGGAATATATCAGATAGTGTGGAACAGGAAAAGAGGTTAGCAAGGTGGATTGCATTCAATAAGATGCAAAAGGAAAATAAAGCACAGGGTCCTCCCAGAGATTGAAGATATAATTCAAAAGGTGGAGCATGTGGCAAGGAATTTTGATTTAATAGTAGGCCATCTTGAGTCTAAAGGGGTAGTTAGTATAGATAAAGGGAAAGCTCCAATTGCTAAGGAGCAGAGTGGAGGAGGAATCTCTGCTATGGGAGAGGGATCTACATCAAGAGTACCTAAGGAACCAAAAATAAAGTTTTTTATAAGAAGAAAGAATAAAGTAAGGAAATATGATGAAGCTTGTGTTCCCACTCAGCACGAGGAACACAAACCACCTTCCCCTGTGCCACAAGTTCCACCCCTATCTCCACCGAGGTAGGTAGAACCTAAAATTGTGGATGTTGATTCTCCACTGCCTAGTGAAATACCACCAAATGAGCCACCATTGAAGAAACAGAAGATAGAGGCCACTAGTTTAGTGGATTATGATGACGAAGGCTCTGATGATGATGTTTGGGTGTCAGAACAAGAAATACAAGAAGGGGTGCCTACTACATTTGTAGTGAGAGTGACAAGTCAATTAGGAAAAAGATTGAGTAATGTTGATCTTAGAGGAATTAATGGAAGTGATGATATGCGGGTTGAGGCATGTACTAAATTTTTGGATGATGACTCATTTGTAAAGACCCGAGCTTTTATGGAGTTTGCCTGTAGGGGTAAACAAGATGAGTATGTAAAGATTCTAGCTATAGAAAGGAGCCTCCATCTAGAAATTCCTGTTGTTGTCATTCAAAAAAAAGGTGTTAAATGAGATGAGAGCTAGATTCCAAAACATGATTACAAAGGAAGGTAGGAAATTGGTAAGAACTAGTGGTATCTTGTTGCTACCAGAGTGGGATTTAGCCTCGACCATAGCTTTTGACGCAATCAAGAAGTGTGATAGACCACTCTATGATACAGAAGAAGTTGCACTTGCATTACAAGGGTCTACTTTCAATGAAGAGTGGGAAGCCTTGACTATATGGTATCTAGCCCAAAGCATAAGAAATCCATATATTGTTGAGCCTGCACTGAATTACAAATGAGGCTTAATAATAAAGAGAGTGTCAGAAACTTCGGCCTTAGAAGCTACAAATATGTCAGTTCATGTTGTACAATTCACTAGGGCAACTATGGAGTCTATGATTGTTGAGAAGGATAAACTTAGTACTGAATTGAACAATTTGTTGGTCAAATATGGAGATCTTGAGAGAAATAATATTCAATTACATACAAAAATAGCATTGTTAGAGGATGTATTGCAAAAGTTACAACCTAGAAAGCTCAAACAAGATGATGTTGACTCTCCCACTACTGTACAGGAGGACATATCCCCTGAATTTATAGCCGATGTAAGTACTTCATGGGAAATTGTGCCATATAATATGGGAAGTGTGCCCATTTCAATAGTAGAACCTAATACATTAGAAGGGTCGCAGGTGGAAGGGGATATTAGTAAGGGAGAATTGTTTATGAAATTAAGTGAGTACAAGGAAAAATATAAAAATCACGATGAAGATACTTTTAAGAGCAACATGAGGATTGTCACAACGGTACTAGAACATCTGAATAGAAAAGTGAATAAAAAATTGAATAGTATTCACTACAGTTATTTATCCATGGTTGATGCCATTAAAATGTTTGATATTGATAGAGAAAGAGTCATTCCACTCAAGGAAGTCTAGATCCCTAGAAAGCAAGAATTGATGTTGATAGGAATTGGGGTTAAACAGGATCCCAATCCACCTAAAAGGTTTAAGCCTACTGTGGTTCTTGTGAGTAAGATTGAGGGATATAGAGGGAATATTGAAGCATTGGAGAACATAATAAAGGAATTGATAAAATCCTTCCATGAATCCCATCATGGCCTTCTTCCATCCATTTTAAGGGATGATGGTAGCATTAAGACTCTACAGGAATGGAGAGGTGAAGTAAACAATGTTATTTCAGATCAAGCTATAAAAATCTATTAGAAATTTGATATGGACACATTAACAATGAACATGGATATGTTAGTCTATGCTGAGACCGTTCTACTAGAATTCGATAAAGAAGCTAACCAGATTGTCACCAAGTATGCACCTTATAGGCAAAGGGCTGATGAAGTAATGAATTTTGATTGGCCTATCGAGAGGAATTCTTGGCATGGAAGGGCAGGTACTTGGAGGGAGTGGAGGTTTAGCACTAAGGGTGGTGGGTCAATGATTTGAATGTTAAAGTCTGCAACCATGATGAATAACGAACAGATGGGAATGCACTACATACTTGGATTTAGTATAGATTAGGATTTTGTTAAAGTATGGAGAAACATAGTGCATCTTTTTTCGAGGATGATTTGGTGACAAGGCTGCAGATGTGGTTTTACATTTTTTCTTTTTATGCTTTCTTCATGCCTTTACTTCTTTTCACTTTATGTGTGTGGGCATAGGTTTTGAGGTAACTATTCGGTTGAACCCATTTTTGAAAATTGGACTTGATCTCCAACAATGAATGAAGACTACATTCATTTCTTCACATGTCTCCCACCTCTTGGGAGTGCTTTGTGAACTGAATGAGAGAATCTTTGATTTAGTGGTCCAATTGGGTTTTGACATGTGTAATTTTTGGCATGAGGCTTGTTTTGCTCCTTCATTTCTATAAGAAGAAATTCAGGGCCAAAAATTAGGGGTTCATTGTTTTATGCAATTGATATTATGAATTGTAAGAGGAATACTAAGCATGTTTTAGAGTTTATGGTCTTAAGTTTCAGGGTTCATAATTATGTATGTAGTCTGGATAACAGCATAGCAAAGTATATATATAGAAATACCAATTTCATGGCTATTGTCTCTCCTTATGTTCATTTTATGAGTTATGAATGAAAGTAATCCAGGATATCTTTCATTTGTCTCCATTGTTCACCAGTGGATGTTTGATTTTATTCTTGCTTATTGATTCAATGAATTAATGTAAATGCTTGGATGAGATTACTAACTCATAAAAAATCAAGTGCTAGGATAATGATAAGTGGCATTAGTCATGAATGTGATAGGGGAATGTTGTAATGCAGTATCTCTTGAAAGTGTATATTGCTATTGTTGAATTGTTATCTGATAATATAGGTTTATTGTGACTCTGTGCTCAGGGTGAAGGCACTAGTTCATGCAAAGTATTCATGATACAATATTTGTGTTGATTCGTCAACTAACCACTTTTAATTTAAAAATTTCTATATGGATACCATTGTAGGTGTTTCATTTTGATGTTCCACCTTCTCATGCTCTAAGTGTAATACATTGATGAATGAGCTATCAACTTGTTTAATGTATTAGGATCTTGAGAAAAATTTATGAGAAGTATATATTATTAAAGATATGTTTAATTATAATTGTATGAGGTCATAAGCATATATTGTGGGATAACCCTCCCGGGTTTTATAGAGCCCAAAGTGTAGGAGTAGAAGTTTTGCAACTTCCACTCATTCGTTGGCCAATCCCCTTGGAGTACTAATTATTGGAAATGGTAAAATCCATAGGTATTTCTAGAGATAGGTTTGGTTCTTAAAAAGTAACCAACACATCCTCCAAGGTGATGGTGGCCTCACTGGTTAGCAAATGAAAGGACAATGACTCAGAGTGCCATCTCTCAACTAGGGAAATCATCATCGCTCTATGACATCTAATCGTCGACATGTAGCAAATATGTCATAATCCCACAACATTTAGGACATCTCGCTCAAACTCATGGAAACCATTAATCAAATCGAACAATTGACGTGACCTTCACTCTCTCGAGTAAAGTGGTTTGAGAAGCACCTACAAACATTCAACCCACGAGGTTAATAAGTTTCTATGAAAACACAAAACGAACCTAAGATTGCAAATAAATTGGCTCAAACTTTCAAAAACAACAATAGTGATTACTTTTTTGACAAAAGCGGTCAAGAAAGTCAATAGCGGACCTGTTTTTGTCAAAATCGGTTAGAAAATGCAATAGTGGCACAAATAGAAAAAATGAAAAAGTTTCTCAAGAGAACATATTTCACAATGGCGACCATTTCACATGAACAAAGTCAATAGAGAATATTTTAAATGAAGGCAAAAACAAAAGCAAATATCTAGAGAAAAAGCAAACATTTTAATAAAAGGTAGTAGAAAAAATGCAAGAGCGATACATTCACAAACATCAAAAGCGACAAGAATGACACAAAAGCATAATATTCATAAAATTATCGAAATCACTTGAAAACTATTCTAGCATTTATTACTCAAAAATGAAAAAACAAAAATAGGAAAGGAGAAGGTGCATACCGCCTCACTGATGCTAGTGGGCCTCCCAAACTCATGAACTGCCTCTACCCAATGTGGGGCTCCTGCAATCCTCGGTGTCATAAATTGACAATCGCGAAATCAAGGAATCCAAAGACAAAAAATTACTAAGCGTCGAGAATGCAAATGAGGTAAATTGAACCCTAATTACCTATTTTAAACCCCAAACCCTAATTTTTACCTAGAAAACCCTCCTAGGTTGAAATTAGGATCTCTTGAGAACATCTAAACTATAAACAAGGGTCCTACAAGCTTAATTTTTCATCCTCTACGCATATTAACTGAAATTGAACCTTGTTGTGAGCCTAACCTAAAAAATGTTTTTTTCGGCCAACCTCTTGAGGGGGTAGCCCAATGTCCTGCCATCTTTCCAATGACTGTTGTGGCACAGTGGGGCATATAATTTTTTTTAGATCTTGATCTTAACATTGAATTCTTTGAAACAAAGCAACAATACTTTGTCTCAAAGAGGGACAAAATGTAGACATGTAAAAATGACCTAACACTTATAGCACACCTTGAATGACATTTTCTCTTCATCGACATCATTATCACTTAATATCAATGCATTTCACATCATTTACATCAAAAACCCTAATTTCTTCTATTAATTAAATAATCTTTAAATTATTTAATTAATTCACTATTTCATCATTTATCTAATCTTTATTCTTCTTGATTAATTAAAAAATATCAATTATTTAATTATGTTGCTAATTTACACTATTCCCCTAAATAAATTAAATTATTATCACTTAATAGTTTAATTAAATCACTTTCCCCTAAATTATAATAATTAAATAAATTATTCAAACATCATTCAAAAAGGTCAAAACAAACAAATACAACTTTGTTTGTGAAAGTCAAACATGAATTGCACGTTCAACTAAAAAATATTAATTAATTAATTACCTTCTACCCTTTTAGTGATTGAGTAAATTATGATCCATTGATTGCTCACTTTGACTGCCTAATTGATTCATCTATTTCCCTAACTGATTCATCCATTTCCTAACTAACCCATCTATTCTTCAATCCCACTGAAAGCTCAACTTGATTTCCTTAATGACACTGATTATGCAATTTATTTCCTTTGATTAATCAATTTGTTGGAAACACAAGGGCAAACAACTGAGAGGGGGGGTGAATCAGTTGTCACAGAATTTCAAACTTATTAAACTTATTAACCCTTATTCTCATATTTGATTAATAACCATGAAATCATAAATCAACAACATATCAGAGACACACATAACACCAAGATTTTTTTGCGTGGAAACCCTGTTAGGGGAAAAACCACGGTGAAGGTTAATTCACATGTTATACCCTATTAAAAGTATAAGAAGAATAAATGGGAATGCACATGCATTCAGGCACATTGCTTAGAGCTCACTGCTCAAATACAAAGGAAGACTTACTGTCTTACAAAAACATTCAGATTAAATCCATCTGAACAATTTGAACTGAGAAAGTAGCATCTGCTAATTCCTAAGTACAGTTTTGGTTAAGCACATGAACACTTCTTCACTCTCCTTCACTCTTCTTCACACTCTGCTCTACCTTTGAATGATCTTAACCTTATTCGAACATAACACTCACACACTTCACACTTTCACACTTTAAAATGAAGAAACAATCACTTATATATATCCACAACAAGAAATTACATCACTTCATGTCGGCTTCAACAAAATAATAGAATGAATGCAAACTGTCGACCCAAAATAATAAATATTGTCAATGTGAATCAACCAAGGTTAGCCACAACATAGTAGAGACCTAAAAAAATGCCCTCAAACATAAAACACCTTCAAATATTCTTCCTCAAAGATCCACAACACGCTTCAATCACCTTGTCGGCCATGAACATGAAAAATATAAACACGCAAGAGAAAATCTTGGATCACGAGCACAATGATCAATGCGGACATGCAACACAAATAGAACATGATCTAGAAACATTCACAAACACCATAGGAACATATGCAACAACTCAAATTACCATAATCACATTATCTTCTTCCATGAACACCATTTACAGTAACAAAATAATTGTCGGAACATAAAAACTCATAGCTTGCTCAAATCTCATAGAAACTCATAGCTTGCTCAAATCTTCATGTGCACCTTTGAAAATTTCGGTGAATAAAATAGATAGGTTCGAGAACAAACCCTTTAATCCACAACTTCTCATCGTTAACATACTGAACTTTCCAACATACTGATCTTCACTGCTTCATAGACAACCTATGACATATTTATTACAATTTTTTCAATATCCTCGATATATAGTCTTAAAGACATTTATGCTAATAGTGTTGACATCAATGAAAACCACATATCAATAAAACAACCACAACATCCAACAATCTCCCCCTTTGGCATTGATGGCAACACATGATGTGAAAAACACCATCAACGCAACTAACTCCAACACTTACTCCCCCTTAGGTTCTGACTCTTTTCTTTTACAGATAACTCTTCTCCCCCTTTCTTTTTAACTCTTCCATATTTTTTCACATTAATATTCTCCCCCTTTGACATCAATGACAAAGATACACAAGCTCTAAACCACATATCTAAATCATCAGACTACTCCCCCTGAGTAGCAGCCACCACAACATCAATTTGAATCAAGATATGACTATGAAGTGCTCGGATTGATGAAATGTCTTGCATCTTAGTTCTGATTAGGAGGGGTAATCACCCCTAACTTCCCTCTGAGATACTCAAAAGTATCCTTAGGCAATTTCTTAGTAAATATGTTTGTAATCTATTCCTTAGTAGGAACATACTCCAGTTTGACTTCTTTATCACTTACCTTGTCTCTCAAAAAGTGAAACTTGATAGATATATGCTTGGTCTTTGAATGCAACACCAGATTCTTAGAAATGTTTATAACACTTGAATTATCATATAATATAGCAATAGGTTCATCATACACAACTCTGATATCTTTCAACATCTGCTTCATCCACAATACTTGATTACAATTGTTAGCAGTAGCAATGTATTTTGCCTCGGCAGTAGACAAAGAAACGACATTAAGATTTTTACTTAACCATGAAATTAGTTTCTTTCCCAAGAAAAATGCGCCACCACTAGTACTTTTCTTGTCATTCACATCTCTTGTCCAATTAGCATTAGTAAAGGCACTCAAAGTAAGATCATCATCTTTAGGATACCACAATAAAAAATGAACTATTCCCTTCAAGTATCATAAAATTCTCTTCACAACAGTCACATGAGATTCCTTAGGATCGGCTTGAAATCTTGCAACAATGCATACAACATTCATGATATCAGGTCTATTTTGAGTCAAATAAAACAATCCACCAATCATTGATCTGTATCTAGTCTGATTTACCTTTGAAGAATCATCATTTGTTGTCAACTTACATTCGATCACCATGGGTGTACCAACTGGCTTTGAATCTTCCATACCAAACTTCTTTAGCAATTCTCTCACATACTTGGACTGAGATATAAAGATCCCTTTGTCTAATTGAGTAATTTGCAATCCCAAAAAGAATTTCAACTCTTTGATCATTGACATCTCAAACTAATTATGCATCTTATTAGCAAACTTCATGCACAAACCATCATCTCCTCCAAAAATGATATCATCAACAAAGACTTCCACAAAAAAATCTTTATCATTTTCAATCTTGAAATACAAATTACTATCAATAGTACCTTTGTTAAATCCAAGCTTCAACAAATACTTATCCAATCTGGCATACCAAGCTCTAGGGGCTTGCTTGAGTCCATACAATGCTTTCTTCAACCGAAAAACCATATCTCCTTGATCGGACAATTGAAATCCACCAAGTTGCTCAATGTACACTTCTTCTAGTTCACCATTTAGAAATGTTGACTTGACATCCATCTGATAGACTTTGTAGTTTTTGTAAGCAGCATAAGCAAGAAATAGTCTCATAGCTTCAATTCTAGCAACAAGAGAAAAGGTCTCTTCAAAGTCAATTCCCTCCATCTAAGAATATCCTTTGCACACCAGTCTTGCTTGGTTTCTAATAACTTCTCTTTGTTCATTCAGCTTGTTTCTAAAGACCCATTTAGTTCTAGTTACATTTTTGTCCTTTAGTCTAGGAACAAGAATTCATGTATTATTCTTCTCAATTTGATGTAGTTCTTCTTTCATTGCTTCAATCTAATGTTCATCTTTGCATGCTTCATTGACATTACTTGGCTCAATCTTTGATATCAAACAATATTCTTTTGTAATTCTTCTCCTAGTTTGGACACCTTTGTTCTTATCACCTATAATCTAATTTTTTGAATGATTTAATCTCACATACCTCGGAGTCTTAGAATGTTCTTGAATTTCAGACTCTTGTGATCTCTCTTCTGTACTTTCACTAGTTTCTCCTTCTTCTTGATCTTCTTGATTCGCTGGAACGATCTAAACTTGATTTGAAGTCCGACTCTTGTTTGTACTGTCATTCCAATCATCAAAATCATATCCATAGGTTTTGTATGGTCTAGCAATGTCTTCATCAACCTTAAAATTTGCACTTTCAACCATTTTCTTGAATCTCTTGTTGTAGCACAGGTAGGCCTTACTCTTAGTAGAATAACTAAGAAAGATTCCTTCATCACTTCTAGCATCAAACTTTCCTATATCTTCATCTCTTCTGATATAGCATTTACTCCCAAAGATTTTGAAATATCTAACAATAGGCTTATGGCCAAACCATAGCTCAAAAGGAGTTGTATGCACACAAAAGATGGTCTGGAGCATATATTAATTAAATACTTGCTATTTGATTAATATTCTTAATTCCTCTATTATTATAAATAAATTGTTAAATTTATTTATATGGTTCATATTCTAAACTCTTCTTTCCCAAAATTCACTTTCTTTCTAAATCAATTAAATGGATAAATTAAATCAATTTGTTATTTAATTGGTTTTCCCTCTTCCACTTAAATTTGAATTTCTAAATTTTATTTACAGGATGGCGAACAAGCTTTGCAATGGTCATGGCAACCTGCAATGGTCTGATGACCCTGAGCGTGGGGGAAGAGGTCAGGAGGGCCCTAGGGGCAATTGAAAAGGGAACATAGAGAATATTTTGAAGGAAGAGAGATGGGCCCGACGTCAGAATAATGGTCAGGCCGGTCACTTTTTGGATGGTCAAGGCCAGGAATCTCAACATCTGAATAAAAGAAGTCATGCGACTAGAGGCCGCCATCAGGGGATAGTTACATAAACATTGCTTTCTATCGACCGCGACAGCAGGATGGCGGCAAAAGAGGCCAAGAAGGTCCTCCTTGGTTGGGAAGACAAGGCTTTAGAAGAAACCCTAACCGCAGGAATGGGAATGGAGGTATGGTGTGGCAGAAGAAGATGCCCATCAAGGAATGGGAGGAAGAAAGGGAAGATTATTTTGCTGGGGTTCGAAGAGATAATGGTTCCCAATTGAGTAATGAGGTAAAAGGTGAAAGAACCAAAGTGGTAATTAGTTTTGCTAAGCTTCAAGCAGAGGTTTTGCATTTAGAAAACCTAGGTTTAATAGGGAAACGGTTTGGTTCAGATTTCAATTGGGATTATTTGGTCAAGTAGTGGAAAGAGCGTTGGGGGTTAGATCTAAAATTTAAAATGCTTCAAAATGGCTTTTTCTTGGTAACGTGCCCCTCTAGATGCATTAGAGATGAAATCATCAATGGCGTCTAGGTTCTGGATGGGCGTGGTTTCTATTTGTGACAATGGAGGGTAGGTTTTAACCCATCCAATCATGAGTTTGAAACCCTACAAGACTGGTACTCTCTGCCAAATCTCCCTCAGGAATATTGGGCTCCTAGTATTTTGGAGGAAATAGGGAACCAGTTGGGTACTTTTGTTTGTGCTGAGGAAAGGAAGGTGGAGAGGAAACACCAAACTTATGTGTGAATCTACGTAGAGAACCCACCAATTTGGCCCATTTGGGGAGAAGTTGAACTCATAACAGATTATGGTTGTTGGACATAGAGACTGGAATGAGACACTTTCACTCGAAATAATTTGGTTCGAACACTGAAGTGTCGACAACCAAATATTGTTGTGGGAAAATCCAGCTCCCTGGAGGCAAAAGAAGTGTCTCTTAGGCTGAAGGTTAGGGCTTTTGGGGCTGATGATGATTGTTCCACTTCACCAAAGGTTTGGGATTCGAAGCAACAACCCAATTTTCTTCAAAGCCCTCCAGCAACACCTCTCACAAATGGACACTCCTTAGAGGTGGCTCCTCGGTGAAATGAGCTAAGCCCATTTTTAGGTTCAAAATAAAATGAGTTGAAGGAGGCTCAGGGGTTGCAGTAGAACCAGGAGGAGCAGAAGTCGGACCTAGAGGAGAAGATTTTTGAAGCATTGGAGCTGCTAGGGGGCGATTGTCAAAATGTGGAACTGGACTCCTTGATAGAAGTGGGGAAGGAGCTAGTGGAATTAGCGGTGGAGGCTAAGGTTAACTCTAGGGTGTTGGAAGAAGGTTATGATTTAGAAGGCTTGGAGAGGATGGAGGTAGAAGATGGGGCAGGGGCCATGGAACTATTTAGCCCATAGTCTGGCAAGAAAAGGAAGATATATGTAGGTCTGGCTGAGGCTAAAACTAGGGTAGGAATTCATTAGAGGGATTTTGTTAAATCATCATCAGACTGCGAAGAACACAAAAAGAGAGGCAGAGTTCCTAATCAAGAGAAGAGGAAACTGGATGGGGATGCCTGTGGCCAGAAGAAAATAGATATAATGATTAAATTAGGGAAGGGTGATGCCCTTCTTGAACAACAATGAGGCTCTTAACCTGGAATGTTAGGGGCTTAAACACTCCTAACAAATGGAGCCTTATTAGGCACCACTTAGAAGTCAGTCAAGCAGACATTTACCTTCTTCAAGAAACAAAATTAGGAGGTTTAGATCTGGTTAAATTTGGCATGAAGTTGAAGGTGTGGAAATGGGTCGGGGCAGAAGCGGAAGGTGATTTGGGAGGCCTAATAATTATTTGGAAGCCTCAATTAGTGCTAGTGGAAAGCCTAAATTTGAGTTGCCATTAGATTGTTTGTAGAGTAAGGAGTCTGATTTCAAATTTTTAATTTTGTTTGTTCAATATTTATGGTCCTTCCCTGTGCGTACAAAAAAGGTAGGTTTGGCAAGAAACAAATGGGGTTTTGAGCGGGTTGGCTTAGGATTTTTGTATTCTTGGAGGTGACTTCAACGCCATTCTTTGATAAGAGGATAAAAAAGGAGGCTCCGAGAAAATTCTACAATCGCAACTCGAGTTTCGAAGTTTTGTGGAAAGGAACTTGCTATTGGAAATTCCAATAGGAAATGGCTGCTTCACATGGACAAACCGAAGGAAAGGGTTTGGCAGCATAGCAGAAAATTTGGATAGATTATTTTTTAAAGGATATTTGAGGCTCTTCCCATTTTACTTTGAAAGAAAAATTAATCCGGGGGCTAGCTCTTATCATTTTCTAGTGCAACTCAAGATTGATGGCAAGAAAGGATCTGTGCGATGTCCATTTAAATCCAAAATGATGTGGTTCAAGGATCCTCAGCTCATGGAAAAGATGGAAAAGTGGTGGAAGGAATGCTCCCCGAGGGGCTCCTGCATGTTCAATGTGGTTACAAAATTAAAATATGTGAAACAACAACTCAAACAATGGACTAGGGAATGCTTTAAGAATATTTTTGCTGAAAAACGACAAACGGAAGGTGAGCTCGCTAACCTGGCTGAAGGAATCATGAATAATGGGATGGATGAAACTTGTTATAAGAAAGAACAGGAGCTCTCTAAAGAATTAAATGAGATTATGGAAAAAGAGGAGATCTTTTGGCGACAAAATTCTAGGGAAGTCCGGTTAAAAGGAGGAGATCGAAATTCAAAAAAAAATCACCTCTACAAAGGCAAGAAGGGAGCTAAATAAAATTTCTTGCATAAAGGAAACAGATGGTAGATTGATAGAAGATGTTGCAGAGATTAGAGCCTTTGTAGTTTCTTATTTTCAGAATTTTCTCAATGACTGGGATGGTTCAAATCTAGAAACTCAAAGAGCTTCACTTAAATCGATTCCGAAATTGATTTCTCAAGCTCAATTGGAGGCTTTAAACTCTAGGTTCTCTGAAGCCGAAGTGAAAGAAGCAGTCTTTGAGATGCAGCCAGAGAAATCTCCTGGACTGGATGGGTTTTCGACAGTGTTTTTTCAGAAATGCTGGGGGTTTGTGGGTAGGGATGTTTGGGAGGCATTAGAGGACTCAAGAAGCACCAAGAGAGTCCTCAAGGAAGTCAATACCACCCTAATTGATCTCGTTCCAAAGAAGGAGAAAGTAGATTCTTGGGAAGATTATCGCCCAATCTCTCTTTGTAACACACTCTATAAAATTTTAGCCAAAGTGGTAGCTAACAGGCTAAAAAAGATTCTCCCCTCAATTATTTCAGAGGAGAAAACAAGATTTGTTCCTGTAGATCCATTTTGAACGAGGTAATTATTGCACAGGAAGTCATTCACACAGTACAAAAATTAAAAAAACCGACGATGCTTTTGAAGTTGGACATAAAGAAAGCTTACGACAGAGTGAACTGGAGATTATTGTTTAAGGTATTGGAGGCTTTTGGCTTTTAGAAAGACTGGTCGGATTGGTTGTTTGAGTGGGTGGTCTGCCCATAATTTTTTATGCTGATTAACGGTTCACCTGAGGGTTTCTTCACTACCTCCAGAGGCTTACGACAAGGTGATCCCTTATCCCCATTCCTGTTCATCATAATGGCAGAAGCCTTAGGCAGGTCGTTAGAAAGTGCCAGAAGGATTGGGTGGATATAGGGTATGCAAGTCACGAGTAGTCTACCTAATATTACTCATCAACAGTTCGTAGATGACACAATGTTGTTTGGTGTTGCCTCGGCTAGGGAAGCTCAAAGGATCAAAGGTATCTTAAAGGACTATTTCAGGGCTTCAGGGTAGGAGGTGAGTCAGGTTAAATCAAATATTTTCTTCTTTAATATTAGCTGCTCGTGTGAAATTCAAATCTTAAGAATTATGGGATTCAAGAAGGGTCAACTACCCTGTAAGTATATGGGCCTTCCATTGGACAAGGGCACTCAAATTGGAAATTTATGGAATTATATGGTGGAACACTGCAAGGACCGGGTCTCCTCATGGAATAATAGATGGCTCTCTTGGGCGGGCAGATTAACAATGCTAAAATCTGTCATTTCGACTCTCCCAATATTTATGATGTCTTGTCTACACCTATCAAAAGGTACGAATAAGATCTTGAATCTTGACATGAAAAATTTCTTCTAGAAAGGAAACTCCGATCAAAATAAATTTCCCCTTATAAAATGGCAAAAGGTTTGTGAAAAGAGATAAAGAGATGGTGCTGGTTTGAGGAACCTTTTATGAAAAAAAAAGGTATTGGAGGCCAAGTTAGCTTGGGCTATGCACTCTCGCTCAGATCTGAAATGGGTAAAAATAATGAGAGCAAAATATTTGAAAGATGAGCCCAATTACTTCTTGGTGGTGAAATATTTACCACTGGGGTCTCGCATATGGAACTTTATTAGGAACTCCAGGGACCTCATCATAGATTATCTCATATGGAAAATCAGGGATGGGAAAGAGGCTCTTTTCTGGGAGGACTCTTGGGAAGGGCTTCCTACCATGATAAAAAATCTGGAGCTCAAACGAGTAAGGGAAAGAACAGAGCAAATTTGGGGTTCGAAAGTTAGTGATTACATTGAATTCTCAGAAACTTCTTCGGAGGATACATATGGGTGGAAATCGATGAGGAGTCTGAATCTTGAGGCTCGAGAAATGGAAGCATTTGAGTAAGAACTTGCAAAAAGAAGAGTTTGGTGTAGGTCGGGAAGCAACTGCTTGAGATGGGATGCATCTTCAAGTGGAGTTTACTCCGCTAAAATTGGTTATGCTATCATGTCTTCACCAAGGGAGGGAAGTTTGGTGGTCCCAATGAGATTATGTTGGAACAAAGCATGTCTCCCAAAGGTAGGCATTTTCGCATGGGTAGTGGCACAAGGGAGAGTTCTCACTAGGGATAGATTTATTAAAATGGGCTACCATGGACCGTCTAGATGCCCATTATGCCATGAGGTAGAGAAAACAACAGATCATTTATTTTTAAACTGTAAGTTCACATATTAGATTTGGTGTTGGTTGTGTGCGAAGTTGCACTGGTCCACAACTTTCCATAGTACATTGTTAGAGTTTCTTAATGCTTGGCCTAGCTCATCTCAAAATTCTCTCTTTGGGGACTTATGGGTGATGAGTCCTTAAATGGTTTTGTGGGAAGTATGGAAGGAGAGGAATCGATGACTTTTTTAGGATAAGGAGATGTCGATTCCAAGATTGTAGTGCAAAATAGAGGCGTGCATTGTAGAACTTTTCAATGCAAGATAGGAGAAAAAAAACCCAAGCAAAAAATTTTTTACAAAATGGTATGCTTGGGTACTGAAACAATGGTTTGGGATCAAAGCTCAGCCATTTGGAGGTCTTGGGAATGCGACATCATTGGAGACGAGGAAAAAAGTAGTGTTGCTTCCTCCAGAGTAGGGTTGGGCCAAATTAAACTTCGATGGTGCCTCAAAAGGGAATCTGAGGCCATCAGGGGCCGGTTGTATTGTTTGAACCTCTAAAGGTCATATTTTGGGGAGATTGGCAAAATATCTCCCCGAGGGCACTAATAATGCTGCAGAATTCCAAGCTCTCCTTCGAACCTAAGTAAGGAAATCGGAGTTAAAAATCTTGTGGTGGAAGGGGATTCCACTCTGGTAATAAATGCCCTCAGATCTCATCAGATCCACAATTGGAGGCTGGGGGAATTTCTGGAAACAACTTTAAAGCAGTTAAATTATTTTGAACAAGTGATGTTCAACCACACGCTGAGGGAAGGCAATGTTGAAGCTAACAGTTTATCAAATATGGGAGTAATTGGTCCAAATTTTAAAGAAGTGAATGCAACAAGGATTTAAGCTTAGTGGGTGGATGGGTGGGCTCCCCCCCCTTCTCTTTTCCGCATTGGCATGCCAGGAGGGTTGGTTGGTTGGTTGATTTGGTGGTAGAGGGGAAGGGCATAAGGGGACGGTGAAGGGTGTGACTAGGATGGTTTCATGTGACATTGGTGCTAATTTTCTTCCTCCGAGTTTGAGGCTATTATAGGTATTATTACCCAGAGGCCATTTAATATAGATCAAAATTGGCACGCTTAAATGGCTGTCATTAGTAAAGGTGGCCACGGAGGGGTACTTGGCAGTAGTTAAGTCTAGAGTGTTTAAGAAGGAATTTTAATGTTTTCCCTTCATTCAACAGTGGAGCTTGCACGGGTTTGTGGTGGTGTTCGTTGTGAATTTTGCTAGTACTGGTGGTGGCATTCATGGCACTACGCTCTCGTTTCATCATTGAGGTCTCTATGGATGGAGTGGCGAAGATTGGGGTAGACACGCTAATCTCTCTGAAATCAATGAAAAGACAAGGCTCCTTCAGAGAAATCAAAGTCCAATGTCTAAAGCGGATTCTCACTAATGGGGATCCTTTGGTCCTGGTGGCAACAAAAAATGATTCTGGGTGCAGGTCATTTGGCCTACAAGGAATTCAGAAGAGATAATCTTCACATCTCTTCTCGGTTCCTGGCCTCTCTTTTGGATAATGGGGTGCCTAAGGCCGAGGCCAAGTTGCTGCTGGTAAAGATGTTTCATAAGGACTTGGTGGGTGGTGTGGATGAGGTGTTGGGCTTTGTTGTGGAGGGCAGAGGTGTCTCGAGGCTGTGAGAACTCAAAAATATCTGGGACTCTGATGAGGCTATGAAATTATATTCGTTCCTTCTCGACCTGAGCGGACCGACACTGACCAAGCACAGAATGGTGGCTATCATTTTCTTGAAGAAATTCTTTGGTCTGTCGACGGCGGGTGGCATCGAGTGGGTAAATGACTTTGAAGAATTTGTTGTTTTAAATAATTTCATGTGAGTTTTATCCCTGTGGTAGGTGGTGCTGGTACTTTGTTGGGTTTATTTTCTCAGGCTTTATGGTTTTAAATTTGTGGGGTCAACTAATTTAGTTTGTTAATGGCCATTTTGAGATCTCTGGCATACGGGGGTTGGTTTGTTTATTGTAAGGGCCGAATCCTCAGTTTTTTGCGCTTGTAGTTGGCTTTGGTGGGTGGATGGTTGGTTATGGTCGGTTGGTTTTTTTTCTTAGGTTGGCATATGGGTGGTTTTTTGGTGATGGTGGTTGGGTCAGGATTTGATGGTTTTTGAAGCTGGAATTACCTACGGTTGAAGACAATTGTAATATCTCTCTTTTTTATATATATGAATCAAAGCGTGTAAAACTAATATTTGAATTTCTAAATTCAAATTGGCATATTCTTCTTAAATTGGTTAAAATGCACAAATAAATTAATTTGGCATCTTGCTAATTTACCATCTCCATTTAAATTGAATTTTTAATTCAATTTAAGCACATTTCTACATATTTCCTCTAACCACCTCCAACTCACCTACCACCTCATCATGTGTCTCACAAAAATGAATTTTCTAAATTGGAAAATATGAAATATCTTCAAAAACTTTGCAACCAATTTGGAACTAACTGAGACATATGGATCCTCCTTCTCTGTGATTCCCTTTAACACTTGGCAATTTGTCTTGCTAAAGGGAACCATCTCCCTAATTCCCTCTAACCTCCTGATGCTCCACCGTTGATGCCGTAGGATCGCAATCCCGACCATCCATTGTTGCCACATCACCTTGAGCCTTAGAAAATCTATAAATAGGACTCTTTGCTACAAATTTTCAACAAGTAGATTTGGATAAGCTTATGCTGCTGAATTTTAGTGCATTTTGAGAGAAATTTGGAGAGCTTTGTAGCTTAGTTTTGCATTTTAGTTCATATAGTGTTATAATGGAAATTTTGTTTTGGATAACTTAGTTCTTTTCATATTTCATTTAGCATTTCCATTAGATCATCATCATCAATCTCAACATCTAGATTTTAATATCATCTCATCATAGGATCATTTAGTCTTCAAGCATCAAATATCAAAAAATACAAAAATATAGGCATGTAGACTTCATCATAGCATTTCGTATCTTGATTTGTCAATCTTTGTAAGTTCATGTGCAACATTAATAAGATCTGAGAGCATGATTTGCAGGGTTCCTTGAGATTAGAGAACCATGGAATGAATTAAGAGGATAGCTGTAGCTTTTAATTCTGCTATTTAGATTTCCTTTTATGTAATACATTGCATGAAGGTGTGTTTGATTTTGTTATTATGACATTATAGGACATTTTTCATACCACACATAAATTGGGGCACCACCGTGGGGCGTAAAACAACAGGCAAGCAATCAACAAATCGCAACATCAAAAGAAGCAATCATAATAACCATCAAAATCTGAGCATCGAACATCAATCAATCCAATCTACCAGTCAAATCAAATCAAACATCAAGTCAAAATAAAATCAAATCATCATTGGAGAATCATCTTCTAAATTTTGGTTGGATTAACTTAACACAAATGCTCAATTGATGTATCTTGATTGTTGTTATCATTTCTTGGGAGTACCTCGATGATGTCACAAACTAGAGGCACTATGATCAAGAATGATATTTTTCTTTGTCTGCTACTTGTGAGTCAATCATTACTACTATGAAAATTGTCGCGGGATATGCTCTACAAGGTATCATTGGTGACATTCTGAATTTGCATAGGAACTTGATTAACTCTTGTTTGTTTACACAAGTGATAGTCAGGTCATCTGGGTCTAGTTATACCTAGATGCTTGTGTTATCTTGCATTATCAAATCTCAACGAAAATCATATGGAATTTGTACTCAGGTCATCATGGTCTAAATTATACCATCGATGTTTGTACTAACTTTCAACATAATAAAATGCTCAATGATGACAATATGCACAATGAATAAGATTGACAACATGGCATAGATAGAATTGCATTCATGTTAGTCTGCATTTGCATTATAGATTTTCTAAGCTATTCATTCTCAAGGTTGATGTTATTTCTTTCTACAGGATTGAGTATACTTGACATAACAAAAAAATCATTCATTTGCATTTCCATTCCATACCATACATTCACTATCACAAATCATTCATGCATTCATTATAATATTTGCATCTGAAAATTTCCAAAAATAAAGCATAATACCATCATCATTCATGATGCATATCATCACATCAAGGTCATAATAAACACATTCTTTCATTCATCCATAATTCATCTACATATCCATTCATCATCCATAATAACATCACAAGTTCATTCAACATCATAATCCATTTGCATTCATAATCATAATTCATTTCACATATTTGCATAGAAAACACCAAAAACATAGAAAAGTGCATTACGTTTAATTTATAGTGGCATAAATACATTCATACATATGCATGTATCACATTTGCATCCATAAACCATTCGTATCCATACATATAATCATCCATCTACAGTCCATAATAAAACCATTTCTATCCATACATCGATATATGCATATGAAAAATTACAAAAATCACATTTCATGTCATTTGCATCCATATCATTCATCTCATAAATGCATCATTCATAAACATAATAACAACAATGCTTCATCATCCATGCATGCATCCATAACATAATCATATAAGAACATGACATAATCACATAGAACATAAATTAAATGCATTCATCCATAATAAACATCACCACATAGATCATCGAACGCTGCTGCATATCATATAACCTCATAAAAACATGTCAAGTATACAATGATATCAACTAAGAAAGTGATACATCAAAAATGTGGCACAAGGCCGAGTCTTTGAATCAAAGTGCAAATCAAGTATATCCATGGGATCCTGTAGTGTTGCCACCTGATGTGGCAGGCCTCTGTCCAACACTGCCCACCCCTAATGGCCCTGTCCTTGGTGGAGGTCCACCTGGCGGAAGTGGATGTGTGACACCTCTGTTAGTGATGTGCAAATATGAGCATCTAGATCTAGATCTAGCATAGCTGATCTGCTACTCTACTAGTACGACCTCATGGTACCTGCCTCTATAATATTCTGCCTCCTTGGCAAACTCTATGAGCTCTCTAACTAGATCAATGGTACCAATACCCTGAGTGACTGTCTGAATCCAATTTGCCATAGCCACAACCTATGCCTCCTCCCTCCTCGCAACATCTCTCTCTCTCTACTGTAAGAGTGGCTACCTGGGCCTGTAGCTGCACCATCTGCCCCTGAATTTGCACTTGTGCTAGAGTCTGTGCCTAAATTTGAGCCTGGGCCTGGGCAAGTTGTCCCTAAAGTGTCTGGATCTGTGTCTGCAATGTCTGTACCTAACCCTGTAACCCACATATCTATGCCTGCTATCTCTGAGAGGGCATCCGAACTATCAATGGTCACTGCCCGCCTAGCCCTAATCTCCACCTCTTGGGGATAACCCCAAATTCTGGTGTACCACCACCCCCATCACCTCTCCCTCCTGCTCCATACCCTCCATCATCACCTCCTTCTCCCCTTGCCTCCCCACCTCCAGGATCGGTGCAGGCTCGTCTAGACTCGAAATCCATGGAAAGGGATGCATGTGGAAATACTCTGCATAGTCAACTGTCATATGAGAATCCACAACCTCTAGATGGTGCTACCAATATATCAGATGCATGTCATAGTACTTTGTATAAGATGCATCATAATCGAGGGTTGGCCCCCACTTTGGTATATCCTGCTTGCACCTAGCATAATATGCTACACCTTGCGACATCCCCTAAATGCGGTCGTATTGTTTGTATACTCTACCAAAAATAAACCGCTCCAAAATGTATGGTGTCCGACCAATCAAATATTTGCTACAAAAAAGAAAACAACAACTCAGTACCATCCTCTACCTAGGCCTCACAATCAAGATACGGTCGCCAAATCACTATGTTTAGGTCATCAAGGACTCGCCTCCAATACTCCAACTTGCCCAGCTTGTGCTGGACAAGTGGCCCTCTGTATCCATAAATTTATGGCCATCCTACTGGTTGATCCTTGCCTCCCACTGGTCGTGTGATCGTAATGTGCTCCTTGGCCCAGAGCTGTAACAATGTGCAACTTGCTGCGAGACTGCCTGCCCGAAGATAGACCACCTGGTGCAAGTCATGGTATAAATGTGCTAGCATGCATGATCCCTAAGCATACCTCATTCCATGAGAAATCATGCTATCCAAAATTCGCCCCCAACCCACTGAGAAGCCCTTCAACCTACGGTTGGCGCAGAGAAATCCACCAATGAATCCAACAAGAACATAGGGTAAAGCCCGCCCGAAAGCAATCAACTCCCGCCACGCAATCTCATACCCGATAAATTGATCATCGTGAAAAATCTTGCATATGGCATCTATGCCTCCCTGCTCCTCATGATCATAAACAACCAGCTCCCCAACAACTGGTATCCTCAGTATCTAATAAACATCCTCTGGGGTCACTGTCATCTCTCTCGTCGACAAATGAAAAGTATTGTGGTCGCTATGCCACCTCTTTGCAAGTGTTGTCAGTAGCCCCCAGTTAATTCGGTACTGGGGCATGCCAATCAATGAAGTCAAACCACACTGGTCAATAATGGCAAGATCTATCGGAGTTAGCTGTGGGATCATGTCCCATGTCCCTGGAAAGCACTTGCGAACCTGAAGGTTCCCTAAGCCACCCTCCTAAAATAAAATTAAAACATCAAGTCAACAAATCAATTAATCAGCCTATCAATCAAGCACATCCTTTAATCAAATCAGCTCAGGTGAGATTTTGATCAAATCTCGAGGAGCACCTATCCTATCACTCAATTCTCATTTGTCATGAGATCGATCAATCAATCTATCCTATCATCGTTCCTCGCCTATCATGAGGATGATCATCAATCAATCAATCAATTAACCTATCATATTCATCGTTCCTCACCTATCATGAGGACGATCATCAACCTATCAATCAACATCATCCTATCATCGACTGACGTGATCACCAATCATTAAAAACATCAAATTTGGCTGGGTGCGCTAAAATAGGGTTTATATGCGTTGATTTACCAGATGCACTAGAAAAACTATTGGATGCGCCAAAACAACGTCCTGATGCACCATTTCATCGATGCGCTAGAAAACGGATCGTATGCATCGGAATAGAGTCCCGATGCGTCGTTTCTCAGATGCACTATTTGATCAATCCTATGCACGACTCTATCCTTTGGATGTGCTAATCTATTGATCTAATGTGCTGAAGCGAGTTCTGTATGTGCTAGTCTAGTTTTGGGTTTTTAACCTAATGGGATGCGCTATTTCAGTACCTCTATGCGCTGAAGTGGGTACCCTATGCGCTAATTTGCTATCCCTATGCGCTAAAATGTGAAAGTAATTCAAAATTTCAAAATGAAATTAAGCGGCAAAAAATAAAAAAATTTAATTCAAAAAGAGGTTTTCGGGGTACGTACCAGAGGACCATACGCGGTTGGACACTGGTGGTGGTGAACTCACTCGAATCTATGTGTGGCATGGAATTTTGTCCATCTTTGCTTTGTAGGCTCTCACTTTTCAAAATGCTCAAGTTACAAATGAACCTATCTTTTACCCTTTTTACCCTTTTAAAGGTTAATTAAGGGATAATTATGGTGGCATTTTATTTAATTTTTTAAAGGGGTCTTTTCATCAGCTAATTAACAGTGTGGCATAATTCTTCATCATTTTTGGGAGATAAATCAAGTCACTCTTATCAAATCTGTTGATCATCAACATATCATTGAAAAATCATTTAAATCATCAAAAAAATTCAAAAATCATGAAAATTTCAAAAATCCCTGATTTACCTCCTGAGGGGGCATCCTTTCATCATTGTCGCAAAATCAGAGTCTGGGGCATGTTGAAAACTTTTATCATTGCGGTCAGAAAATTTATTCTTTGAAGTAATGCGGCTGCGCACATCACTTCAGAGAGGGGCAAAATGTATGCACACAAAAATGGTCTGGAGCATATATTAATTAAATACTTGCTATTTGATTAATATTCTTAATTACTCTACTATTATAAATAAATTGTTAAATTTATTTATATGGTTCATATTCTAAATTCTTCTTTCTAAAATTCACTTTCTTTCTAAATTAATTAAATGGACAAATTAAATCAATTTGTTATTTAATTGGTTTTCCCTCTTCCACTTAAATTTGAATTTTTAAATTCAAATTGACACATTCTTCTTAAATTGGTTAAAATGCACAAATAAATTAATTTGGCATCTTGCTAATTTACCATCTCCATTTAAATTGAATTTTTAATTCAATTTAAGCACATTTCTATATATTTCCTCTAACCACCTCCAACTCACCTGCCACCTCATCATGTGTCTCACAAAAATGAATTTTCTAAATTGGAAAATATGAAATATCTTCAACAACTTTGCAACCAATTTGGAACTAATTGAGACACATAGCTCCTCCTCTGTGATTCCCTTTAACACTTGGAAATTTGTCTTGCTAAAGGGAACCATCTCCTTGATTCCCTCTAACCTCTTGATGTTCCACCGTTAATGTTGTAGGATCACAATCCTGACTGTCCATTGTTGCCACATCACCTTGAGCCTTAGAAAATCTATAAATATGACTCTTTTCTACAACTTTTTAACAAGTAGATTTGGATAAGCTTATGCTGCTGAATTTTAGTGCATTTTGAGAGAAATTTGGAGAGCTTTGTAGCTTAGTTTTGCATTTTAGTTCATATAGTGTTATAATGGCAATTTTGTTTTGGATAGCTTAATTCTTTTCATCTTTCATTTATCATTTCCATTAGATCATCATCATCAATCTCAACATCTAGATTTTAATATCATCTCATCATAGGATCATTTAATCTTCAAGCATCAAATATTGAAAATACAAAAAAATAGGCATGTAGACTTCATCATAGCATCTCGTATCTTGAGTTGTCAATATTTGCAGGTTCATGTGCAACATTAATAAGATATGAGAGCATGATTTGCAGGGTTCCTTGAGATTAGAGAACCATGGAATGAATTAAGAGGATAGTTGAAGCTTTTAATTCTGCTATTTAGATTTCCTTTTATGTAATACATTGCATGAAGGTGTGTTTGATTTTGTTATTCTGACATTACAAGACATTTTTCATACCACACAGGAGTCTTACTAGTATTATCTTTGATTTTTACCCGATTGAGGATATAAACAGTAGTACTCACAACTTTTCTCCAATAGATATGAGGGACATTTCCTTCCAACATCATAGTTCTAGTAGCATCTAGAACTATCTTGTTATTCCTTTCCACAACTCCATTTTGTTGAGGGGTCTGTGGTGCAAATAATTGTCTCTTTATCCCATGTTCTTCACCAAAAAAATTAAACTCACTAGAAGTGAATTCACCACCTCTATTTGATCTCAAACAATTAATCTTCAGACCTGTCTCTATCTCAACCATAAGCTTAAAGATCTTGAACTTTTCTAGAGCTTCAAATTTCTCCCTTAAGAAAGTAACCCAAATCATCCTAGAGTAATCATCAATAAGCAACATGAAGTATTTGTAACCTTGTAACCTTCTAATTCTAGTAGGACCACACAAGTCAGTATGCACAAGCTTCGATAATTCATTTGAACAATGTTGTTTTCTCTGAAATTAAATTCTAGTTTGCTTTCCTAACTGAAATTCCTTGCATATGGCATTATTAGGATTTACCAACTTAGGAAGATCTCTCATTGCTTGTGAGGAACTTATCTTGATAATATTGTCAAAGTTTACATGACACATTCTTCTATGCCACAACCAACTTTCATCAACTTGAGCAATCGGACTACTTTTACTAGCAACATTTAGATGAAAGATGTTACCTTTTGTTTTAGTACCTGAAGCAATCACATTTCCAAAACTTTCCAATATTCTACACTTTCCATCCTTGAATTGAAGATTATATCCTTTGTCAACCATCTGTCCAACACTCAAAAGATTATGCTTCAAACCTTCAACATAAAGAACATCATCAATATTATGCTTACCATAAAAATAAATACATCCTCTACCACAGATTATACCACCATTGTTGTCACCAAATCTTACAACACCACCATCACACTTCTTTAGGATTACAAATTTTCTTTTACCACCTATCATGTGATGTGAACATCCACTGTCAATTACCCATTCATCCTTCTCTTTAACTCGAGCAGCTAGGGATTTCTCCACATTTGTACAACTAAAAAATTTAGTAGACACAAGATTATTTTCCTTGATAGCAATAAATACAAACTCATCTTCACTTACATTCCCTTTGTCAGATTCATCATCTGTCACACCTTCATCAACAACATAATAAAACTTCTTTTGAAATTTAGGCTTGTAAGGTCTTGGCTTCATAACTCTTTCAAGACACCTTGATGCAAAATGACCTATCTTATTGCAAGAAAATATTTAATAGGCAACTTTCCTTTATACTTACCTTCTCCTTTGGCTTCCATTTTGACAGTAAGAGCTTCAAGCTCATTTAGTTCTCTTTATTCTTCTTCAATATGTCTCATTTCTTCCTCATACTTGAATACCTTTCTAGAATAAATTTCACCTGGATCATATCTTTGCTTGTCTCTCCCAGAAGTAGTAGCTTTAAATGCAGATTATATCTTAGGAAGGGTATCACTGAATTCACTCAACTCAAAAGAAGTAAGTTTACCAATCAACATATCTCTGGTTACATTTGTCACAGTTCAGAGCTTATCAATAGTTGTAGCTTTAACTTTGTATGCAGTAGGCAAGGATCTAAGCACTTTAGAAACAATCTTTGATTCATCTAACTATCCACTAGCACATCTGATGCCACACACAAGTTCATTCACTCTTTGCATGAAAGTAGTGATATTCTCATCATCACCGATTTTCAACAATCCATATTTCCCTTTCAGACTATTTAAATTAGCAATATTCACATTAGCATCACCTTCATACAAGGTTTTCAACTTTTTCTAGATCTCATAAGCAGTCTTCAGCTCCATAACATTTGTCATCTCAAAATCAGTCAAAGCACTCAACAATGCTTGCTTAGCTCTGATGTTATATTCAACATCCCTAATCTCAACAGTAGTAGTAGGACCATTCCAAGGAATAACATACCTATTACTTGTAATGTTCTAGTAGGATTCACCAATGCATCTCATATGACACTCCATTCGAGTCTTCCATAGAGAATAATTTGTTCCATCAAATCTCAGACTATCCTTCTTATATGTCGCCATCCTGGATCACCTCAAGATGTTAAACTTATTTCAAGGAACCTGCTCTGATACCAATTGTTGGAAATACAAGGGTAGACAACTGAGAGGGGGAGTGAATCAGTTGTCACAAAATTTCAAACTTATTAAACTTATTAACCCTTATTCTTAGATTTGATTAATAACCATGAAAGCATAAATCAACAACACATCAGAGACACACATAACACCAATAATTTTTTGTGTGGAAACCCTGTTAGGGGAAAAACCACGGTGGAGGTTAATCCACAAGTTAGTCCTAAAATGAACTTTTCAAAAACTTTCCTCGTTAGAAAATCTTTCAAATTGGTGCTTAAAAATTGAACCCCACTGTAATACCCCTTTGTTTTGTCCTTTTGATCGAACAGTGCTATGTTTTTTTTGTTGTACTTTCTGTTAGTACCTTGACTATGGTACCTGACTTCTATTTGATTGCTATCTATAAAGTGATGTTAATGTTATCTGTTGATGTGATGGTATTTTAATATGATGTTATCTTCATGTCATGTTTTGAATTAACATAAATGGATATTCAAATTAATGGTGTTTATGCTTTGGATTATATTAATATGTTAGAATTTTCAGTTAGTTACATTGTATTGGTGAAGGGGACGGTATCGCATCACTCGCTTGCGAGCGCCCTGTGATTCCGTAATTTCCTCTTCACAGTGTGTTTTAATTATGACATGTTTATGTATGTGGATATACTCTTTGTTCCCAGGTTGACAGGTACATGACATCGACTCCACCTGGTTTCATAGGTTTGAGCGTGTCCAATGCCCAATGGTATTCAATTGGGAGATAGTAGCTAGGTTTTCCGTGCCAAGTCATCACCCCGGTCATAGTATGTCGTCGGTCATAGTGTGGTCCAATTATTTTATATTGTTCAACTTGCCTTGTTTCAGTTTAATTAGGAAGTTAGAATAATGTTAGAAATGTGATTTAAATTAGTGAGTAATTTAATTTAATTAATAAATAATTTAATCTTGTAGTAGATTTATTTTATTAATTGATTAAGTTATTTGTGTTGAAATGAATTACATTATTCATTTTGGAAATGCATGCATATTTGAGTTGGAATTGAAAATTAAGAAAATGATTAAAAAGTCAATTTGGAAATTTGAAAATTCAAAAATTGAAAAATTAGATATTTTCCATTTTCTGTCTTCTGAAATTGATGAGGGTGGTTGTAGGAATTTTTAGGGTTTTTTCCTTATGAATGAATTTTGCTTCACAAGTTGAATGTTCATGAATTGGAAGAAAATCAAGGAAAGAGAGTAAGAAATTGTTGAAGATTGTGGGTTTTTGAAAGAAGCTGATAGAATCTGTGAAGATAAAAAGGGAAGCAAGAACACATCAGGATCTTCTTTCATCTGCAAAAAAATCAGGTTCAATCCTTTAAATGTTTGCTTTGGAGTTTTTTTTTTGAATTATAAATATTAATGGTTAAAGATCTTGTGGGAAAGAGTTTTGAATTCTGTTGTTTGAATGCAAATGAAGCAAAGTTGGAATTTTGTTCTCCAAATTAGCAAGAAGACCCTCTTTAAATTAAATTGCTTCAAAGGAAATGATATTTTTTTTAGTGTAAATGATTGTTTCATATATATATATATTCTCTGGTTTTCTCAATTTATTATGTTCATGTTAACCAGAAATGTTATAAATATATATATACATATTTTTATTCCTAAAAGGGGGGTTATGCTGGCCGATTTTTTGGTGAAATAACCAGAGGGTCGAATGAATTTTTCGTAGGGTTTTATTCCCTATTTTTTTTATATAAAAAAAAGGAAATTAAAATAAAAAATATATTTTTTTATAAACCTGGTTTGGGGGAGGCGTTGGGGGCTCACCCCCACTACGCCCCCCATGGGAGACGCGTTGGGGGGAGCCACACCCAATGTGACCCCCGGCCGCCACACAGTGGTCGGCTGTGTTTAGACAGCCTTCCACTGTGTGTGTTCGGCTGTGCACACAACCGTCCACTTACTTGGCGCGGCCCTAAAACCGAGACTGCCGCCCATTTCAACGACGCGCGGCCCGAGGGGTTTGTGGGGTTGCTTTTTTTTATTTTTGTTTTTTATTTAATATTTAATATTATATATTTTATAATATTAAATGTTAATATTTATTATTATAATATATAATATTATAATATTAGTATAAAATAAATATATTAATATGCATTATTATATAGTATAATATTAAAATATTAATATAATATATGTTAATATTTAATACTATACTTTATAATATTAACGTATTAATATTTAAATAATTAAATATGTTTTTTTTTTTGTTATAACAGTTATGGGCGAGTTATTTTGTCAATGGGGTTTAATAATTTTAAATATTATACAATGGCATGATTGAAGAAATTATATGGGAAATTGAAGGGGTTTACTTGCATGTGTATTTAGGTGGATTTTATAAGTAATCAAAGGAATTGATTTAATTGTTAAAATTAGTATTTCCTTCTTTACAGTTAATGAGGTAATTAATGATATTAATTAATTATTCTGTTAAGGCAATTATCATCTTTGTTGTGAAATCAAATTATGAAGAGAAATGGATTTAGAATATCCAAAGGTAGTTCTTTCATTTGCCTGCAGTGAATATGTCTTTCATGTTCATGATTAGGGAAGTGGGTTAAAGGTGTTCTTAATTTGTAAGTCTTCCAAATTATCCTTAGAGGATGGGGGTTGTCATTTTGTTATGTCAACCTGTCTAGTATCCCTTGGGTAGTGCATAGTACATATCAGTTATTTACCCAGTTTCTACGAACGGGGATGTTTTGTACCTCCTTGGATTAGGAGTGGATTACGTGAGTTGTGCCTCCTTGTCAAGAGTGACTTTGTTACCTTGTTACCTCCAGTGTTTGGAGAGGGTTTGAACTTAGGTTGCCTCCTGAGAAAGGAGTGGTCGTGGTATCTCGTTTGTTTGCACTTTGTTACCCTTGGATTTTGGATGGTATGTGTGTTGTCAAGTAGAAGAGTGGCTTTCATTGGGGCCAGAGCCCAGAAGAGGTAAGATTGGGTAACCTTCAGAAGTGGTGTAATTAAGTGATAACTAAATCAATGTACTTAGAAGTTTGGGTAGTACTTCACACTAAAAAGATAATTATGCATCACTCATAGACCCAAGTGCTTGGTTAGGCTTGGGATGGGTGGGAAGGCCTAGAATGGCAAGGTCATCTATCTTGTCTGTACGAAAGGTATTTGATTCCGCATTAGTAAGTATGAGGGTCGGGGATCGGTTTGAGGCCACCATCTTGACGAACTGTGTGATGACACTCTGTCTAGGACAACAATTGGTACTTGTTTATTATGGGTATGGTTTCCGTAACATACCTGATGTGACCATGGTTGGTGTTTGATTCTGTGTGTATGGTTCTCGTAACATACTTGATCTGCTTTTTATCTAGAAGCAATGTAACCATGTTGAGTTGTACTTGTGCTATACTTGTGAGGTACATGTGATTGGTTGTTTTCAGTTTGGTACAGTTATGATATAGCCTATGTCTAGAGGTGTTGGTCTTGGCTAGGATTCCTTGTTACTATCTCCTAGCACGGGGGGTGGGCCTTTGGGTTCCACTTGGTTGGGTGGCATGCACCTAAATCTGTTGGGGTTCTTTCTTCATGTTCTTGTGGACAAGGCTTCCAGTTGGAGAGCTCGTTGGATTCACATCAGTTCTTGCTTTATTTCATTTTAGTTGATCTTGTAACATTTTACCCCTCATTTGTTATCGAGGTGGAGGTTGTAATTGTAATCTATTTATTAGACTTGCCTCATTCGGGGAATGAGTGTTGTAATCTTATTGGTTATAATGGATTAATGCAATGGAAAGTTATCTTTATGCTTTGATGTAAATTGTCTTAATTGGAATGTATGTGTTTAATTATTATCTAAATATTATTGTCATGGTTTATATTCATGTTTTTGTTGAGGTTCTATATAACCTCTGTCTCGTAACCTTAGAGGTTGTTGGCAGCAGTTAGTGAACTTGCTTATTAATTGTACTTAAACAAAAAAACAAAAATTAGCCTGTTTAAGTAGTTGTTTGCAACTTCCTCTAGGGTTGCGTGGTGGGGTGTTACACCCACAACTTGCACATTTCGATTTGGTGTCTAAAAATGAACTTTTCAAAAGTTTTCCTAGTTAAAAAATCTTTCGAATTAGTGCTTAAAAATTGAACCCCACAACTTGCACATTTCGATTTGGTGTCTTAAAATGAAAATTTTAAAAGCTTTCCTAGTTTAGAAAATATTTCAAATCGATTCTTAAAAATTGAACCCCACAACTTGCACATTTCAATTTGGTGTCTTAAAATGAACTTTCAAAAGCTTTCGTAGTTTAGAACAACACTTTATTTTGGTGCTCATAAAATGGAATGTTTTGTTTTGACCAAACACATTCATTTTGTTGACGAATGAATGGCCTTTCTTTTGTTGACCACATTAAGACAAGGCTATTATAAACACTCAAGAATTGGTGCTTAAAACTGAACAAATACATTGTAATTTGCACTTTGCTATCTATTTGCTTGAAATCCATAACACTTCAAATTTGGTGCACATAGAAAGAAAATTGCTATCTTGTTCACACATCATTCATTTTTTTTGTGGGTAGCACCGCTCGAGGGACTTAAAAAGAATATTTCAATGAATTGTATGTTGTGTCTTCCATGTTTAGAAAACTGAGAGTCTATCCTCTCCCCTCGTGTCTTTTGGTGATCTTGGGTGATAAAAGCACTTTGAGTTTTGCACTTGTTTCATTTCAAGCATCACCTTTAGAGTGCTTGCCTTTGAGACACATCCTACACTAGAGAACTCAAAGGAAACTCAAAGTGGTTTTTCCCTCAACCCACTATATAAATGGTCAAGGCTAAATGCCAAATGACCTAATATGTGATTACTTGGCCGTTGGTGCCTTTCAGAATGGGGAGGTACCTTTGTGTATATAGGGCCCCTAGAAGGATTGGTTAAAGCTTTTAATAGCTTGTTGGGCACTAGCTAAGCATTGGATCCCCTGAGCAATGACTAAGAACAATTGTAGTAGAGGCCACCCTTTTTATCCAAAACATTCTTTGAAAGTGGTGCATCAGAATTTACTTTCATGAAGTTACTTACCAAGTTTGATTTATGGTTGAGTTAAAATGTTGTCCATAATTTACTTATCAAATCATCCCTTTAGGGCATGAGGTAAGCCCACCTATAAGAATGTGTCTATCTCTAAGGTGTAATGATTTTCTTCATGAACTTGCCAAGATTCTTTGTTACTTTGGGCATCAAACACTTGGATTGATTTAAAAAGAATACATCAAAACAAAATTGAACTTGGTTATCAAATCCCAAACCCTTTGGACTTAGTGTGAATACCTTTGAAAAGAGCCCTATCTTTGCACTCCTTAAAATATATCTTAAATAAGTATCTCTAAAGGTTTTTGAATATTTAGGCTTACATTTGAAGTGACATTTAAGACCAAAGTCAACATTGGGAACTATGGTTTTAGTATCTTGACTTTAACAAACTTTGAGCTTTTGTGGAAGGAAACTTGCTTAAACTATATATATTTAGAGTCAAATAATTTTGATTATTGTGTTGTATTGTATCACTTGCCAAAAATATCAAAACAAATCAAACAAAGACATCAAAGATACAAACTTTGTCCAAAACTGTTGTCAAAACAGAAATTGGGAAACAAACCTGTACTAAGGTTGTTATTGCTATTGTTTTTGTCGTTTTTGATCTAAAAATTGTCGTAGTTGATCTAAAATAGACCACTTTTTCTCTTTGGTTTATGATAGTCACTATCAAAACCTTGTTGCTTTTGAAAAACAACAAGCAATTGACCTAAAGTGGCCACATTTGATCCTAACATTACCATAGTTGACCTAGCTTTTAGCCATAGTTATCCTTCAAATTTGACTGCTATTGACCTGAAAAGGGTTGATTTTTCCAAAATTTATCGCTACTACTTTAAATATTGCTGCCATTGCCTTATTTTTGGTGAAAATCAAAGATTGATCTTAAACTGGTTAAATTTTTTGAGAATGAAATAGTTAGACTTCAAAAACACTTCATATCAGCATCAGTCCATATCCATTTACAAAATCAAACACCCTAACCTAGTTTTAGGATTTAAAAATCAAAACACAAACTTGGATTATTACTTTACTCTCAATTTCTAAGATATCAACATTTTCTTGCACCTCGAGGCTAGTTTAAGTATATCTTCAAAACATATCCTCTAGAAAAATGAAGTGAAATATCAGTCCAAGTTTTCAAAATTTTGAATCCAAAAGGTAGCATCATTTCCAAAATATTCACCAACATCACTCACTTTATGACCATTTAGCATCCTACTGCCCCAGTTCAACAACTAGACCTAACGACACCTACCATATAACTAAATCTCATGAAAATTAAAGGTGAAAAAATAGGCATTATTAGTAGTTTGAGAAATTTTGTGTTAGAGAAAAAGGAAACACCAACTCAGTGGAGAAACACAAATAATATCTTGGAGAAAGAGGAACAAAGAGCTAATCTTGTGGTCGGAAGGCCCGTATTACCACCTCCTGTGTGGCAATAGATAAAACTTAGCTTACACACACCATATTTTCAAAACAAAAATTCCTAAAAACAAAACATTATTTCATTCCATAGTTAGAAATCATAAAATTTCACAAAATATTGGCACTTGTTTGACAACCACACAATCTCAACAGAGAAAAAAGATGGAAGAAAACAAGAGTAGCTCAAGCACACCGAAAAATAGCATCAGTAATGAAGAAACTCACCCATGGGGATACAACCAAGTGACCTTAAAAATTCTCAAAAGGAACCTTCCTTCAAAGCAACACCAAACCAATGACCAATTGATGAGGAAGTACTCCTTAGACAACAAAACATGATTGATAGAAAAAATCAACTTCCAAATCCCAATGACATGATCATAGAAGAATACGATAGTGACAAGGAACTCACCGAGGAGAAGATATTAGAATATTCACAAGAACCTAAAATACAAAAACTCATGGACAAGATGCTTGAAAGAAATGCTAACTCATATTTCCTCACACTATCACAAAGTGGTGCAAAACTACCAATTGACTTCAACGCAAACATAAAAAAACATTCCAATCTTATTCCACTTGGAGATCAAACGGTAGTTAGACAAGTTTCAAAACCAATCATGAACACCAACATACCACCATTATTTTCACAAAACAATGATCAAACACAACCCATGGATAACCCATTGTTTAGGCAATCATCCCAAATCGAACAAGCATATGTGGCATAATAGTATCAAGGAAATATATCCCAAAATATGCCACAACATAACAAAATGAAAAACATGGGGAACATTCCAATGGACCAACAAGGTTGTAACCCATCACAAGGGCAATACATGCCCCAACACACTTCCTACATTGAACCTTCTAAAAACATATAAAATCGATAAGGGCAATTTCCACAACATCAAGCACAACAAGGTTTACCCTCAACGTAGTATCAGGGTAACCTTCAACCAAATCAACCACAACAAGGTTTAACCTCAGTGCAGTATCCAGATGATCTTCAACCAAATCAACCACAACAAGGTTTACCCTGAATGCAATATCAAGGTATCCTTCAACCAAATCAACCACAACAAGGTTTACCCTCAACGCAGTATCAAGGTAATCTTCAACCAAATCAACCACAACAAGGTTTACCCTCAATGCAGTATCAAGGTAACCTTAAACTAAATCAACCACAACAAGGTTTACCCTCAATTTAGTATCAAGGTGACCTTCAACAAAATCAACCACAACAACAAGGTGTGCCACAAATGAACTACCAAAGCAACCTTCAACATAATCCACAACAACAAGGCATACCATCAACGCAATACCGAGGTACCCTTCAACAACACTCACAACAACAAGGCATACCATCAATTCAATACTAAGGTACCCTTCAACAAAATCAACGCTACCAAGGTATACCATCAATGCAACATCAAGGTAACCTTAAAAAAAACACACATCAACATGATGTACCACAAACAAACTATCAAAGTACACCTCAAACTCAACAACACTTTGTCCAACATCAAAATCCTCAACAACAACAATAAGGAGGACCACAAAATCAGTACCAAGGAACACCTCAAGGTCAATATCAAGGTACATATCAAGGACCTAATTTACCTTATACACAACAAGGACCTTACATACCTTATATCCAACACGGTCCTCAAAATCCCATGATCACACAATATCCTATTTACTATCAAACAAACGTCATGGTACAACTCTACAATACCCAAAATCCTCAAGTGAGCACACCAAACAATGACATAAATGTGCAACTTCAAACACTTAATCAAAATATATTGGAAAACCTAAAAATAGCTACACTCTACAAGACATTTTCCCATATCCGTTTGATCAAAATATACCCATGGTACCTTTCCCCAAAGGCTTTGAAATACTAAAATTTGACAAGTATAGGGGGAAAGGAGACCCAATTGAGCATGTACATAATTTTTTAGTATCTTGCATGGAACTACAACGAAATGCCACCTACTTGATGAGAATTTTTCCACAGAGCCTCGGTGGGCCCACTATAGACTGGTTCTCACGTTTATCTCTAGGTATCAGAATGTTTGATGAGTTGTCAAATAATTTTGTCAACCATTTCTCGTATAACATAGAAAAGGACATTATGATCACATACCTTTATAAAATCAAACAAAGTTAAGGAGAATCATTTGCCTCATACCTACAAAGATGGAGACATAAAGCAAGGAAAATCAAGTGGCCCATCCAGAAAAAAACAACTTGTCGATGTCTTTATCTCCAACATACATCCAAATATCAATTACAACCTCGCAATACTATGTCCAAGAAATTTCGAGGAAACCATTGAAAAGGGTATACTTATCGAAAGAGCCCTTGTTGCAAGAGGAACACTCAAAATTTACAACCCAAAATATCAACCTTCTACTTCAAATGACAAACCCAAGATATGGGTGAAAAACAAGAACATAACAAATGACAGAGTAGTTGATGCTAAGGTTGTACACAATGTGCAAACACCCAATATGCCACAAAATAAAGTCCAAACAACACAAAAAGGTTATAAAAAAAATAGCCAACCCAATCATCAACATAACAATTAACTCAGTTATCCTCAGAATAACCAACCCAACAACCAACAACTGAATCAAGGATAGGATAACAAAAGGAGACCACCTCGACAATATGACCAATCATGAAGGAAATTTACTCCTTTGGGAGAAATCCTTGAGGTCATTATGCATGAACTAGTCCAAAAGAACCTCATCATAATAAACAATGGACCAAATTATGAGGAACCCAATTTTAAAGCCCCTTGGTATAATGAGAATGACAAATGTGAATTTTATAAAATCAAGGGGTATACCACCAATAACTGCATGAGACTCAAGCACATCGTGCAAGATCTAATAAAAAAGGGAGAAGTGGACATTGAACCTCATCCCAAAAATAAATACCTAAAGATTTACAAGGATCCAATTCCCGACCATTATAGGGGAAATAACAAGATTACTGAAAGACTGCCTTCTCTTATGGCAACGATACCATTCTAGGAAATGTCCCTTGTGAGGATTGTACCATCTGTGTGGTAACCATACTAGGCATAAATATTGAATGCAGCATAACCACCCGAAGGGGAAGAGTAAAAATCCAAGGAGTACCACCCCCAGTAAAAGCCACAAGTAAGCCATCAAGTGACTATAGCATTGTGGAACAACTCAAAAAACTTAGGCCTTAATCTCCATACTTGAGCTCCTAAAATTGTCACCATCACAAGGAAATATTAGAGAAAGCACTGGTTGAAATGTTAGTCCCAAACAACCTTGATGCATATTAGTTCCAAGCCATGGTTGGAAATATCACATTCACCCATCATTTAGTCTTTTATGAGAATGACCTTCCACATAAATATTTCCACTACCAAGCTCTTTATTTAGAGGTAGGTGTCCAAAAACATAATGTCAAGAGGGTACTCATAGATAATGGTGTAGGTCTAAAAATTTATACCTTAAAATTTGTGAAATAATTGAGATACTCTTGTGATGTCATAGAGAAAAGAAAGAGCATCACCAAATAAATATTATGATGACATGGAGTGCAATTCAAAAGGGACAATCAAGCTACCTATTTAGATAAGACCAACAATAATAGAAACTACTTGTCAAGTATTGGATCTCGAGCTTCCATACAACCTCTTTTTGGGTTGACCATGGATTCATTCTTTGAAAGTAGTACCATCTACATTCCATAAATGCCTAAAGTTTCCTTATGGAAATAAGGAAATTACCATATATGTCGATCCTAAAACTTTCCACTACTGTGCTAAATTGGAGGAAAATTATAAAAAGATTCAATAGATGCCCAACAATGATATATATTTCACTCCTTTTCATACATTGACCAAACATCACTAGCTTCATCCTCCACTACACCATCATCAACTAAAGTACCTAAATCTAATACCATGATCCAAGTGTTTGACAAGGGCTATGGGGAATACCACTTCAACTAGTCTTTTTGTATTGGGATGCTTCCCCCACACCAAAAATATATGGAGGACCAAAAGAGATTGGGCATGTTCAAACTATAATGATGATAGTCAAACCCATCATCTTCACCAAGTGGGATGTCATTCAAGATGAGGAAGTATGTCAAGAAGATCTATCTTCATGGATCTACAAAGAAGGACAAGAACAACCACTATAACCTCCCCTTCCCATTGATAAAAAGAGAAAAGGGTATCAACTAGCAAATAACATGGGATTCATGGGACAAGGTAGCCTTGGTCTACATGGACAAGGTAGAAGAGAACCAATCATAATGGAAAAATTCCCGAAGAATCTTGGATTGGGTTACAGTTCATCTAACATGATTACCCCATATACTGAGAGCACCTCCTATAAAGAGGAAGCTACTTCTACCACGGTTGAGACATCAGATAGTTACAAATGTCTAGATGACTATTTGTATATCCAAAACATGTTTGATAACCTCAACATAAATACTATTATCACTGAACCTACATTTGAAACCATATTTGATGACGACCATATCAAGACAAATTCCAATGAATATGAATGGGATTCCTGTGACTCTAGTGAATACAACTTAGATACCTTATGGAGCTTTGAAAAAACCAATGCCCCTAACCTAGAAATTACATCCATATTTTTTTTTAATTCTAATGATAAAATATCCTTACACCATCTAGTTGATAGATTGGAACCAACAACATCAAACTCCGATTTTGGATACATTCTAGAATGATGAGGCTATCGCAAAATTCATGAGACTTCAAACCAACATACTAGAAGGAGATCACAAAGTAGGGTTTATAATGGAATTAGATCAAGGAGCATACTTTGGTGGAGAAATTGTATATTCCAATTGTAAAAACAACTTACAAGATTTAAGAATAAAAAAGAGGTCCCCTAAAGAAAACCACAATGTGGCTTTCTCAGATCTAGAAAAGAGAAAAATAAAGGACACATCTAAAGGTGAAAACCTCTTTAAGGCACTCAAGGATGGAACATTCAATCTCCCCACCATAGAATATCAAGAGAAATCAGTGCTCCTAGTTAAAGATGTTGAACCTATCAATGTTGGCACAACAAAAACACCAAATATCACATATCATGCAACATCACTTGATCTTGAAGAAAAGGTGAACTTCTCAAAATTTATCAATGAAAGGAAAATAAAATTTGAATGGAAATATACAAAAATTCTAAGGCTAGATCTTGCATTGGGCGTACACCACCTAGCCGTATTTTCTGGAGCTAAACCCATCAATCAGAAGCTACAAAAGATGCATCCACAAATAATTTTTTTGGTAAAAGTAGAGCTACAAAATTGCTAGATGTGGACTTCATTAGACCAATTGATTATCTGGAATGGGTGTCAAATCTAGTACCAATATCAAAACCCACTAGGGGAATAATAATCTGCATGGACTTTCGAGATCTATACAAGGCTTGATTGAAGGATGAATTCCCTCTTCCCAACATATACATGATTATAGATTTGACTGCAGGGTATGAAATGCTATCATTGATGGATGACTTCTCTAGATACAATAAGACCAAAATATCCCTTGAGGACCAACATAAAATGACGTTCACTTATGCATGGGGGACCTTCTGCTGGAACGTCATGCCATTCAGTCTAAATAATCCAGGGACATCCTATCAGTGAGCAATGAATACCATCTTTCATGATATTCTACATACAACTATGGAGGATTATGTAGATGAAATACTAGTGAAGTCCATCAAAAGAGAAGACCATTCAACCAACCTAGGAAAAGTATTTTATAGGCTCGGATAGCACAACTCGAGGCTCAATCCGAAGAAGTGTATATTTAGAGTAACATCGGGAAAACTACTAGGGTACATAATATCAAGAAGATGCATCGAAGTAGATCCTACAAAGGTAAAATCCATATTAGAAATGTCTCCTCCAAGGACATTGAAGCAACTAAGAAGTCTACAAGGGAAACTATAGTCCATCCGGAGATTCATTGCACAATTGGCAGATAAGTGTCATCCTTTCACCCATCTATTATACAAGGACATCACATTCAAGTGGGATGGCAGATGTGATCAGGCATTCCAACAAGTCAAGGAGTATCTACTCACTCCTCCAGTACTAATACCACCAATCCTAGATAAATCATTGATCCTCTTTGTATCTACAACTCAAGAAACATTAGGAGATCTCTTAGCATAACTAGATGATAATAATAAGGAAAGAGTAGTCTATTATATTAGTCAAACACTGGTGGGATATGGATTAAACTATTCACCCATAAAAGAGTGTGTCTATCTGTCGTATTTATGTAAAAAAATCTAAGACACTACATCTTGAATAGACAAGTAAAGCTGATATCAAAAGTAGATCCACTAAAGTACCTATTGGCAAAAGAAGCTCTAACAAGAAGGATTGCTAAATGGGTAATGATACTGAGAAATTTTGACATAGAGTATATAGACAGAAAAGCTATCAAAGGAAAAATCATAGCAGATTAACTAGAAGAAGCATCGATAGATGATGATTAGCTTCTCACAACAAAATTTCTAGATGAAAGCATATTGCTAATAGAATAGACAAGTAATTGGACCTTGTACTTTGATGGTTCCCACACTCAACACGACTCAGGAGTAGGTATCTTATTTCTCACACCACAGGGAGATAGTATACCTAAGGCATACAAAATTTATTTCCCATGTACAAATAACATCTTAGAGTATGAAACACTAATCACAAGACTCAAAATAGCCATAGAAAAGAGGATAAAAGAATTGAAGGTTTATGGAGACTCCCAATTGGTAATCAGGAAAGTAAATAAAGAGTATTAAACAAAGGTTGACAAGTTGATGCCATATAAAAGAATGGTGGATAGTTTCAAATAAGTTTTTGTCATCATTATCTTTGAACAGGTTCCCCAGATCAACAACAAAGCAGTAGACACTATGGCGAAAATAGGTTCACTTCTCAACATTCCATAGAACATTCCAAAATATGAATTCCTTATGGAGCAACTTCTCATATTGACATTAAATATCTTAGAATTAGAACTAGTTTGTGATGTTGTTGGTCCTAACTCACTATGGTATCAAGATACATTTGACTATATCCAACATGGTATCGCACCTCCTGAATTAATGACAACCCAAAAGAAGACCTTTATCTGTAGAACCTCTCGATTCGAGCTATCCTAGGAGATACCCTTTATAGACAAAGTTTAGACGAAACTTTAATTCATTATCTCAATGTGGAAGAAGCAAAAAACACTCTATAGGAAGTGCACGAACATATTTATGGGTCTCATGCAAGTGGACCTAACCTAGTACATAAATTGCTGAGAACAATGTACTATTGGCCCTCCATGGAACAAGAATGCATTTAGTACTTAAGAAAATATCTTCAATGCAAATAACATAGTGACCTTGTTCATGCACTAGCATAAGAACTAAGACCTCTAACAACACCATGGAATTTTTCATAGTGGGGATTAGACTTGATAGGTAAGGTATCTCCTGCTTCATCTAATGGGTACAAGTTCAATATCATTACAACTAAATCTTCATGAATTGGATAAAAAAAATTCCATTAACATACATCACAGGGAAACAAATATCCAAGTTCATCTTGAATTATCTGATCTGTCGATATGGATTCCCCAAACCATCATAACGGACAATGGAACCTTGTTGAAAAACCAGGATATTAAAGAGCTTTAATAAAAAAATTCTATCCAACATTGATTCTCCATGCCCTACTACACCCAAGGAAATAGTCAGGCTAAAGCATCAAATAAAACCATCCTATAAATACTAAAAAAGACTGTTAATGATGCCATCCATGATTGGCATTTACAATTGAACCTAGCCCTATGGGCTTACCGAAGCGAAATTCGTACACCCACAAGTGCCACACCTTTTTCCTTGGTCTACGGATCTGAAGTAGTCTTACTAATTGAATTTGAAATCCCCTCACTATGAATATTCTTGAAAGGCATGATCAACAATGAGGAATATTAGGTGTCCAGGTTGAATGAGTTGGAACTCTTAGATAAAAGGAATTTGAGTGTGTTAAACCATCTTTAGGTTTATCAAAATCGAATCAAGTGAAGCTACAATAAAAAGATCAAAAACATAAAATTTCAGGGTGTTGACTTGGTACTAAAAGAGAATCAAAAGATCTAACTAAATTAGGATGGAAGGGGAAGTTTGAACCAAACTAGTTAGGTCCTTTCATCTTCACTGCAAGCTATGGCTTTGGGACTTATCAATTGGCTACTCCTGAAGGAGAACTTTTAGCCAAACCGTCAAACAACAACCATCTTAAAAAAATTTATACTTAAACACATTAGAGTATCTCAACAAAAAGCTACAAAAAGAAAAAGAAAAAAAAAGTGAGAAAAATAGTAAAGAAAAATAAAATGTTCTTTAAGTGAAAACCACTTTGTGGCACTTCTAGGATAGGTACCGTAGTGAAAACCTAGAAAAGATACACTATGTTTGAATAAGACATGCATCATATCTATTAGCACTATCTGAAGCATTCATCCCATTCGTCCCATAATAAAACGTATATCCAACCATGGCTTAATGACTGATCAAGTGTCAAATCTTATTGCACCCTCAACATCCATCTCCCTTAATAAAGGTAATATTGTCTCAAACTAGGGGCAACTTCCTAAAACTGGTAGCAAATTGGATCCTTGTAAATCCCATCACGGTCAAAAATCAATAACATCCAATAAACAAACAAAATCAAAACAAAGTCAAAACCATCAAAAATCCCCAAAACAAGTTATACTTTAAGTCAATACCAGTCAAACTATGTGGTCTCTACATGTATAACATAGGAAAGACTTATCTTGGATCAACCCCTGAGGCCTTAGGCCAATCCCCTTAGGTATTTGTCATGGTCTTTTAACTTAGTCAAAAAAATCAAAATCCAAAAAAATAATCGAAAAATAGAAAAGTCAAAAAACATGTTCTTATCAAACAAGTGAACTACAAGCCTCTACATGGATAACATAGGAAATATAGTCATAACTTATGAGCCCCTGAGGCCCTAGGTTTGTCCCCCAAAATAAAAGGGAAAAATTCAAATATTTTACAAAAAATCCAAAAAATACAAAATACAAAAAATTCCAAAAATAATGTCAATCAATATAGTCGAACTACGATGTCTCTGCATTCATAATTTAGGCAAGGCCATCTTTGATGAGCCCTCAAGGCACTAGGTTGGTCCCTTTAGGTCCCCATATTTGTTTCAAAAAAATTAGAAAACAATAAAAACAACATCAGATAAACTCAAAAAATTACAAAATCGTCCTATCTCCATCATCACTTATCCGCAATAGTGTTCCATTCACAATAAAAAAATGTCACCCTCACCCTTTTACAATGAAAATGACAAAAAAAAACCATCAAAATAAAAAATTCTAGAGTGAAGATTGAAACTATTAGACAAAAATTAAGTGAAAACAATGCCTAAGTATAGACTACCATGCCTATTTGAAAATCATATCAACAATCCTAAACATGAGTCTTAACAGATAAAACATTCCTACAATAGACATCATCAATGGATTTAATCATGAAACATCAAAACAACTATGGAAAGTTATACTGCAATATTATTTATGTTTTTATAGTCTTATCTTTTTTATTTATCGTAATGCCACATTCCCAGGATCTCTCGAGGATGTCCATACGGATTTAGAGAGGAAGGAATGGTGTCATTAACTATCGATTTATGTTTGTTCTATTTGTAAGATATTTTTGTGATACTACCATGGTGAATACTTGCTTTGTTTTGTGTATGGAAGTTGTTTTGAGACAACTCATGTAGAAGTTTCATGTTAGGTATTTCATGCCTATATATGTACCTGGTCTGAAAAGTTTAACACAACTCAACCATATACTCTAACAAAGTTTCCGTATGTTTGGTATGATCAAGAATATTCTTTATTTGACGATTCAAAGTCCATGCAATGGATACAAAGCCACCTTGGTTATTAATACCCTGATGCATTGTATCTATTTTCTACATCAAAAGGATTGTTAAAGATACGAAGCCTCTATGCAAGAAAAAGCAAAAATCATCAATAACTAACAACATCAAATTTCTAATCCATATCTCTAAATCATCCAACACTTCTTCTAACTAGCAACTCCATCCTACATCACAATATTATTAGTACCACATCCATCCTGCATCCACAATTGCATCAGTACATATCATAATCATAATAAAGCAATAACCCATCACGCATCATGTATAATCATACATCATATACATAATAAAACATCATATATCATATCAATATATAAATCATCCAACTATCCACATCATATGCATACATCATCATCCATAATCATCTCATAACACATAATAAAGCTGAATTGAAACTAATATCTCGTATATCATCAAAAATTGAGAATGGCATATACATCATTAGGTCACAGGTGTGAAATCATATACAAAAAATACATATATACGAGGTATCAACTAGGCCAATGAATATATATATAAATCATGTCTACAAAGTCTCTAACATAATAACATCATAAAGATCAAGAACAACTCAGCCCTGTTGGTCGTCCTGAGGTGGAGATCTTGATTGATGCTCGCTATGATGGGGGGATGGCTGAGGCATGATTGGAGATCATTAGAGTGACCACCCGACTTCGCCCATGTTTATGTGCTAGGCTCTCCAAAATGAGGTCGTTGCTGAGTTGTGGGAACAAAATCCTCGTAGAGCATATAATGATATGTGACCCTCTGTACTAGCTGCTCTTGCTCAACTTGATGCTAAGCCACAGGAATAGATGAAACCAATGCAATCTCTATAGACAATCTAAGTTTCCTCTATGTGGCTATCAAAACCTTGTCACTTTTGATCTAAAATAGACCGCTTTTGCTCTTTGGTTTATGACAGTCACTATCAAAACCTTGTCACTTTTGAAAAATAACAAGCAGTTGACCTAAAGTGGCCACATTTGATCCTAACATTACCATATTTGACCTAACTTTTAGCTGTTGTTGTCCTTCAGATTTGGATGCTATTGACTTGAAAAGGGTCACTTTTGCCATAAATTATCGCTACTACTTTAAATATTGTTGCTATTTCCCTATTTTTTGGTGAAAATCAGAGACTGATCTTAAACTAGTTAAAAAATTTGAGAATGAAATAATTAGAATTCCAAAACACCTCATATCAGCATTTTATGTTAGGGAAAATCAGATATAAAACATTGATAACAAGATATCAAAACCCTAACTAGCACAATAGAGTACAAGCAAGCATGAAATGAAAACAATAAAATAAAGCAAACCGATCTTCAAACTTGAATTGATTTATCTCCATTGCTCTTCTCCACCTACATGAGAATGCGAGATTTTGAAGGATTGAAGTATTTGATATGTTGATTGCTCATTTTTGCAGCATAACGATATGATGAAGATAATAGAAGAAAAATAGATAGATAGATAGATAAGAATAAATTTTGGCAGAGTAAGGATGCTGAAAGAGGATCCCCCAAATGGCATGTGAAAGGCTTGATTTATAGGAGAAGACTGATTTGATTCGATGGCCAAGATTAAAAGTCAAATTTGTGATATGTATGGCTAGGATTAAAAGTTTATTTTAGTGTCTATGACGCACATTAAGTGGATTATGATATGAGACCAAAATTAGGATGTGAGGAAATAAGTGGGATTCTTTTATTTATTTTGAAGAAAAGATGCTTATGACGCACAATGAATGGGGGTAAAAATAGGATGTGAGTGGGAATCTCATAATTTAAATAATAAAATTATTTAAATTATGTGTGCATGTGAAGAGTTGTAGTCATGTGACACATGTTGCAATGTGGTAAAAGTGGGATTAATTCAAATATTTAATTTGAATTATTTTGAGACATGTGAAGGGGAATTAATTAAATAAATGAGATTTATTTAATTAATTGGGAAGGTGATTAAGTGGAATAAATGAGATAAGTGGGATAGTGTAATGACCTAGGATAAAATATTACAAATGTCTTACAAGGTCATGTATCGACTAGGTAATATTATGACATGGACAATTTTGGGTGTCTACATTTTGCCCCTCTTTGAGATGATGTTCGAGATGGTGAAATTTATGTCGAGTAACATCATTTCAAAGAAGCTAAGGTATGGATAGATGAAAAAAAGATGATGCCCCAACCACTTGAAGAAGTGAGGAGTATGATGAATGAAGGAAAGGGATGATAGAAGAATATGATGATGCAAAAGATATGAAGAAATGGGATGATGATATAGGATATGATAATGATGATGATGCCCCCTCGAGAGGATAGGCGGGTTACATAAACACAAATATTCTCTAGAAATGAATGAAATGATAAAGGAGGGATAAGATGAGTGATACAAGATAAGAAGTAGATGAAAAAGAAAAATGACACGCTATGCTGCAATAAAGTGAGCAATCATATGTTTGATATAGCACTAGACGTTATGCACCAAGGTATAAAGGACCAAGGTGATGATGTGTCTCGTGCCCCAACATAATACAACCTTGTCTAGATACAAGATATGAATATTAGCTGGGAGTGATTCAGATTTGATGCAAATGCAAATTGAAATGATAAAACACACAAGAAAGCATGCACAAATGATACAAAAACAAACAAGGTATTGCCCCTGTCAAGCTGTAAACCAATGATTAATTGATTGATTGATGATGATGATAGTGTTGTCATTGTGGGGAACGATATATCCCTAGATCAACACGAGGATGATTGATTGATTGATTGATGATGATGATAGTGTTGTCATTGCGGGGAATGATATATCCCTAGATCAACACAAGGATGATTGACTGATTGATTGGGTTTACAACAAGATTAGGATCAAGACCAAAGGATGTGATTGGATAATTTGGCAAGATTGATTAGCTTCATTAGTATGGATTAAGGATTGAATTGCATTTGGATTATTGCTTGGAAGGATTGAAGATGCTTGATTTGAAGATTTGGATGATGATTGTTGAATTAAATCGAGGAATAATTTACTTGGAATAATTTTGATTGATTGGATTGATGAAGAAATGATTTGATTTGATGATAATGATTAGATTGATTAGAAGAATGGGTTTGATTAGAAGAAGTGATGTGATTGATTAGAAGAATGGATTTGATTAGAAGAAGTGATGTGATTAGATAATTTGATGAAAAAATTGATTTGAAGAAGTTGAATTGATGCATTGAAGTGATTTGGTTTGATTTTATTGCTTGGATTCTTGAAATGTTTTGATTTTTTGGATTTTTGAAATGTTTTGATTCTTTTTTAGATTTTTTCGAATTGTTTGGATTTTTTTGGATTTTTGGAATATTTGATTTTTTTGGATTTTCGAAATGTTTTGATTTTTTTGGATTTTTGGAATATATATATATATATTTTTTTTATTTTTGGCCTATGTGATTTTTTTGGATTTTTGAAATGTTTTGAGATGTCAATGGATGACAATTTGGGTAGCCTTTGTGCTAGATACCAATGACAAGGGAAAACCGAGTCTAGGTACAAGGATATAGATGTGATTGATGGATGAAAGGGTGGGTGATAGGATAAGGGACAAAAAGGCTCATGATATATGGATGGATAAAAAATGACAGGATGTATGCATGATAAGAGGGCAGGGATGTGATCTCCAAAGACTATGTCGCATAGGAATAACATGCCCCATTCTAGGTACAATACTTAGGATTATTCATGACAAAGCTTATGACACTAGGATAATGATAGGCTTGTTTGGAAGGATGGGGTATATCAAAAGATATCCAAAGCATGTTTCAACATTTTGCCCCATATTTTTATCAAGATCAAAAAGAGGAAGAGAGGATGAATGGAATCAATATGATAAGTATATGGGTATGATGGATAAAGATGGTAGGTAGGATGGAAATGATATGATAAGAAATGGCATGATAGGATAGATAGTGCAGATGAGACAAAGTGCCCCCAAGTGTAAGTGACATAGAAGATCAACCTACACATGATGCCTGTTTTTCCAGGTTTTCATCATGGTACTTATCCAGGGCGCCTGTTTACCAGGTTTTCACCATTGGATGAAGGGATTTCTCTTTACTCTTTTTTTTTCTCTTTTTTTTGACTATTTTTTTTTTAGATAAAAGAAGGGGAATATGGATAGGAGGGACTCAAGTGTCTAGTTCCATGAAAGGTGATAGTCCCAATAGAGATGGATGTCATCTCATGGACCATGTCAAATGTCATTATGCTCATAGATGTTGGTAAGGGATGACATGAAAGGGAGATGGAGTAGGTAGATGATGGACTATGATGGTGATTATGGAGGGATTGGTGGATTATGATAGGGATTATGTAGGGGAGATGAATGAGAGACTTAGCCAAAAGCATGGACCATAGGAAGGTGATGGGGAAGATATGTAGGATAATGAGTGAATGGTGAGGAGATGGAGGTATGTGAAATCGTTGTGAAATGGAAGGGAACCATGACCAATGGTTGCACACATTGTGATAAACGTTGAAGCTTTTGATGTGGAGGGGGTGTAGGAAGCAATGGAGATGGTTGCTTAGGAGATGGGTGATGAAGTTCTTTAGGTACCCACATAGATTTAGCATTTTTATGACTTTTCTTTTTCTTGTGGGATGGAATATGAGATTCTTGAATAGAGTGGGAATGTGAGGTGGAAGTGGATGGTTGGAATTTTTGAGATGTAGATGCGTCATTTGACTTGTTTTCCTTTTTCTTAGGTACCCAAACCATTTTGTTTTTAGACTTTTCTTTTGAAAGTATGATCTTATATTGCTTTTTGGATGGATTTTTCTTTGGTTCTTTGCTTTTGTATTCTAGGGCATGGGGACCCTTCATATTTTTTGATTTATAGATAGAGGCATCAAAATGTTTGCTTTTGAATCCCATGGGTATGGTGGAATGAGTGAAAGCTTCATGTTTAGACAATGTGTGCATTGATTGGTCATGATTAGGATTTTTAGAGGATTTATGGATAGGTGGATAAGGGGATTGGATAATGGGGATATTAGGTGTTGGTAGTAGTGGAGGTAGATTAGATGGATGGATATTAGGAGTTGGAAGCAATGGTGGAAAAGTTGATGGTGGAAAGTGTACGGTCACATGCTTTTGACATTTGTAAGATGATGGAGGAGGGATGGCAACATATGTTTTAGGCATATGATAGGATTTATGGTGGAAAGAGGACTTATGATGGATGGAGGAAGTACCAACATCTTTAGATTGGTGTCCTTGGGGTGTATATCCAAGGCCATAAGAGTGTGGAGGGACCTTGACATGGATTGGCTCCAAAATACTTTGTTCATGAAGGCCTAAACCTTTACCTTGGTAGTTCATGTTTTGAAGCATACGATGGACAATGGGACTAGGTGTGTTTTGGACACTAGACTTGAGTTCATTATTAGATGAAGAAGGTGAAGTGGATAAAGGTTTTTGTTGTTCTAAGGAGGAACATTCATGAATAAAGATGGATAAACCAATAGGACATGTTGGTGGATTTGAAATGGGGTTTATAGTGGATGTGGAAGGATCATTAGGATCTTGATTATGTTCATTTAGATCCACACTATTGGCTTGATCTTCTATATTTACTTGGGAGGCATGTGTCTCATCATGACAAGTGGATAATGCGGGATCATGGATAGGACTAGGTAGGGGGTCTATAGGAGAAATGGAGGTTTCTTGCTCATGGATAGGTGAAGTGATAGGCTCTTGACCATGGAATGCATAGAGTTGGCTAAGAGGGTCATCATGGCCTTCTTGATCATAGGTAGGATCTATATCATAGAGGGAAGCTTCATCATGAATATGACCAAGTATGTTATGAGTGGGATCATTAGAAAGGCCTAGATCTTGATTAGAATGAGAGGTTAATGTTTCCTCATGCTTAGGATAATGCTCTTGACATAGCTCTTGGATTTCAGTGGAAATGGAAGTGGAAGGCTCTAGAAGAGGCTTGGTATGATTTTTATGATCAATAGGTTGTGGACCACATGATGGAGTTGGAAGAATAGGCATGACATTCAAAGGTTCGTTGGTAAGCTCATTAATGGGTGCTTGACATGGGGATGGTCTTTTCCATGCTAGTAGTCTTTGGAGAAAATTGTTAAAGGGTTCTTTGGTTGATGGATTAGAGCTTGAGAAGTTGGATGGTGGTGTTGGTGTAGGACTAGTGTGCTTTGAGATAGGCATTTTTATTAGATGGTGATGGAGAACTAGTAGATGGAATGGTGTATGATTCCAAATTTATGGTGGTATTTCCCTTGTCAATAGCATCATTAAGGTGACCTAAGATTTCAACAAAGTTTTCATCATCACTAGGATCTACAATGTCCTCATCATCACTAAGATCTACAAAGTTCTCATCATCACTAGGAGTAAAGTTTGACCCACCTTGGAGGATATATGGTTTTGGATTATCTTCATGATTAGGTGAAGGGGCTTCTCGAAGTATGAACTTGGGCTTGTGACTAAGATCATTAAGGATTAGGACCATTTTAGCAAGTGCTTGACTAGGATTAGGGTGAAATTGATTTGAATGTGATTATAAAAAGGATGATTAAGATGATTAGAATGATATGTTTATGTGTTGGTGTTCATAGCTTGATATGACAATTTGAAAACAAATGATTACACATGTACACACATGAATCACACACGCAAGACACATAAGCAAGTTTGAATTTGAAATTATGAATGTGATGATTAAGCACACACTTGAAGAAGACATATCAACAAGTCCTAGAAATAGTCAAGTGGGTATGGCCAATTAGGTTTTAAGCTAGGATGCACGAGGTTGACTAGGGATAATTTGAAAGAAAAATCTTGCCACACAGCCGGGAGAAAGGGGTAACCCACCCTTCACCTTCACTTCCCAAAGGTATAAAGTTCTTTGGGGCTTAGCCAAGAGTGACAAGATTTTAACTCTCAAAGAAGCATGTCTTTCGATTCACACCTTGATTGAGGTCGTCCCTAGGGGTGATGAAATCCCCTAGCAGGCCTCCTATGAAGGGTTTGACAAAAGCGAACCAAGTAAGGTGTTTTTGATCACACACACATTTGATTCACACTAGCAGTTGTTAATTTCCCTTTAGAAAATTGAAATGTGTGTAAAACTGTTCAAACACTTATTCTTTTTTAACCCAAATTCAAAATGTGTGATGGAAGACAATGGTTATTTTTAAGCCCAATTTTAAAGTGTGATTGCAAACAAGATGTTTGTTTTAAAGCCCCAAATTGAAGTGTTTTGCAAACAAGATTAATTGATCAAATGAGAGATAAAGATAATAGAATGAGTGCACCCGAAAGTTTTCGCTTTCCAATTTGATGTGTGTGAATGGTATTGCTGCTACTATAGCTCCTTATGATCACCTGCAAAATAAAAAATTGATATTAGAATGCAGCCAAAACAAAAAGTTCATCAGGAAATTTCAATTTCAGATACACGTTTTTATCATAACCAAATTAGATTTGATTATTTGAAGATGTTATTGATCTGAAAAATAAAAACTCAAAGAAGGAACCTCTGCTAATTTTCTGAGAGCTTTCCAGAAATATAAAGAAATTAGAAAAATTCTCTATTTTGCACTAAAAAACACGGATTTGTGAAAAACATACAAAAACTAAAGATCAACTTATTTAGAACTTCATTTAACATCAAAATCAAATCTGTAAAAAACAAACCCCTATTAAAATTGCAAGAGATTTCTAAAAATGTAAATGTTTTTGAAAAATTCATTCATTTGCGTCCAGAAAGACAATTTTATGAAAAAATATAAAATCATGACAACTCCTGCAAAAATCGTGATAAACCCTCTATTTTTTTATTGTAGCCTCTTGAGATGATTTATAAGCTTCCGTGAAAATATTGTATAAAAATGTAAAGCCGTTTGGAAGATATGATGAAATTTGTAAAACTTGAGGTTTTGTCTAAAAACTGGCAGATCTGCAATAAAAAGTTAATAAAACTTGCAAAAAAGAAAGTTAGATCCAAGGATTCACGTCAGGTTCACCAAATGTAAGTTATGGAAAATCAGATATAAAACATTGATAACAAGATATCAAAACCCTAACTAGCACAATAGAGTACAAGCAAGCATGAAATGAAAATAATAAAATAAAGCAAACCGATTTTCAAACTTGAATTGATTTATCTCCATTGCTCTTCTCCACCTGCATGAGAATGCGAGATTTTGAAGGATTGAAGTATTTGATATGTTGATTGCTCATTTTTGTAGCATAACGATATGATGAAGATAATAGAAGAAAAATAGATAGATAGATAGATAAGAAGAAATTTTGGCAGAGTAAGGATGCTGAAAGAGGATCCCCCAAATGGCATGTGAAAGGCTTGATTTATAGGAGAAGATTGATTTGATTTGATGGCCAAGATTAAAAGTCAAATTTTTGATATGTATGGCTAGGATTAAAATTTTATTTTAGTGTCTATGACGCACATTAAGTGGATTATGACATAAGACCAAAATTAGGATGTGAGGAAATAAGTGAGATTCTTTTATTTATTTTGAAGAAAAGATGCTTATGACGCACAATGAATGGGGGTAAAAATAGGATGTGAGTGGGAATCTCATAATTTAAATAATAAAATTATTTAAATTATTTGTGCATGTGAAGAGTTGTAGTCATGTGACACATGTTGTAATGTGGTAAAAGTGGGATTAATTCAAATATTTAATTTGAATTATTTTGAGACATGTGAAGGGGAATTAATTAAATAAATGAGATTTATTTAATTAATTGGGAAGGTGATTAAGTGGAATAAATGAGATAAGTGGGATAGTGTAATGACCTAGGATAAAATATTACAAATGTCTTACAAGGTCATGTATCGACTAGGTAATATTATGACATGGACAATTTTTGGTGTCTACAAGCATCAGTCCATATCCATTTACAAAATCAAACACCCCAACCTAGTTTCAGGATTCAAAAATAAAAACACAAACTTGGATTATTCCTTTACTCTCGATTTCTAAGATATCATCATTTTCTTATCAAACAAGTGAACTACGAGCCTCTACATGGATAACATAGGCAAGCCCATCATAACTGATGAGCCCCTGAGGCCCTAGGTTTATCCCCCAAAATAAAAGGAAAACATTCAAATATTCTACAAAAAAATCCAAAAACATCCAAAATACAAAAAAATCCAAAAATAATGTCAATCAATACAGTCGAACTACGATGTCTCTGCATTCATAATGTAGGAAATACCATCTTTGATGAGCCCCCGAGGCACTAGGTTAGTCCCTTTAGGTCCCCATATTTGTTTCAATAAATTCAGAAAGCAACAAAAACAACATCAAATAAACTCAAAAAATTATAAAAACGTTCTATCTCCATAATCACTTATCTGCAATAGTGTTCCATTCACAATAAACAAACACCACCCTCACCCTTTTACAATGCAAATGACAAAAAAAAAAAACATCAAAATCAAAAATTCCAAAATGAAGATTGAAACTATTAGACAAAAATTAAGTGAAAACAATGCCTAAGTATAGACTACCACGCCTATTTGAAAATCACATCAACAATCCTAAACATGAGTCTTAACGGATAAAACATTCCTACAATAGAGATCATCAACAGATTTCATCATGAAACATCAAAACAATTATGGCAAGTTATACTGCAATATTGTTTATCTTTTTATAGTCTTATCTTTTTGATTTATCGTAATGCCACATTCCCAGGATCTCTTGAGGATGACCATACAGATTTAGAGAGGAAGGAATGGTGGCATTAACTATCGATTTATGTTTGTTCTATTTATAAGATATTTTTGTGATATTACCATGGTGAATACTTGCTTTGTTTTGTGTATGGAAGTTGTTTTGAGACAACTCGTATAACAGTTGCATGTTAGGTATTTCATGCCTATCTATGTAGCTAGTCTGGAAAGTTTTCACATAACTCAACCATATACTCTAACAGGGTTTCTATATGTTTGGTATGAGCAAGAATATTCTTTATGTGATGATTCAAAGTACATGCAATGGATACAAAGCCACCTTGGTTATTAATACCTTGATGCGTCATATTTGTTTGATACATCAAAAGGATTGTTAAAGATATGAAGCCTCTATGCAAAAAAAAAAAAAAAATCATCAATAACTAACAACATCAAATTTCTATCCATATCTCTAAATCATCCAATACTTCTTCTAACTAACAACTCCATCCTACATCACAGTATCATTAGTACCACATCCATCCTACATCCACAATTGCATCAATACATATCATAATCGCAATAAAGCAATAAGCCATCACACATCATGTATAATCATACATCATATATCATATCGGTATATAAATCATCCAACCATCCACATCATATGCATACATCATCATCCATAATCACCTCATAACACATAATAAAGCCGAATTGAAACTAATATCTTGTATATCATCAAAAACTGAGAATGGCATATACATCATCAGGTCACAGGTGTGAAATCATATACAAAAAATACATATATACGAGGCATCAACTAGGCCAACGAATATATATACAAATCATGTCTACAAAGTCTCTAACATAATAACATCATAAAGATCAAGAACAACTCAGCCCTATTGGCCATCCTGAGGTGGAGATCTTGATTGATGCTCGCTATGATGGGGGATGGCTGAGGCATGATTAGAGACCGTTTGACAGAGTGACCACCCGACTTCGCTCATGTTTATGTGCTAGGCTCTCCAAAACGAGGCCGTTGCTGAGCTTTGGGAACAAAATCCTCGTAGAGCGTATCATGATATGTGACCCTCTGTACTAGCTTCTCTTGCTCAACTTGATGCTGAACCATAAGAATAGATGAAGCCAATCCAATCTTTGTAGATAATCTAAGCTACCTCTTTGTGGCTAGCTCCTGTCTCACAACATCTCTCTCCAATCTCATAGTGTCTCACTCTGTAGTCAAAGTTGCAACCTATCTCCTAAGAATCTTTACATCTTTGGTTATTGTCAACTGAGCAACCTGGGCTACCACCACTATACCTCCAAGTGGAGGAGGATGACCCTCTGCCATTGGATCATCCTATTGATCTTGCTATTCATCATGACCTACTCTACCCAACTTCTCAACAGTGGCCCTTAGTCACTGTCACTCACCCTGACGGTCGGTCAAACCTACTCTAGATATAACTGGCCTATCACCAACAAGATCTATGAAAAAAAGAGGAATCTGATGAGCCCACCACTGATCATAATCATAGGTAGTCCCTGTATTTATGGGACCAATTGGCCAGTCCCATCCAAATGGGGTAAGTGCCTTAAACTCTACTACTACTGTATTAGAATCAACCTGGAGCCCCCACACCCTGACCTCTTAGGTGGTCCTCCTGTAGTGAGCATGGTAATCATCTGTGAATCATAATTTTCTCTTATCAAACTGTCGAAGAAACTACTCTATTAAATAATGCTCCAACAAAGAAGCAACGTGATCGATCAACCAATGAATCTGTCGACAAAATGGAAGCTACTCCTGATCATCATGCCACACATCACAATCTAACCATGGTCTCCAAATGAAACTAGGAATATCATCAATAACATAATGCTAGTAATATAGCTAGCTAGGCCACTTGTGTAGTGTAGAAAATCACCATATCTATAAGAGTATGGATCCTCTGGATACCGATCTAGGACATCATTAGGTCTCATCACTAGGATGTGCTCCCAGGCCCATACATGAAGCAATGTGACACCATAAGAGATGGAACTACCTCCATGATAAACAACCTCATGCATGTCTCTATATAGGTGTGCAAGGAGACACGAGCCCCATGTGTACCTAGTACCATGTTCAAACATCTTCTCAATACATATGCCCCAACCAACTAGAAATTTTCTACCTCGCCGATCAAGAATGATGAGCCCCGAGACCAAATCAAATAGAACTAAAGAAACATGATCTATATCACCAATGAATGGAGACAAGTCTATCTCCAACTCCACAACTCAAAGATGCTTGACACCAAGAACTCGTCGAATAGTGCAGGTAACCTATCTAAAAAAATAGGTCACAAGCTCCCCATAAGTAGGAATATGAAGAATCCTCCATACATCCTCCAAGGTGATGGTGGCCTCATCGGTCGATAAATGAAAGTATGATAATTCAGAGTGCCATCTCTCAATGAGGGCATTCATCATCACTTTGTGGCATCTAATCATTAATAGTAGTAGATATGTCGTAACCCCACAACATCTAGGACATCCCACTCAAACTCATGAAAACCAATAATCAAATTGAACAATTGATGTGGCCATTGCTCTCTTGAGTAAACCATTTTGAGAACCGCCTACAAACTTCAACCCACGCTGTTAATAAGTTGCTACAAAAACACAAAATGAACCTAATATTGCAATTAAACTGGCTCAAACTTTCAAAAACAACAATAGTGGTTATTTTTTTTACAAAAGTGGTCAAGAAAGTCAATAGCAAACCTATTTTTGTCAAAGGTGATTAGAAAATTCAATAGAAACACAAATAAAAAGTTTCTCAAGAGCAAACATATTTCACAATGGCGGCCATTTCACATGAAGAAAGTCAATAGTGAAGATTTTAAATGAAGGAAAAAACAAAAGCAAATATCTAGAGCAAAAGCAAACATTTTAATCAAAGGTGGTAGAAAAATGCAAGAGTGATACATTCACAAACATCAAAAGTGGAAAGAACGACATAAAAGCATAAAATTCATAAAATTACTGTTATTGCTTGAAAACTATTCTAGCATTTATTACTCAAAAACAAAAAAACAAAAAAAGGAAAGGAGAAGGTACATACCACCTCACTAATGCTAGCGGGCCTCCCAAACTCATGAACCGCCTCTACGTGATGTGGGGCTCCTGCAATCCTTGGCATTATAAATCAATAATAAAAAAATCAAGGAATCCAAAGACAATAATTTACTAAGCGTCGAGAATGAAAATGAGGTAAATTGAACCCTACTTACCTATTTTAACCCCCAAAACCCTAATTTTTTACCTAGGAAACCCTTCTAGGTTGAAATTAGGAGCTGTTAGGAACATTTGAACTATAAACGAGGGTCCCATAAGCTTTTTTTTTCCTCTATGCATCTAAACTGAAATTGAACCTTGTCGTGAGCCTAACCTAAAAAATGGTTTTTTGGCCAACCTTTTAAGGGGGTAGCCCAACATCCTACCATCTTTCCCCTGACTATCGGGGCATAGAGGTGCATACAATTTTTTTCAAATCTTGATCTTAACATTGAATTTATTGAAACAAAGCAACCAACACTTTGTCTCAAAGAGGGGCAAAATGTAGACATGTAAAAATGACCTAACACTTATTGCACATCCTGAATGACATTTTCTCATCATCATCATCATTCACTTAATATCATTGCATTTCACATCATTTACATAAAAAAACCCTAATTTCTTCTATTAATTAAATAATCTTTAAATTATTTAATTAATTCACTATTTCATCATTTATCTAATCTTTATTCTTCCTGATTAATTAAATAACATCAATTATTTAATTATGTCGCTAATTTACACTATTCCCCTAAATCAATTAAATTATTATCACTTAATAATTTAATTAGATCACTTTCTCCTAAATCTGAACAATTAAATAAATTATTCAAACATCATTCAAAAAGGTCAAAACAAACAAATGCAACTTTGTTTGTGAAAGTCAAACATGACTTGCACGTTCAACTCAAAAAGCTTAATTAATTAATTACCTTCAACCATTTTTTTGATTGAGAAAATTATGATCCATCGATTGCTCACTCTGATTAGCTAACTGATTCATCTATTTCCCTAATTGATTCATCCATTTCCTAACTAACCCATCTATTCTTCAATCCCACTGAAAGTTCAAATTGATTTCCTCAATCACATCTATTATATAATCTACTTCATCTGATTGATCAATTAACATCCTTAATTGATTCAAACACAGAAGCTAACTGAGCAATCTAATTCCTCTCAATAGCTTTCAACCATTGATCTTGATTCAACATTGTTCAATCTTGCACGTTCATCTCAAAACGTAAAACCTATATAACAATCCTCTTCATCCTAAAAAATGATTAGAGAATTGACATCTTTTATGCAACAAAGTAATGCTAAATTGACAATTGATTTCTCGAGAGCTTTTACACACATCTTCAATCACCATTAACACACATTAGAGATTTTTCAATGCATAATGGAGGCTTCACATTGATTACAACAATCCAACATTCAACATCATTGTGAATACACTTCGACACTGGATGGGTAATAATATAGTTTAGTGAGTTTTTTATTTGTTCTTCATTTGAAAAATATTTGTTTAATTGAATTCATGTTTTTATATTGTTCATTTCGTGAGTAATGGGTTTAGGAATTCATAATCTTGTTTTGAATTAAGATTAGTTCAATTCATTTATGTTGTTTTCTTACATCTTGATTTCCCCCTTATGACACATATTAACAACAGTATCATATACAACATTAGCAATCATTTAATGTGTATCTAGTAGTAGAAACCAGAGTTGTTCTTCAATTGAGTAAATAAATAATACATATAGTTGAACACATTACTGAATTTGAGTTTTTTTATTGATTTTCAAATGAAGGAATACATAGAGGCAATGCAAAATCTTGCTCAAATACAAATTTACACAGAACTGAGTTGGAAACTCATATTATCAACTTTTGTAGCATGCTCCACTGTTCACTTGATGGAAGTGCCATTTTTTGTAATTTATAGTGTCTGACTTGAAATCTTGTTAACAATTCATGATTGAAAATGGACCTTGACTTGAATGTTTCAATCAAAGTTGCATTCAAGGTTATTAGTGGTTTGATGGAATCCAAATAGTTTTCCTCATTTGGGTTCTAAGGAAATTGTTCCAAATCAATCTTACTTGTATCCTCCAGCTTCTTTTTAAAATCATCCTTTCCAATGAATCACTCAGTTGTGTCAAAAACATTTGGAAAACTAAACTTTGTCAAGTTCCTTACATTTTTATCCAACTTCTTCATCTTTTTTGCAGCCTAATCCAAAAATTCCTATATTTCATGTATTCTTAGACACTTTTGAATGATAAATGACACCTTCATTGAGGCATCAATCCGATCATTAATTCCTTTTGATTTCAATTCATTGTCATTGGATTTGTAGGCTATCTGCAAAATTTTATTTGTAATTTTCTCTGTTGAAATCACATCTTTGTTGTCCATTACATATTTGTTAAGCTTCAAAATATGTACTAGTAGATCATCAATCAATTGAAACAATTCACACATATGATCAATCCTCTGCATTATTTCCTCCCAGATCTTTTGTTTCATATGCCTCATTTTTTCTCTACAAAATGCAGTTAACTTATTTTGACAAGAGTTTCATTTTTTGCTTCCTCAGCCCTGCCACCAATCTTTCACTATTTTTCTCTCTTCCTCCAATTTTTGTTCCTAATATTTTACTTTCACCAAGTTTTGTTTTAATTTTTCTGAAGTGGATTTTCCATCATTGGATTTCTTTTTTCTCTCATCTAACCTTTGCTTTAGTTCATTCAATTCCACCTCTCTTTGTTTATCCTCTTTGCTTGTAGATGTAGAGGAAATTTTTTTTATTCTTTTTCTAATTCAATGCTTTTTTTATTTGTTGCTTTCCTCTTTGCTTTCTCATTTGCTAGGTTTTCCTATAAATTTTCTATTTGAATCTACAACCTTTTTTCTCTATCTATTTCTTTAGAAATGATGTGTACACCAATTCATTATTTTTTTTGATACATTTATTTTGTCAAAAAAATTGTATCCAAAAAAATCTAATTGGAAACTATTCACTTGAAATTCAGAGTGATCCATCTAATTCTCTGTTTAATTTTGAACCGTGGGAACAACAAACATGTACTCCATTATTTTTGTATTTGGGGTCAAATATGGGTAATACTTTGGTTGTTATAGGCTCTGAAGTTTTATTAGATGTGCTCTCTATTAGTTGCTTCCTTTATTTTTTATACATTTTTATTTATTTTTAAACTCATCATTGTAATCAAAACCTGGGGTCACAAACATAATAAAATTATTGAATGGAGAAGGAGTACTTGTAGTGATGGGAACATATCCAATTATCTAAGACCGAGCATGAGGTTGATGATTAACTATTTCTGTTACAATCACACTAACTGGAGTTCTCAGAAATAACTCCTTTGGGTGAAAATTTAAGGTAGTAGTACCGGTACTAGTAGTTGGACTTGGACTTGTCATAATCCTTTGCTTCTTTAGAATGCCTTGATCACTGGGTGTCTGTGTTGTAGCTTGTATTGTTGGCATCTTGTGTGTGATTTTTTGTTGTAGCACATGTTGACCACTACTAGTACTACTACCCATGTGTTGTAAAATATGTGAGTAAAATGAATAATCAAAACACACAAGCAATTAGACATATTACATTAGAGAATTGAATCACAAAATTAACCAAATTCAAAACATAATCAATTTCTAAAAACATTCCATTGTTTCCTATCTCTAAGGATTCCTTTAAATCATAATGGGTCTTAGAATTTTTCTTTGCACTATGACTTTAGAATGACAACCTATGACTTTAGAATGACAACCTAGAGAATGGATGCTGCAAAATGCAAGAATCCTAATTCCTACATGATTTGATAAGCTATATGATTAATGCTATGATGCTGAAATAAGAATGCTACTGTGATAAAATGAAGATTATGCTATATTGAAAATGCTGTGATATAACTATTATGGAAATACAACTAAAAAAATAAGCCATGATTCTACACTAATGTGTTTCTATTATGCCAATTGCTAAAATGCTCTAAATGCTATCAAATGCTCTCAAAATGCTCACAAATGATTTCTGTAGAGTAAGTTTTCTAAAAGATGTATATGAAAATCCGGAGGATGAACTGTATTTATAGGATTTCCAAGGCATATTGTGATGTGGCAAGATTCAACGGTCAAGATTATGATCCAGAGAGATCAACGGTGAAGGAAGAAGAAGTTGGAGAGAATCATGGAGGCTGTCCCCTTTAAAAGAGCACTTTGCCAAGTGTTTAGAAGAATCAAATGGAAGGAGAAGCCATGTGTATCCAATCTTGTTAGGAGTTTGTTGATGGAAATTCCCATTTTATAAATTAGAAATATTTAAATCCATGTGACACATGCTGAGGTGGCAGATGAGGTGGAAGGAGGTTAGAGAATTATGTAGAAATGTGACAAAATTGAATTAAAAATTCAATTTTAATGAGAAAGGAATTAATCAAATAAAATAAATTAGTTAGATTTGTTTATTTAATTAAATTTAGAAGAAAATGATTTTAGATAGGAAGAATTAAGAAAATGAACTATATAAATAAATTTTGTAATTTATTTATAAGTAGAGGAATTAAGATTTATTAATTAAATAACTAGTATTTAATTAATCGATTATCTTGACCGATTTTAGGTGTATACATTTTGCCCCTCTTTGAAGTGATGTGTTTACACATTGCTTCAAAGAATTTTTTTGATATGCCCCAGATGCTGATTTTCAGGTGATGATGGATATATGGCCGCTCAGGAGATAAATTGGTGAATTTTTGAATTTTAGGATGTTTTTGAAATTTTTGATAATTTTGATGATTTGGATGATTTTGCAATTTTCGGCACGTTTCAACGATTTATCTCTAAAAAATAATAGTGAAATCTGCTCCACCTTAATTACCCTTTTAATAGGTAAAAAGTGAAAAATAAAGTCATTTGTGCATTTTGATTTTGAAAATTTGAGAGATTGAGCAACTTTGAGCACTCAGAGAAAAATGGTGATTCCTATTTAGACACATCAATTGAGCACATACGACAGCACAACCACCCGACAGTGTACGAACCTCATCTCTAAAAACCTCCTTTTTGTGATTTTTGAATTAATTTTCCTACCTTTTTTGAAATTTGAATTATGTGTTCATATGTTTTAGGTCATCCATGTAATGAAGTAGCGCATCAGTTACATTAGCACATACATTGACTGTTATAGCGCATTGATAGGAAGTTGTGGCACATCCATCAATTTGGTGCATGTGTGGTCTGTTATAGTGCATAAAAGGAATTTTCTAATGCATCTATGTTTTGGCACATAGAAGCACTGTTATGGCGCATCCATGCTAGAATTGAGGATTTTTAAATTTTTCTCCTTGTGTTGGATGTTTTTCGATCGCTTTAGCCTTTGATTTGATATTGATAGATTAGATGATGATCGATCTCATGATAGGTGAGATTCAATGATTGATTGATGATGATTGACCTCATGATAGGTGAGGTGCATTGGTAGATTGTTTGATTGACCTTATGATAGGTGAGGTGCATCGATAGATTGTTTGATTGACCTCATGATAGGAGAGGTACATTGATAGATTGATAGGATGATTAATGTTTGATTGAGTGACAAAATTAGAGTTTTTGTGATGTGTTATGATGACAGGAGAGTGATTTAGGAGTTCTCATGTCTTGGGAGCGCTTCCCACAGGCCTGGGAGCTAATTCCCCACTTGAGTCAGGTTCAGTAGGATATTATTGAGAGATGCGGGCTATACTATTTGATTGATATTCCCTAGATTAGGATTAATTGGGGACTTTTGACAACTTTGGCGAAGAGGTGGCATAACGACCACAACACTTTTCACTTGGCAACAAGCGAGATGACTATGACTCCAGAGGATGTATATCGAATTTTACAGATTCCTATGGTAGGAGATATAGTTGTTTATGATTAGGTCGAGTAGGGAGGCACAAATTATTTACAAAGGATTTTTCATGATGATCAGATCAGTGGGTATGAGCTACCTTGGCAGGAGATATATGAGAGTTATGCCCCTTTTCCTTTTGTACTTGCTGGTTTCGTTGGTGGCTTCCTTTGTCCCAACTGTAGGTTGAAGGGACTATCTATTGGTTGGGGTTGGACACTGGAGCAGATGATTCTACATGGGATTCAATATGCCTAGGGTTCATGTATGATTGCACATTTATATCATGACTTGTATCAGGTAGTCTATCTTGGAGTTGTTAGCCTATTTGCGGGGGTGACATTATTACAAACCTGGGCATGGTAGCACATAGTGGTGACACAACCAGTTGCATATAGGTTTTGGTCGATTGGCATGCCATATGTGTATGGATATAGAGGGCCAATTGTCCAACATAAGATGGGAAAACTAGAGTACTGGCATCAGGTGCTCGATGATCTTGATACTGTGACATCGCGGCCATACGTAGACTGTGAGAAGTGGGAAAAGGACCATCTAGAGATGCCCTATGTATGTACAACAATATTTTTGATTAGATGGACATAGTTTGTGATCAAGAGGTTTCTTCTAGGTAGAGTACTTTGACAATATGGTAGAGTACAGGGCATGCCCTAGGGAGTGGCTACATACGCTCAAAGACACCAGGATATACCCGAGTGGGGACCCCTCTTATCATATGATGTCGCTTGTTAAGAGTATTACAAATTGCAGGCTGTGATATGCAACTACCATCTTGAGATTACAAATGTTGTTTTGTCAAATGATTATGCTCAGTACTTGTTCACACATACCTTTCCTAGGATATCCAACCCTGATGAGCCAATGCTAGCCTTGGATGATGATGAGGAGAGGGCACCCAAATGGAGGAGAGGTAGGGGTGATGGAGGTGAGGAGGAGAGAGATGAGGGTGGGGATGGAGGAGGAGATGATGGTGGGGGTGGATGCATAGATGGTGGTGGGGGAGGAGGTGGAGATGGTGGTGGTAGAGGGGGTTGGCAGAGGTGTAGCATTTGATGTTAGGGACTTCATGGTGCCTTGATGAAGGAGATCTCTAGTGGTCGCATCACAACAACATGTGCAGATTGGGGTGCCCTCGCAGTAGCAATAGATGCAAATAGCTACCTTACAGGTGCAGGTATAGATATTGCAGGGACAACTGGCCAAGGTGTAGGCATCACTTACATAGGCACAGGGACAATTACAGGGATAGGCCCAAGTACTAGCATAGGCATAGGTTGTTACTTTGACGATCGAGAGGGATGCCACAAGACAACGGTATGAGTAGGTAGATGCGATGGATGAGAGATTGCAAAGAGTGGGTGAGGGCACATACACAACATACTATCTCTGAGAGATTTGTCACACTGCCCAAGAGACATAGTATTACAGAGGGAGATACCATGAGGTAGTGCCTATAGAGCAGAGAGTTAGCTATGCTCAGTCTCGATCAGGTTAGACGTAGTCCAGGACCACCAATAGGGCTGTGACACAACCACTTCCCAAGGGTCCACCAGGTGGAGCTCCAGGGGAAGGTTCATCAGGTGTGGGAGGTTTAGCAGGAGGATTAGTGAGGCCCATGACATCCAGGGGAGCACCACATAGCCCCGAAGTCATTCTTGATGTATTGTCGAGACACTATATACATCGATTTAGATCTTTGATGATATTTTAACATAATGCCCCATTTTTGATGATGTACCTCTTCATATTTGTTGGACATCCTTGTACACTTGACATTATGATTATGAGATTTATATGATATACAATTACGATGATTGATCTATATAATGTTTATGTGTTTTTATGATGGATGCATTTAATTTCTATGTTCTATATGTTATGCGATGGTTTATATGCCTATGTGATAATGATGTATGAATGCCATGATGATTCTATATGTTTTATGCTATCATGCTTATCTGATGTTCATACATTTCTTATTTGATTATGACATGATTATGAATGGATGCAATGATGATATGATCCTATGATGCTTTATGAATGATGTTGTATACTATGAGATGGATGGTACTTTTATTATGATGTACGAGATGGATGTAATTATGAAAATGATATGGGATTTATTGGGTTTTTGTATTTTTTTAAATGCATATATGATCTAATGTATGAATGAATAACCGATGGTATGGATGAATGATAAATGTTTTATTGTGTGCAATGCACATATATGATCTAATACATGGGTGAATGATTTATGATTTCTAACACATGAATGGATGACGATTTCATTTTGGGATTATTCTAATGTGAATATGATGAATGCAAATGTATGAATTATGATAATGTTTTGTGTTTTTTTGATATTTTCAAATGCGAATGTATGATAAATGTATAAATGGATGGTTTATGATGTCTATTGTATGAATGCATGAATATGTGATTCATAATGCATATGGATGATGGTATGTTAATGAAATATGATGCTATTTATTTTTGTGTTTTCCTATTGCAAATGAATGATGTTGCTATACTATAGGAGATGAATTTAATTATGCAAAAGGTATGCAATGCACTTATTTTTCTTGTTTTCTAATGCGAATATTATGATGCCCTGTATGGATGGATGGATGATATGCAAATGCGTGAGAAATGTGTGGATGAATGATTTTATGATAATGAATGGCCTATGAAAATGAATGCTTTATTTTTTGATTCTTCTAATGCAAAGATATGATGAATGCATTAATGGATGTATGATATGATAATGTTTTCCAATGCAGGGTGTAAATTTAAAATGCTTATGCAACTACATGAGAATGATATGTTTTTGTTAATTTCAAGTATACTCCATCCATTTAATGATAGAGATAACATCGTTTGAAAATTGTTCCAACCTTGGAAACATCCCAAAATACAGATGCAAAACTAATATGGATGCAACCTAATCTATCATACAAAACTAAAATGCCATGTTGTCATTCTGTTGTCGTGATTTTTAACATCATTGAGCTTTTATTATGTTTAAAGTTAGTACAAATATCGATGCTATAATTAGACCATGATGACCTAAGTACAACTTCCATACAACTTTCGTTGAGATTTGATAGTACAAGATAACACAAGCATCTAGGTATAATTGGACCAAGATGACCTGAGCATCACTTGCATAAACAGGAAAGAGTTAATCATTTTCCTATGCAAATTTGGAATGTCATCAATGATACTTTGTAGAGCATGTCCCATGACAATTTGCATAGTAGTAATGATTAACTCATAGACAACAGACAAAGAAAAATACCATTCTCCTTCCCAACCCCTCTAGTTCAGGACATCTTTGAGGTACTCCAGAGAAATGATAACAACAATTGAACATACATGCTAAAGTGATCCAACCATGATTTAGAAGATGATCATCCAATTAGATTGGATTTGTTTTGTTTTTTATGTTGATTTGGATGGTTGATTGTTTGACTGATTGATGTTCAATGTTCAGTTTGATGTTTAGGGTGATTGGTGTTTTCATCGGGTTTGCCTTGTTGTTTGTTGTCTATTAGTTTAAGCTCAACATTTATTTGCCCCTAGTGAGTTCAGGATTTTACCCCCAGTGAGAAACAAACCAATTTATTACGGATATGCACAATGAAAACCAAGCCAAAGTGGGACACGACCGCAACAGCCGAATATGTTCATGAATCTCATTTTATGATAGGCATGCATGTGTAATGATGGAAAAAGAGGATGTTCAACATATGTTCTAATAGATGGAGAAGCCAACTCATCACAAATAATGCCTATTTGCCAGGTTTTCACCACTTGCTTTTATTGCACTTTTTTAGATTTTATGATTTTTTTTGCTGTTACCAAGATGCATGTTTGCTAGGTTTTCATCAAGGTAACAATTTTTTTCTGATTTTTGATTTTTTTTGTATTTTTGTATTTTTCTAATTTTTTGGTATTTTTCAAAGACTTTTTTATGGTTTTTTTGTATTTTTCCAAGAGTTTTTAACGACGTGCAATGAATGGATTATGTGTAGAAATTTTTGAGATGAAGGTTGTTCATAGGTTCCTCAAATAGATAACCTTCAGGGGTGGATAACTGATATGCTCTCGATCCATATACTGATACAATGAAAAAGGGTCCTAGCCAATTCAGTTCAAAATTTCCCTTCTTTTCTTGGTCTTGTTGATTGCGTGGATTTTCCTTCAGTACCAAGTCACCCACCTGAAATGTTCTTGGTTTGGCCTTGTGATTATAACCTCTTGAAATTATCTACTGATATGCTTTCAGGTTATCAACTGCAAGCTGATGATGTTCATCCAACAATTCTAAATATTGTAATCTAGATACCTAGTAGTATTCATCTGGAATGATTCCTTTCAATGAAACACGAAGTGATGGTATCTCAACCTCAATAGGTAAAATGGCCTCTAATCCATATATGAGAGCATATGGTGTGGCTCCTGTCGGGATGCAGATGTTGGTGTGGTATGCCCACAAAATAGGGTTTAGTTGAATGTGCCAGTCACATCCAACATCATTGACGGTTTTCTTTAGGATGGTTTTTTTTGAGGCCTTTGCTTGGTCATTCCCTTGAGGATAGTATGGTGTAGAAAACTGATGCTGGATATGAAACCTTTCACAAAGTTCTTGAACGTCTTGATTCTTGAAAGGTCTACCATTGTTGGTGAAAATGGATTGAGGAATGCCATACCTACAGTTGATGTAATTTAGAATGAAGGATGCAATATGCTTACCAGTGATGGTAGTTAAAGGAACAACTTCAACCCATTTTGTGAAGTACTCAATTGTCGTGATTATGAATTTGTGCCCATTAGAAGAAGATGGATGGATTTTCCCCACAAGGTCAAGTCCCCACTGACAAAAGGGCCAAGTTGATGCAAATGGTTGAAGTTCTTGTGTGGGTGCATGTATGAGATTACCATAGATTTGACATTTCTTGCATCTCTTAACAAATTGGAAAGACTCTTTCTCCATATTCGTCTAGTTATACCCCAAACGTAGGAGTTTTTTTGCTAGGGTAAGACCACTGGAATGTGTTCCACATATACCTTTGTGAACTTCTTGTAAGGTAGTTTCAGAATCATCACATTCTAGGCATTGAAGGAGAGTTCCATCAAGACCTCATCGATAAAGTACATCCGTGATAAGGGTGTGTCGAGTAGCTGGATGGATGAAGTTTCATTTTTGGTTTTGTGATAGGTTGGGTGGGAGGGTGTTACCTCTTAGATAGGTGTAGATATTCCCATAGATTGAGGTATCAACATAAGTTAGGTGACATATGACTTGGGACTCAGGATCGTCATAGGCAGGGGTAAACACTTGTTCCACCATGAACTCATAATGACTACTTTTATCTGGAATTTGTAACAAAGAAGCAATAGTGGCCATAGCATCAACAACTTTGTTGTTTGTTCTTGGGATTTGATCAAATTTGATAGCGATAAAGTATTTATTAAAGTCATCAATCATTCTTTTATAGGGCATCAATTTGTTATTCTTTGTCTGATAGTCATCATTGACTTGATTGATGACCAGTTGAGAATCTCTTTAGACTTGAAGCTCTGTGATTTTCTATCCTACAACTATCTTGATGCCAATGATCACTGCTTCATACTCCACCACATTGTTAGTGCAGGGGAACATCAGTCTGTATGATTTTGGAATAGTATGCCCTTGAGGTGTGACAAAGAGAATTCCAACCCCTGATCCATGTTGAGTATATGATCCATCAAAACACAATACCCACTATTTTATTGTTATGGTAAATACATAAGCATCTGGAAACTCAATGTGTAGAGGATGATCATCATGTAATGGTGCTTCAAATAGTTGATCTATGATGGTTTGTCCTTTGATGGCTTTCCTGTCGACATACTAGATTTCAAGCTCACTCAGTATCATTACCCACTTTGCTAGCCTTCCTATTAGATTTGCGTTGTTGAGTAGATAGTTCAATGGATCAATTTTGGCTATTAAATTGACGGTATGAGTTAGGATATAATGTCACAATTTTTGAGTGGCGAACACTACTGATAGACAATCCTTTTCAATGGATTTGTAATTTATTTCATAGTCATTTAATGTTCCCCATGGACAGGTAAAATTTGTTTTGTCTTGATCCCTAGGGGCAATTCTAATTTGATTATACCCACTATATCCATCCAAAAAGGAGAAATACTTTTTACCAGACAATGAGTCTAGCACTTGGTCAACAAATGGCAGTGGAAAGTGATCCTTTCTGGTTGTTGTGTTCAGTTCCCTGTAGTCTACACAAACTCTCCATTTTCCACCCTTTTTAGGAACGATCACCAATGGAGATACCCATTGACTGTCTGAAATGGGGTAGATAAAACCAGTATTAACCAATTTTTGGAGCTCATTTTTAACTATTTCCTTGAGTGCTGGGTTTATCCTTCTTTGAGGATGCCTAACAAGTGAGAAGTCTTCCTTAATGTAGATCCTATGAGTACAGAGTTGAGGATCTATTCCCTTTATATCCCCATAGTCCCATGCAAAAGCTCCGTGTTGATCTTGCAACATTGTGACTAGGGCAATTTGTTGAGATTGAGGCATCTTATTATTGATATTCAGATAGTGGCCTAGAGATAGTTCTATTTGCTTGGTAAGATCATTCATGGAGGCTACTGATAAAGGTGGTGTTTATATTTCATGTGGAAGAAAATGTTGATAAATTGTAGGAATTTTAGGTGGCAGGCTCTCAGGATTCAGTTGCTGCAGGAAGCACTATTGAGGACAGTTATCTGGAATAGATGGGCTACTCATATCAAAGTTGGACTGCAAAATGTGTAAAAGTAGGCCATCCTCACTCTGAAGTTGGGAAAATGGATTAGTTTGCAGCATCATTAGCTGAGCCAATGAATTGACTTCTTCAGTTTCCTCTCCTAAATCTGGCCAAATTGGTTGAGACAAGTCTGGCTGAGGCTGGGCAGGCGGGTATAAAGCCAATTTCTTTGTTGACTGACCATTAGAAATTGTCATGTCTCCTGAATGAAATCCTATAAAAGCATCAGCTGTGGCTAACCATGTTCTACCTAGGATGATAGGATATCCTCCCAAAGTTTCCTTAGTGGACAATATGGTGAAATCTGCTGGGTATTCGCAAGACTCAAGGTTGACAATGATATCTTCTACCATGCCATCAGGTGTTACTATGGAACTATCAGCAAGCTATAGGATGGTAGGTGTAGACCTAATGGTTAGGATATTCAAATACTCCATAGTATGCTTGGTCATTACATTGATGGCTGCACCAAGGTCAATCAAAACATTCTTTACTATCTGGCCATTAATATTTATTTGTACCATAGGACTCCCAGGGTCAACATATTTTGGAATGACTACCTTCCCTAACATAATATTCGCCAACTATCCTAGAACATGGATAGTTTGGGGATCCTTTTTCTATCTTCCAGGTTTCTTCAAACAGGCCTCCTTAATGGCTTTCCCATAAATTGGGACATCTTTAATGGCTTGAAAAAGGGGAATTTGAATGTGTACATTCTTTAGCTAATCCAAAATATCAAAGATAGGCTCTTCCATAGACTTGGATGTAGTAACTTGCAATCTTTGAGGAAAAGGCGGTTTGGCTTGATGCTGTAGGATAGGCTCCTTAGAGACAATATCTGATATAGGTATATGTTCTGCAAGATTAGTAGGTTGTTCCAAAGGCAGAGTCTGGAATATCAGTAATTAGTGGTGGCTATGGAGTAGGGAGAGTGGTTCCAGACTTGAGATGGATATCATTAATATTTAGGGCATAAGCTAGATACTGATTGGCTTCTGCAAAATACATAGGCTGTTGTTGTTGCTACCGCTTATTATTAGGATTTGGCAATGGTTGAGTAGGCATAGGAGTTTGTTTTGGAGGGCCAGTATTTGCTACAGGTGCTGCAGGAGGTGCAGGAGGTGGCATGAGGGCCGAAGGTTGTGGCTACTGAAACTGTAGGAATCCAGGGGATTGGTTCTTCCATTATTGAGAACCTCTCCATTGAGGATTCTGCTGCCAGTTACCTTGGGGTGGAGTCCATTGTCCTTGTGGTTGTTGCCAACCTCCTTGAGGAGATTGCCATTGAGGACTTTGACAGTTAGGTCAGTGTGGTTGAGAAGTATTCCAAGGTGGTGATGGGCCATATGTAGGTTTCCATTGGTTATTGTAATTAGAATAAGGATTACCAGAAGTCAAAGGGTCTTGAGGCATACCTTGTCTTTGAGCCCATGGGCACCTTTGTGCAACGAAGAATACTTGGTCATCATCACCCTCTACTGCCTTAAAATCAGTAGGTAATTGCTTAGCCTCTAGGTTAGCCACCATCCTACATCTGCAGTGACGTTTCTTCTGTCTGCAATGTGGACAGAACTCAACCAAGATTGCTTCAGCTTCCTCATGTTTCTTCTAAGCTTGCATAGTATCCAACTATGTAGCCATGTTATTTATGATATCCTGCTTGAAATTGGATAGCAAATTTGTGATCTCCATCCGTGAAAATCCATTAGTAGAAGACTTTCCCACTGTGGCCTGATGACCTCTACTCTTCTTAACATTTGCTCGAGAGTAGTTGCGACATATGGTCTTAATATCATCCCAAGGCACTTGGGTTATATCTCCTCCTCCCATCAGATCTAGGGCATCTATACAGGCATCATTGATTCCCCTCATAAAAAGTAGTTTATGAGATTCTTCATTGAGATTATGGTCTGAGTTCTTTTTCAGGGAAAACAAGAACCTTGAGATATAGTCTTCCAAGCTTTCTTCCTCCTTTTGCTGAATTCTGAATATATCATTGCCCTTACTACCACTCTTACAATATTCCTTGTATTTCTCAAGAAATTTTGTTTGCATGACTGCCCAACTATCAACAACATCCCTTCCCAAACTCATAAACCATCTAAGAAATCCCTCCTTCAAAGTAGCAGGAAACAACTTCAGCCTGTGAGCATCTGAAGTGTAATCATTGCTGTGATAGAGGATGTCAAACTCAAACAAGAAAGTGTCTGGGTCCTCTATAACTAGTCCATAGAACTTGGGAAGTAATGAAGAAGGAATATTTTTAAGGTTATCATTATCTTGCTAGGCGATGATGGGGAATTCAAAAGCAGGAGGTCAATTAGGTGGATTATGTGCCATATTTTCTTGATAGAGTATCAAAGCAAATATATTTTCTTGAGGTTCTTCATCAGCTAGGGCAAAGGGTAATTCAACAAGCAGGTTTTCAACAAATGGATTGATATCTTTGTCTCCTCTTTCCTCAAATAGATTATAAGCTGGTTCAAAATTGTTATCAATGAATGGAAGGTTAGGGAGGAATCTTCCCAGAGCGTCTCTTTTATGCATGCAACGGACTTAACTGAAAATTGAAGGAATTTGAAAATGCTTGAATAATCACACTAAACTACTGCTAACAATGACTATGATAGGTTCTTAGCTTGACACCATCCCCGACAATGACACCAAAAATGATGGTCGATTCCACAAAAGGATATAAAAGTCATGGCAAATCCTAACCTGGGAATTTGACATTCCAGCAGGTGACTAACATCTTCTTATGGTTGTTCATTTACATTGTCAAACCAGGGAACGTATACTTGAAATGGAGTGACACTGTATGTGCACTAAGAACCAATTTCATCCACAATTTACTAGAAATAAATGCTTGGAAGGAATTCTACTTATGCTGTAGGAACGTAATGTAAAGTCTTCTTAACTTAAGCATAACTTAATCAAAGCAAAAATCATGACAACTATTACTAAGGAACAAACTATGAACTGGTCTTATGCTGCAGGAACAAACACAGGGATGGATTCTCGATGCTACAGGAACAATATAAGACCGAGTTTTTGTTTAAACCTTCAAGAATGAAATTCTAACTTATAATCAATAGGAAATAAACAACTAACTATAGATACTCACTAAGTGGGCCCCCTTAGCAAGCATCAACCAGTTTATGCAAGAATTGAACTCAAAACTTTATTAGCTTTTATTCATAAACTTGGAATCATATACATTGATCATTCTGCTTGTAAGAAAACTAACACAAAACTCTATTTCTCATTATAATACTAATCTTAATACACTATGTTCTGTTTCTTTTCACTTACGAAGGAGGAACACTTATTTATAGAAAAGCAACTAACTAACTAACTCTAACAGAGAAAGACGTGGACATAAATGCCTCCTGACGTCGAGGAACAAACTTCTCATAAATGAAAGCATATATGTTCAACCGATTCAGAGAGAATATAGCATTCCACTCTTCCTAGATTAATGATAATTTAGATTTCCTCCCAATGACCCAGTCAGAGAGTCTTTGCTGGAACAACTTCCTTGATGTCGTGTTGGAAATGGACTTTACTACAGGGCCGAGATCTACTGCGCTTTGACTCGTTCATGCCTCTTTCAACAACTTGCGATACACATGCGACAAAAGCGAAAGAAAGCACACACACAATAACATGATACACATTCATTAATCACACATTAAATCCATTTCATTATCCAAAAACCACATGCATTATATCAGTCATTCGAGAGGTCAAATAGGGCAATAAATATAGACACACAGAGATGTTAAGCTGTAGGAATATAGGAATGTGTTGCTATAGGATACTACCCGATTTTAGATAAAAAGTCTTTAATCAAAGAGTTTTAACAACCATCAACAAAAGGGTAAGGGTATTAAAAATACATCATAATATTCAAATTATGAGCATATTTCGAGCTCATCAGGATCCACCTCAATGCCTTTTTCTTAACTATATATCCCAACAATTTTCTAGATGTCACCCTGAATACACACTTTTTTGGGTTCAGTAGTACATTTAGAAAAGGAAAATCCATTGCAAATGTAGTAGCCACTGTAGATGACAACAACCTTAGATGCAACCAAAAGTTCATAAATATCGTTAACTTGCCAAGCCCTAAACCCGTTAGGGAACCTTACTCTAGTTGGTATGAAGCAAACAACTATTGTCAATACCATCAAGTTAACAAACATTATACCAAACATTGCATGCGCCTACGCCATGAGATACAGTTTCACATCGAGGATGGTTCTATTCGTCTCGATGGAAGCAAACAAAATACAACAAATTAGTGGTGAAAGCTAATAGTGAATTACAAATATACACAGACCTGTTTCCATCACATTCTGCTAACATGATTAGCGATCCCTCTGATTCTGTTACTCAACCTGAAGCATATGTTGACATGGTTACTATTACTCCTCCTCATCTTGTGACCGATTTATCAGATATAACATTCACTTCGCAAGATGTACTGACAAACAACAAATCTTCTCCACTTTACATTCCTGCTCGCCTCAATGGCAACATTCTGATAGGATTCTTGGTTGACCCCATGAGTAGAGTGAATGTCATTATGAAGGAGACTCTATTTTTGAATACCTTGCAAAAGGAAGAATATGAAAAAATGAAGTCCATCATCCATATGCATGATTTGCTCTTAAACCATATGGCTCAATAAACTTGTCCATCCTGGTTGGACCTAGGAATGTAGACATGGTTTTTGATGTTATTCCCGAGTCAAACCTATTCTGAGTGAAGCTAGGTATACCATGGCTAGCTTCCATGAATGGGATTGCCTCTGTAATTCACAAATGTTTAAAGTTTTCCCATGAAGGTGTCATGCATGTAGTGCATGACAATGGATACCATCCTATGGTGTCTCATGGGGGATATTTGTTGGATCACTCTTGGCCCTCTCCAGTTGCTACTTCCTCAAAGAATGGACCTACTTTATAAGAACTATGTAAAGAATAAAAATGGGGGCAAGACCAAAAATGACCCTTCTTGTAGTAGAACAACCAGCTACCTCCTCTTCCTGAAAGGGAAAGGAGAAGATTGCTCCTTCTTGGGCTACCTCGTTGACTCCTCTTTCTTGGGAGGAGTATTGGATGAGTAAGCATGGTCTTTATCCACTGAGCCCAATGGTGCATGCTTGGAATAGACCCAATATCAGGATATCGGATCTCCCTACAAGCCTCCTAGACCTTGGTACTACTTGTACGAAAGGAAAAAATCCCCCGTGGGGAATCCTCTGTGTGTCGGCCTCCATGGCCTCCTACCACCTTTGCTTCTAAAGTAGTGAATGAGAAAAGGCCTATTGTCAAGGCATTGGAACCAACTCTCCTCGTTGTTTCTGAACCTACCCCTCTTTCTCCAGTACAAGAGTCTGTCCCTCCACTAGAAACAGTTGTTGAGGACACTCCCATGGTGGAGCAAGAGCCTTTCATTCCCTCACAACCTCCGACCTCTAGTTCAAAGAGTCGCAAGAACCGCCTTGCACGTGAGTGCAAGCGCTAGTAAAAGGGTCTCTTGGTTGAGAAGGCTACGTCATAAAGGAAGGAAGAGGAGATGACCACCCCTATATCAGGGAATTCTACCGCATCCTCCTCTCTCGTCCCCTCTGTGTCCATTCAAACCAGCTCTATATCACTTCCAGCTTCCGTTGTGAGTACAAATGCATCTAGGAAGGTGAAAGTGTTCATCATCCCTTCAATGGAGCCGCACCTGTTGAAATCCATTCCAAATGTCTTGCCTTTCCCAAATCCTGTAGATATGACAAACACTTTAGCTGTATCTACTATGATTCTTTCCTCTTTCTCTTCCCCTGTCCTTCTTGCCTCGTATGTGGGGAGTTCGCCTCCTCCAATGAAGAAGAAGGTAGAGAGTGGTCCCTCTAGAAATGGAGGACGTAAGAGGATGCCACCTTCTCTAAAAGGTGGCCTCGTACTGACTTGTTCCATCTTCGTAAAGAAACTAGTACCAACTTCCGTTGAGTTCGTCATTGCTCTCGAATCACTTGGTGAGCTCAACGGTCAACCTTGGGTGCAATCGCCTCCGTCCATTGAGGTGAAACATGGCACTCTTATTAAGTGCATGTTTAACTCAGTGGATGAGGTTCTGACATTTTCAATGATCTTCATGAAGTCATTGACCTTAGAGCCACAAGAGTTGAGTGACAAAGACCTTGGAGGTCCATCTTCCTTATCCCTTGTTGCAGGAGGGTCAAAATATCATCCCCTTAACATTCCACCATTGTAGGATCTTCCTCCTTCCCCCTATGATGATCTAGAGTGGGAAGCTGATGACCTCTTGGTTGATTAGTGTTAAGGGGAGACCTCTTCTTTATCTTTAGATCAGATGTGTGTGTGTTGTGATGTGTTCCCCATGATCGTGCTATGTGTGCTTGGATGACCCTCGTCACCCCTGTTGGTACTTGGATATAGGCGTGGTGTTTGTGTTGTAAACCTTCTTCTATTTGTATCATCATTCTTCCATGTTTGTGATTGACTTTCGAAAAATTGGGGACAATATAAAGCGTTGGGAGAATTTAGGCTTCCCTTCCATGTTGACCCAATTTTTTATTTTTACTTTTCCTTCTCATGCATTCTTCACATGACCTGATATAGTAGGGGGTTTATGACAGTTCATTTATCTACTATTAATATACTTATATATATTTATGAGCAATTCTAACCCTGAAATATTAGGCTACTCCAGTGCCCTTTGTTTGTGTTCTCCTTGTTTTGCATTTATCTTTCTCTCTTCTTTGCTTGAGTTGTCCCTCTCATGTGTGACAATGCCATCTCTACATCACTTTGATCTTCAAAAAATGCATTCGTTTCCAATGAATCTTTTCTCAATATTCTTCACACACTTCTTTGTTAAGATTGCATTCTCAACTTGAAACCCTAACGAAACATGTTTCCTTCATCATGGGTTCATAAAGAAAGGACTTGGAAACCTTCCTCCGAAGTGAGAACAACTTTGATCTTCCCCTCATGTGGGGCATATTCTTCCTTACAAATTCCTTGATAAAGTGAACATATTTCATAAGGATTCCTTGATGATGAATCGATTCGAGAAAGAAGACACCAACTTTTGAGTAGCGCATCCCTGAAGTGGACCCTTTCTTTTCACATCGGGTTCCCAAGGGACCCCTTCAAAAGTTTTTATTTCAAGTAAGTTCTATGGCATCTAGCTCAGGGGAAGCCCCACTAGACCTATTTTACATCTTTTCATCTAGCTCGGGGGTAGCCAGACTATACCCGCTACATATCTTTGTGTCTAGCTTGGGGGCAACCTAACTAGACCTCGTTTTTCAAACAGTGAATCCCTTGAGTGGACCCCTCCTCCTTTTGAAGGGTTTCCGAAGGAGCCCTTTGAAATTTCTCCAATTTAACTAGGGTCTATGTGACTATCTGCTCACTTGCCTATGTGGCCACTTCTTGACATGTTCTATCTGTGGGTAAACATGTCGCTTTATGGGTGTGTCTGTGAAGTCACTTTTTAACTGCGAAGTCTGCTTTTCTTGGTCTCCCTCATGTGAGAGTTCTTGGGGGATACCTTCCTTGTAGGTTTGTGGGTTTGTAAGGTTATTTTATCAATTTCCTTCATGTGAGAGTTCTTGGAGGATACCTTCCTTGTAGGTCTGTGGGCCTATAAGGTGCTTTCTTTCTTTAGCTTCATAGTTTCATGGAGCTATGAAGCCCTTTTCCTGTCTTGCACTCTTGGGTTCGCCAGATCACGATTTTCTTCCTTGATGGTTTAGGTATACATCTCTAACCCTACTGCCTCTATGATCTAATTTACTGAAGCACTCATCAATATTCATGCTCGCTAAAGTGGAGGTAAAATGTATAGGAGTCGATTTGTACCCCTTACACAAATTCCCCTTTTACCCTTCCTCACTTTAGAAAACCAAATTTAGAGGCTTAATTCCACATAAGCTTGCTGCCTTCATTCCACTTGGTGACTATTTTGAGCATCGATAGAGGAATAATTTTTAGGGATGCTCACGTGACACAAAGACGTCCGTGCGATAAACTTACATCCCTGGCAAATTCCTGCAGTTGGAGCCTGCAGAGGCGTTGCACTTCTCATTGGAAGTTGAATTGTAACGCTCCCTTTGGCTGACCAACCTAAATATGGCTATTTTTTCCATTCCTCCTTCAAATCCACTCACTTTAATTCTATTTTATCTCTTCATAATCCATCTACACTCTCTCCAAGCATTCTAGTATTCACTTCAACCATTCAAGCAACATTCTTGCACTTCATAGAAGCATTCCCATCATCAACTCAGTAGAGCAAGTGTAGAACAAAACCATTGCAGCAGAGGCTTGAGTTCCTCTCATTCTCTCCCCCATTAGCCTTGATCACTCTTGGTGGAGGTGGTAATATTTCTACTCCTCTCCTCTATTATTTGGTTGAGTAAGCACATTACTATTTTGTAGTGTTTTAGTGTTCTTTGCTTTATTCCTTCATCATATTATTTCTATATCATTGCAAACTTGGTTTTCCATGGAGGTGGAAACACCAAACGGGGGTTTGACTGAGGCAGAACCCTATACAACCCCCCAACAATTTTCCTCTTTGTTGTGTGTAGGTGGATGTGTTTTGTGAAGCTACTCGGTGAACAAGCTTTTATGTGAGATCATTCTTGTCACCCTAGTGTTAATATATTTGTTTTATCATATATACTTATATGTTTCTTACTCCATAGTGTTATTTTGTTCCCTTAGAAACCATTAACTAGGTCGTTAGTTCATTTTCTAGTGGTTAAATCTTTTGTTTTTGGTCCTCTGGCTGCACGGACTCCAACACACCTAAGAGACACTAGTGCGTCACACTGTCATCCCAGAAAAATGCTTTTATCCTCTGACAGAGATCTATCGAAGACATAGAGTTGACCTTGAATATTGACTCACCTAGTCCCTTCTCAAACTTTGGGTCTGTAGAGTGGTCGAAAGGACCTTATATTCCTCATCATTCTCATCCCACATTTCCTAACACTCCCTTAAATTGAGGTAAGTTAGGGCAGCCTACTGCTCTCATCCCTCCGTGACTTGGGGCCTTGACGTGGTTGGTCCCCTTCTCTTACACTTACGATATGGGCTTGGGTGCACATAGCAGTGTTCCGACCACCGGTGGCATGATAGATGGGAGTGAGTGCTCAATATGTGTATCTATATTGGGGTGCTCTAACTTAGAAATATATGGGAGATGTTGGTTAATGGAGACATGGATTAGATAATTTGGTTATTTTCATTTGGAGGTCATATGTAGACCGTTCTTTATGGGTCGATGAGGATGATCACCTCCCATGGTGTCAAAAACCAAAGTATTTTACCAGGTAGACAGTTAAGAGCCAACACATTATTGAGATGATAGTTCGGGGAGAGGTAGGGTGTTCTCATGGGTATAGCTGAGTTTTCTCGATTCTCCTAAGAGGTTCATCCATGGGGGCCACATATTGTTGTTACTACAAATGAGAAGGATATTGATGCTTTGTAGGCATTATAATGGGGTTGGAGAGGAGGTGATGCAGATGCGGGGACCACACCAGAGTATGATTTCTCGTGGTTGATTCATCAGTCGGTACCATTGATAGATCCGAAGTAGCCAATGTTTGTAGAGCACAAAGGCAGGGGCCTAAGAGGCTAGAGAGGTGGAGGGAGAGGAGATGGAGGATGGGGAGATGGAGGAGGAGGGGATGATGGAGGAGATGGTTAGGGAGGTCAGGGAGGAGACTGACATAGGAGCAAGAGAGATGGAGGATGACAGTTACCACTGATTTGAGAGGAGGAGATGGAGGGGGATTAGTCGAAGGTGAGTGTAGAAGGAGAGGTGGTAGTGCAAGAAGGGGAGAAACACGTTGAGATTCCTACTTTAGAGGTGGAACAATTAGAGGTTGAGGCAATGGAGGTTGAGGGACGTGAGGAGAGGAGATAGAAGCATGGAGAGGAGGTGGAGATGGATGAGATAGAGAGATTCCTCCATGAGAGGATTATCATAGGGATGGATGAGGAGGTAGAGGAGGTGGGGGCCAGAGGATATGAGGGGTCAATAGAGCAGAGGATATCCACCCTATAGGCTCAGGTTCAGGCCTTGGAGGTTGAGCTCAATACTATGACAATAGAGAGAGACAACCTTAAGGCCAAGAGGGACACCCTGTAGAGTGAGAGAGACCTAGATGTCATCAGTCGACATCAAACATATCAGAGGATGATTGAGTTTACAACCACCTATAGTGGATCTATCGTGTATGTTGCTAGAGAGTATGCCAAGGCCAGTAGAGCCATGTAGTATTACAAGGGTCTTTATGAGAGGGTGGCACCACTGGATAGGAGGGAACCCACATTTTCATAGATTGACAGTGATTCAGGAGGCATGACTCAGAGTAGGACGCATAGCAGGTGCTCTCACAGTATGTCAGAGGGTGAGACATCAGATGCTAGATGAGCCACTCCATATGGTAGGCCATCCATTATAGAGCACAGGGCCAAAGAGTCATCATGTCGAGAGGATAGGGATTCCCTATGGATAGGAGATCAGGGAAGCTTAGGATAAAGAATCTTTGAAATTATGTGATATGTACACTATGTTTTTATATTATCAAGCCTGTGAGCTCCATTTTTGATAGACACGACTCATCTTGACATTGTATCTATGACACATTTTTGAGTGATATATATGATATGTTTTTTGGCGACAGTTTATGATATGCAGTGTTATATGATTATGCTTTATGTTTACGATGATGTTACACTATACATTCTTATGCTTTTATAATGTCTATTGATGCATTCTACATGGTTATGTGATGGTTTAACATGATTTATGGTTATGCATTTAGGATTATGAATGTTTATGCCTTTTATGATATGCATGGATGATAAATGAAGTATGGATGACCTAAAATGCAATGTGATATGTAAATGCATTTAATGTTGATGCCATGGAATACTTATATGATGATACAAAATATGATAATTGAGAATGTCTAACCTAAATGCAAAATGTGATGTATAATATGATATTCCATAATGTTATTAATGTGATTTGATGTATATGTAAAATACAATGTAATGTGAAATGTGATGCAATATGAATGAAATGTAATGTGATAAAATGTGATGTGATATGAATGAAATGTAATGTTATGCAATGTGTTATGAAATTTCATATTATGCAATGTGATAAATGGAAATGAACTATAATCACAATAAAAAATGTAATGTGATGAAATTTTAACGTTATATGGATAATTTCAATGTTTTTGTATTTTCACATGCAAATATATGGTTTCTATGATGATAATGATTTCTATGATGTTTCCTAACATGATCTTGTATGAAATATGTTTTTGTGTGTCACATGACTCTGTCAAGATGCATATGGAAGAAATGTGAATGCAGAAGAGATGGAAGTTAGTGCGAAAAGGGACAAAGGAGATGGTTAGTTAGATGATGAATGACAAGGGACCGACTTTCATGCTTGTATATTTATCACCATCAGGTGCCAAAATTGTCACAAATATAGAACAAACACCATGGTATGACATAGAACAAGGTGTGCAAGGTGTGCAAGGTGACCATTTATGAGAGACAAGCAGTCCAAAGACAACGCCAAAAGACAAGGAATACCTCAACTCATACTAAGGACCCAATTATCGCAGTCTTTTTGCCAAGACACACTACAAACAACAAGCAAAGAAAAGAGGTCATGATCCATCCACGTTCCTCTAAATCCTTTAATAGTACATCCTCGAGGTAACTAGTAACATGACCCATAACCAATCAAAAAGATAAGACAAACCCAAACCCATAAAGTGTTTGCCAAAGAGATAGTGTTTGCTGAGAATATTGATAAGATTGCTTGATGTGATTGATTAAGTTGACCAAGATGACTAAATTTGATTGATAGGCTGACAAGGAGTTATTGATAGGCTGAAAAAGGTTGACCAATTGATTTGATTGATTGCGCTTGGTTTTAGGAAGGACACATCCTGATTAAGGCAAGATTAATTGATTGAAATGATAAGATTGATTGGTTTGATACATGGGGATTAATTTGACCGATCGATGTGACGATGCTTGAATTTAGGATAGACATATCCTATTGGAGGCAAGTAACACATTTGATAAAGTTGACTAAGTGGCCATTTGTTGATAAAGCACCTAACTGCAAGGACACATCTTGCGTAAGGTGAATGACAAGATTGACCTGAGACGAAGTCTAATGTCAAGAATGACGCATCTTGATAAAAGACAAGTGATAAGACAAATGAAATAATTCCCCATTTAGATAATGAGAAATGACCTGATAAATTGATAAGATGATTGATTGATTGAAGATGAAAGATTTATTGATTATGTTTTTTTGTTGATTCATGATTTGGCTTGAATGACAATTGCTTATGGACAAAGAACAAAACTAGACTTGAAAAACCCTAAAGGACTAACCTAGGGCCTTTGGGGCTCATCGATTGATGGCCTTGCCTATGTTATACACATAAAGACCTCATAGTTCGACATGACTCGACTTTGCTTTATTTGACCAAAGACTTGAGTCATGATTTTATTTGGACAAACCTAAAGGACTGACCTAATGTCTTGAGGGCTCATTTAAGATGAGCCTTGCGTATGTAGAAAATGCACAGAGACAAAGTAGTTTGACCACTCTAACACAAATTGAATCAAATGTAGACTGAAACTTTGTTTTTGGAAGTTTTTGAAGTTTTTTGATTTTTGATTTATTTTATTTTATCATTTTTTTTGGATTTTTTATTTGTTTGGATTTTGATGATTTTATGATTTTATGATTTTTTATGATTTTGATGGTTTTAAAAGGCTAATACCATGATTTATTTCCTAAGAAGACATAATTCAAGGAGTTGCCCCTAGTTAGGTATATGACCAATTTATTATGCGTGAGGGGAAGTAGATGAATGCAAAGGATGATCATGAAAGAAAAGGAGACTAAATGTCGGTGGTTCTTAGGCCATGAGAAGGATGTCAAAGCTTTATTATGGGTGATATGAGAAAATGGATGAGTGATGGATGGAACACTAGGTAGAGTGATAGTAGACAAATGAGCATAAACTGACTACACATGGCGCTTGTTTTCCAAGTTTTCACCATGGTAATTATCCAAAGCGCCACCGAAGTGGTTTTCACTTTTGGATGAATTATTTCTCTTTACTATTTATTTATTTATTTGTTGTCACCAAGATGCATGTTTGATAGGTTTTCATCAAGGTAATTTTTTTATTTTTTTATTTTTTGTATTTTTGACTTTTTGAAGGGATGCTCTCAGAATTAAGTGTAGTACCTGTGAAGGTGCATGTTATTGATATGTTCGGTAAATGGTTCTCCTTCTGGATTAGAGAGATGGTAAGCACCAGATCCATATACTATTGTGATGATATACGGGCCCAACCAATTAGGTTCAAACTTTTAGGGCTTTTCTTGATCTACTTGATTCTTCAAATTTTATTTGAGGACTAAGTCACCAATGTAAAAAATTCTAGGTCAAACCTTCTTATTGTAGATTTGTCAAACACGATTCTAATATGCTTGCAAGTGTGTCAAATCATTCTGTCTCTTTTCATCTAGTAACTCTAGCTCATGTAGACAGGATACACGATATTCTTCTTGATCAATCAATCCTTGCATAGAGAATTGTAGGGAGGGTAACTCAACCTCAATAGGAAGTATTACTTTAGAACCAAAGACAAGGGAGTATGGAGTGACTCTTGTAGGGGTGCAAACACTGGTATGGTAGGCCCATAAATCAGGATTGAGTTAGAGGTGCCAATCATGGCTAGTGTCATTGATGATCTTCATTAAGAAATTTAGGATAATATTATTAGATGCCTCAACTTGGCCATTACCCCGGGGGTAATATGGGGTAGAAAAGTCGTGTTGAATATGAAATTTTTCACAAAGCTCACAAACATCCTAATTCTTAAAAGGGTGACCATTATCTATACTGATGGACTGTGGGATACCATAGTGGCATATAATGTAATTCAGGATGAACTTGTCTATCTATTTTCCAGTGATGTAGGTCATTTGGATGGATTCAATCCACTTTGTAAAGTATTCAGTAGAAATAAGGATGAATTTATGTCCATTTACAAAAGTGGGATGAATCTTTCCTATGAGGTCGAGTCCCCATTCAGAAAATGGCCATGGCAATGTAAGTGGTTGTAGTTCCTTAGTTGGCACATATATAGATCTCCATGAATCTGATATCAAAGTGTAGTCTAAAACTATCAACCATGCACTTGTAGGGCATCAATTTTTCATCTCTGGTATCATAATCATCATTGACTTGCTTGTTCACTAATTGAGAATCACCATAATCTTGAAGATCCTTGATTTTTGATTTTATTGCTATCCAGAGTCCTATCAACAATGTTTCGTACTCTACTATGTTATTTGTGCATGGAAATGCTACTCAAAATTACTTGGGAATGGAATCTCCTTGAGGTGTGATGAATAAAATTTTGGCTCTTGAACCATGACTTGTGTAAGATCCATCAAAGTACAATTTCCGTGTTGTTGGTGTGTCTATGACAAAGATTAATTCATCTAGAAAATTAGATATCAAAGGATGATCTGCCTTTATTGGTGCATCTGTGAGTTGATCAACTATCACTTGTCCTTTTATTGCTTTTTAGTTAACATACTCAATGTCATACTCACTTAAGATCATAACCCACTTAGCTAGTCTTCCTATCAAAGCTGCTTCACTTAGAAGATATTTCAAAGGATCAATTTTAGCAATAAATTTTATCTTGTGATTCGACATGTCGTGTCTCAATTTTTGTGTTGTAAATACAACTTCTAGACATGCCTGTTTGATAGGGCTATAGTTTAACTCATATCTGACTAGGGTGCGACTAATGTAGTAGATTGCTTGTTCTTTTCCATCATTGTCATTCTATGCTAACAGTGCCCCTAGTGCTAAAGTAGTTTCTATCACATAAAATATCAAATGTATTCCATTAATCAAAGATATAAGAACTGGTGGAGTCAATAGATAATTCTTGATCTGATCAAATGCTTCTTGGAACTTCTCTATCCAATTGAAGGGAATTCCTTTATGCAATAGATGTTGAAATGGATGAATCTTGTTTGTTAGTTGAGTAATGAACCTACGGATTCATTGCAATCTTCCTTGTAATGTCCTTAACTAACTAATGTTGGCTAGCAGTGGCATGTCCAAGATAGCTCTTACTTTGGTAGGATCAACTTCTATTCCTCTACGAGAGATAATATATCCTAAAAGTTTTCCTTATTAGACCCCAAAAACATATTTCTTTGGATATAACCTGAGTTGATTATTACCTAATTTTTGCTTACAACTCAATCAGGTAGACTTGGAAAGTAGTTTGTAGCTAAAGAAGAAAGGTACATACAAATTTTTGCTAATATTTTGTCATTGCACAAAAGATGTTTTCAAATGAAGTATTATGCAAATGTTTTACAATAGAAAAGATTACACAATTTGCATAAAAAATTATTGTTTTATTCATTGTACAAAATATGATGTCCCATACAAGTCGTGGGAGTAACTGATCATACATGATGAAATGTAACACAAAGAGTAAACTATACAATTGAAGAGGTAAAGAACATGAAAGAAAATTTGATTTATCATTTCCTGAATGACGAATCACAAGGTTTTCAGTTGTGTCTTCAGCTCCAACTCTAGCTCCTTCGTTGGTTGCTCTAGAGACACCTACAAAAATAGATTGTGTTAGAGCTCATAATCAAATTTATCTTCATATGAATACATCAAAATCTACTCCTATGAAACATTTGATCAAATATGTAGATTTCACAAACATTCAGGAGCAAAAGATTCAAATCATTATTGGAAGCTTTTGGCTTCATTATTTTATCTAACATGTTTGTTAATTGTGCAGGTATAGGTATATTTTTGAATGCTGGATTACTTTGCACTAGCATCACAACATGTGTAGTAAAATGGGCTCCCACAAGGGTTGAGCCCAACATGCTGCCCTCTTATTTTGATAGGGATGAGAGTGTAAAAGCATCACATTTATCAAATTTGAGCATATATCTCATCACCTATAACGGTGAGTTAGTTGACATCACTATCATAAATGATAAAATATTTGCTCAATTGGAAACACTACTATATGAGATAGGGACAGTCATATCATTGATATGATATTAACCTCATATAGCAGTGTTTTTAGGTGTGGTGAAAGAACAAGAATATATGTAATTCAAAGAGGCCAAATAGTGGTTAATAATTCAAAAATGGGATTTAATATGCAAGGAGACTACATATGAACAGAGAATCAAATGTAGCAAAGAAGTTTCAAGTAGCTAGAAAAATAATGCTCATTATGGTTGGCTTCAGTAATTGATAAATCTTTTTAGCCTAATGAAGCAACAAAGGAGCACTAGAGTAGGTTATTGACCTATGAAAATACACTTAGGTTGAGAAGTAAGGCATATTCAGTAAGTGGTGAATTTTTTGAATGAGGGATTTGATCTCTTGCTGTAGCTATTCAATGAACTATATCAGGTTATATCTATTGAACACCTTTACAAAGAAAGTTTTGGCAATGTTTAGATATAATGGAACTATAATGGGTTCATGACACTTTTGAGTCCAAAGGTGTATGCACATGTTTTTTAAATGATTGTTGTTAGAGGAATTCCATGCCCAATTACATTGCACTTGGAAGGAGCTTTTTAAACTTCTTCTCAAGATGCAAACATAATTGTTCCTATGAAAAGTGCTGATAGATGAGTAAGAGGTTGGTTTTGAAAGCAATTGACATCTTTATATGGGAGGGTTTTTGATTAAATCAAGGATCAAAATATTGGAAGAGAAGTCAAGTGACACTGGAGAAGCAATGTGATAGTCTCATAAAGAAGATTCTTGTGATGATAGTGTTTATTATGATGATGAATTGCAAGCCATATAAACTAAAGATCTGTGTAATATCCAACTGTGACTCATGCATGTGGTTGTTTGACATAAAATCTTAAAGGATTGTAATCTCATGGGAAAATCATTCCAAGTGGTAGAGTGCAGTCATATAGGGCAAACAATAGAAGGAAATCCTCATGATTGTGGTTTTGGAAAATGTATAGTGAACAATGAGTGACATAATAATCACAAAAGGTAATCATCAAGGAATATGATTGGATAAATGCCAAAAGTGTATACATAATACAATGAAGAGAAATAAAGATAGAGCCACAAATTGTAGTGGGTTTTTGAAAATGAAACCCAAAATGTGGAAAATGAAGATTCAAAGCCATGACCTTCCAGAAACAGAGCAAAAATGCTTATGTGAAAGCCCAAAGTATGAAAAGAATTCAACAATGGTAGAATATAGAGGCAGTCAAAGTGAAAAGTTTGGCCTGCAAGCAAGATAAAACCCTCAAGTTTTCTAGAAGTATTAAGATGGAGACTCGAGACCGAGCATGAACAAATAAGCACAAAAAACCAAAATGCATTCATCATTTTTCTCAAATGGAGATCGAAACGAGGTTTTCATTTACAAATAATGAAAAAATGGTGCAAGTTTTACACACAAAATGCTTACCCAACTCGACTTCAACACATAGATCTACATATGAAAGTTCGGGTTCAAACCATGGTGGTGCCCTCAATAGAGAATGCAAGTGAAATGAAATGAAGGATAAGTGTTTTGTCATGGGTTTCTTTAGGGTTTCAACCCTAAACTATGGCCGACTATCACTTAGGCTTTTTGCCTTTATTTTTATTTTTAAATTCTTCATAACTAATATGCCTTGTATCAAATGTTGTATGCTTTATTCTCCCTTTTAAAAAGATTGCAAAGTCAAACACAAGGTCGACTCCTCAAATCTTGCATGATATTTAATAAAACTAATAATGTAAACTTTATTGAAGCAATCAATTATAAGTTGCCTCAATAAATTTCATGAAGATGCAAGAAAGTAGACACGTCCATAACACCTAGTGAAGTGAGTCATAATTTTTTACTTCATTCCTTGTTTAAATTGTTAGCTTCATGTCAAAATCATGCAAAACCTGAAGAGGTGGAGTTAAACCGAGGAGTTAGTCCCAATTTCCAGTCAAATGGAGTGATTTTAGGGTCCAACTTGGTCAAACTGATTGTAAGAGGGAATTTGAGCCTATTTTTGCTCAAGTTGCATCAGTTTTGACTCCTCTTTTGGGGATTTTCATTTCTGCTCATGGGAGAGATTCTTGGAGAGATTTTTTATGTTGATTTGACTTCAGTTAACTCAATCCAGCTCATTGGAGTCATCTTTCGTAAATAGGAGGAAAAACCTATGTTTTTTTCTTAGTTCTCGCTTCCTACTATTTGGTGCATCATAGAGAGTTAGAAAGTTTTGTTTCTCAACATTAAAGTTTTCATATAGTAGTTTTACAACATTGTATTTCAGTTTTGTAGAAGGATTCCTTTTAGCCTTTCAATAAAAATCAAGTGTTTGCCTTCCCAGATTCAGGTGTAATTTTTTATGTTTGTTTTGATAGAAATTTATTGTGTTTAAATATGAAAACCTCTATTTTTTTGTCTCATTCATAGGTGTATGTACAAAAATTAGTTTAATATCATAGGTCATAGGTTGTACAACTATTTAATCCTTTCTTTCAAGTTGTGAAAACTTAGTTTTCCTTCATAAAAGATATTGATTTCTAAAAGCCTGTTTATGAATCATTTATGTGGTTTAGCTATCTAAATTAAGTTGTGCAAGAAAATATATTGAAGATTACTTGTGAATCAAATTTCATATTCATTATCATTTAGGTGCATCACCACCCAACTAGTTTTAGTTTTTACCATTCATTTTAATCCTTCTATCCCTTTTCTTGAATAAGTCATTAGTTTCATAAAAAAAATCAAAATGGGAACACCCATAATCTGGAGATTCACCTTCATTATGAGCAACCTACAAGCTTGAAGCTATTTCTATGTTACACATGATTAATGAGCTTTCCAACTTTTCATTTAGGTGCAATCCTAAGTGTTAATAATATTTGGCATGCTTAGTGGGACTGATTGGACTATTGTAGTCCAAATTTTACTCATAATCACTGATATTTTGTGTGTATGTCAGTGATCTCAGCCTTTGGAGGTAGGAATCAGCACATTTGGCGACTCCGAGAAGCATATTTTTGGTTTCAATATGAACAAGTGCTAGTATATCTTTTAAAGATTCTGATTTTTGCTTGTTTTTTCAACTTTTGAATGAACAAGCATGTCTATGTTTCATGATAATATGTCATACCATCCATCATATCATGAAAATCCTACTCATATACCCTATTTCCAGTCTTATCAAGCTGATCATTATGTTGGTTTTACCCCTAATTCCTTTGATTTACAAAGAAACCAACATGCACAATATGATTACCACCTGCCCACCCTTGCTCAATTCTATTGGCAACCTACCCATTGTTTCAATCAACCTCAAGAAACATCTCTAATGTCAAATCAGTTCAAAAAATCTCTTGATCACCTCCAAGATTTGGAGGTTAGGGATATGAAGAATAGCATGAATGATATCAAAGACACATTGTTAGACTTCACAAAATAGATAGAGGAGATCAAGAGGAAAAAATAGTATGATCAACAATAGGAAGAGATGGCTTATTAGGCCTATCTCTATGAACAAGACTTGTTGATGTAGAAGAGATGATATGAAGAAGATCTTGCAAGGGAGGTTTCTGCTAAGGAAGAGCAAATGAGAATATTGGTTTCCCAAGCACAAAGAATGGAAGCCCAAGCAACTTCTTGCATTTCAGATCAGTTTCAAGAGGAAGTACTTCCAAGGTATGAAATTCTAAGTTCTAGGCAAGGAAAAGATCTTAACTCTTCAAATCAACCTCTTAAACTTGAAATTCCAAGTTTCACAAGCCTTCATCCTTTGCAAGTTGGGGAAAGTAATCAGGTCCAACCTAGTGTAGTTATAGAGTAGCCCATTGATTAGGATATCTCACCCATCATGGAGAATATTAGAAATATAAATCCATTACATTTAGCTATAGAGTATTACTGAATTAGAGCAACAAAATATTGAACAAGAGAAGACCTTTCAAGAGGAATCTTTCAATGTTTTAGCTAATGATCTTCTTAGTTTTGTTGAAAATGATCAAGTTGTTTCAATAAGTCAACAGAGTGAAGAAGTAAAAGGCTGTTCAATAAGATCATCCTACAACTTGGATTGATGAGTTACCTTCTTTTGTTGAAAAATGATGAAGAAGATGTGATTCTATTTTCACTAACAACAATTTCAAAACAATAAGAAGATCCTCAACAACATGAGGAGTTGCTGATTGAAGCTAAGAAATCTGATAATGGGGTCTTGGATCAAGTAGAAGAGTGTGAAGGTAAGCCTTTCATGGAACTTACAGAGCTGGATGAGAGCTGTTATGTGGTAAAAAAACAATCCTCTTTTATCAAAAACCCAAAAGGAATGTGAGGAAGATTCATTTTGGAATGATCTTGATGATTTTTTTACAAATTTAGATAGAATGAAAAAGGTTTTAGTTAGTCTGTTTGATGAACTTCCTATATTTGAGGATGAAAATGAAAATAACATGTCTATGCCAAGTCTTGACCATTAGAGTGTTGAAGACCATTCAAACAAGGTGCTGATTTGTGAGAAAATATATGAAAGCAACCCTAATTTGAATGATCAAGAGATTGAAGAGTATTTGTTTGAACATGAAATTGAGCCTTTTTTCTCATGCTTGGATGTTATTCCAACACCTTTGGAGGAGGAAAATCTTACAAGAGAAAAAGGTGGGAGTGTCAATATTTCTAAATAAGACACTACAAATGGAGTAGCCTAATCAACAAGATGAAGAGACAATAATACATAAGCGAGAAACCAACAGTATGAGTAGAAATTTCATCCTTTCAAGAGGATGCCCCATTAGAGATTTAGTCATGAGGAGTACCCACAAGATACAACTAGTTATCAATGCTCCTAATGATGAGATTGAAGCTATAGAACAACAGACCCAACTCACCCATTCATTCCAAACTAACAATATGTTCAATCAAACTCAAGAGGTGAGCTAGTTTGGTTATGTTCTTCATGAGGCACTACAACAATCTGTGGGGTATCTTCTTATTTCCCAACTATCCCCAGTAGTTCATAAGCATGTAATGCATCCTTTGTTGGTCAGAATGGGGAGTTATTTTATAGAGCCAGTTAATGGATTTGTTTGACCAACTTCTTTGCTGGTTAGAGTAGTTTAGAGTAGGTTTCAGTTCAATTTTCTTTTCCAATAAGTGCTAATGCACATGCTTGCTAATCCTGTCGTAAATAGAGTGATGGAAGTTATTTTTAATTTTAGTTTTGTTGTTGTATAGTTCCTGACAACTGAGATACAAATAGTTTTTTGAGTCACAAAAAGCAAGAATGGACTTCTATGCCCAATGGATATGCAAGGTTGCTGAGCCTATTTGTTTAGCAAAAAACACCCTTAAGATGTCACCAAAATGTTACATAATTTTTTTTTACAACTCAATCAGGTAGAGATGGAACGTAGTTTGTAGCTAAAGAAGAAAGGTACATACAAATTTCTGCTAATGTTTTATCATTGCACAAAAGATGCTTTCAAACGAAGTATTATGCAAATGTTTTACAATAGAAAAGATTACACAATTTGCATACAAAAATTGTTGTTTTATTCATTGTACAAAATATTATGTTCCACACAAGCCACATGAGTAACTGATCATACATGATGAAATGTAACACAAAGAGTAAACTATATAATTGAAGAGGTAAAGAGCATCAAAGTAAATTTGATCAGTCATTGCTTGAATGATGAATCACAAGGTTGTTAGTTGTGTCTTCAGCTCTAGCTCCAGCTCCTTCATTGGTCACTCTGGAGATACCTATAGAAATAAATTGTGTTAGATCTCAGAATCAAATTTATCTTTATATGCATACATCAATAGATATATAATCTAATCTTATGAAACATTTGATCAAATATGTAGATTTCACAAACATTCAGGAGTAGAAGATTCAAATCATTATTGGAAGCTTTTGGCTTAATTATTTTATCTAACATGTTTTCCTGTTGTGCATATATAGGTACATTTTTTAATGTTGGATTAATTTACACTAACATCACATCATGTGGAGTAAAATGATCTCCCACAATGGTTGAGCCCAACATGTTTCCCTCTTGTTTTGAGAGGGATGGGAGTGTAAAAACATTACATTTATCAAATTTGATCATATATCTCATCACCTATAATTGTGAGTTGGTTGACATCACTATCATAAATGGAAAAATATTTGCTCAATTGGAAAAATTTATATATGAGATAGGGACACTCATGTCATTGATATGATATTAACCTCATATAGCATTGTTTTTAGGTGTGGTGAAAGAATAAGAATGTATGTAATTCAAAGAGGCCAAATAGTGGTTAATCATTCAAAAATGGGATTTAATATACAAGGAAATTAAATATGAACAGAGAATCAAATGACATTAACCCTGATGAATCAAATGTAGCAGAGTAGTTTCAAGCAACGAGAAAGATAGTGCTCATTATGTCTAGCTTGTACCCATTACTATGAGGCAAATCTGATTGTCAAAAAGGCAAAAATTTTGAGGGAGTAAGTGCTAAGGAAGGTAGATAAGGAAGAGATGTTTCATTGCCACTTGAAACTATTAGTTCCATTTTTCATTTGTCACCATAGAGACTCAAGATTAGCATGCACAAATGGTAGATAATAATAGGTAAAATTTGACAATAAATGACACAATTTATGCAAAAAGATAGAGTACAAACATTTATTTCTGTAGGTGATGCTACAACAGACCATGTTGTTTCCAATAAGCACGTGCCCTTCAACCTTTAGTAATTGATAAATATTTTTAGCCTAATGAAGCAACAAAGGAGCACTGAGCAGATTATTGACCTCTACAAATGCACTTAGGTTGAGAAGAAAGGTGTATTCAGTAAGTGGTGAATTTGTTGAGTGAGGACTTTGATCTCTTGTTGTAGCTATTCAATGAACCATATCAAGTTACATTTGTTGAACACCTTCACAAGGAAATTTTTGGCAATGTTCAAACATAATGGAACTATAATGGGTTCATGACACTTTTGAATCCAAAGGTGTATGTACATGTTTTTTAAATGATTGTTGTTTGAGGAATTCCATACCCAATTACATTAAATTTGGAAGGAGCTTTAGATAATGCTTCTCAAGATGCAAACATAATGGTTCCTATGAAAAGTGTTGATAGATGAGTGAGAGGTTGGTCCTGAAAGCAATTTAAATATTTATATGGGAGGGTTTTTTATTAAATCAAGGATCAAAATATTGGAAGGGAAGTCATGTGACACTGGAGAAGTAATGTGAAATTCTTTTAAAGAAGATTCTTGTGATGATAGTGTTTATTATGATGATGAATTGAAATCCATAAAAATTGAAGACCTGTGTAATAGCCAACTGTGACTTAGACATGTGGTTGTTTGACATAAAATCTTAAAGGATTGTGATCTCGTTGGAAAATCATTCCAAGTGGTAGAGTGCATTCATATAGGGAAAACAATAGAAGATAGTCCTCATGACTGTATAGTGAACAGTGAGTGGCATAATAATCATAAAAGGTAATCATCAAGGACTATGATTGGATAAATGGCAGCAATGTATACATAATATAGTGAAGAAAAACAAAGATAGAGCCACAACTTGCATTGGTTTTTTGAAAATGAAACCCAAAATGTGGAAAATGAAGATTCAAAGCTATGACCTTCTAGAAACAGAGCAAAAATGCTAATGTGAAAGCTCGGAGTATGAAAAGAGTTCAACGATGGTAGAATCTAGAGGTAGTCAAAATGAAAAGTTTAGCCTACAAGCAAGAGAAAACCTTTGAGTTCAAGATGGAGATTCGAGAGTGAGCATGATCAAAGAAGCACAAAAAACCAAAATACATTCATCATTTTTCTCAAATGGAGCTCAAAATAAGGTTTTCATTTATAAAAAATGAAAAAATGGTGCAAGTTTTACACACATAAAGCTTACCCAACTTGGCTTCAACACAAAGATCTGCATATGAAAGCTTGGGTTTAGACCATGGGGGAACCCTCAACAAAGAATGCAAGTGAAATGAAATGAAGGAGAAGTGTTTGGCCATGGGCTTCTTCAGGATTTTAACCCTAAACTGTGGCCGACTATCACTTAGGCTTTTTGCCTTTATTTTTTAAAATAATTTCTTTATAACAATATGTCTTGTATCAAATTTTTTATGCTTCATTCTCCCTTTTGAAAAGTTTGCAAAGTGAAACACACAATCAACCCCTCAAATATTGCATGACATTGAATCAAACTAATAATGTAAACTTTATTGAAGCAATCAATTATAAGTTTCATTAGTAAATGTCATAAGATGCAAGAAAGTAGAAAAATCCATAACACCTAGTGAAGTGAGTCATAATTGTTTACCTCATTCCCTGTTTAAATTGTTTTCATGTCAAAATCATGCAAAATCTGAAGAGGTGGAGTTAAACTAAGGAGTTAGTCCTGATTTTGAGTCAAATGGAGTGATTTTAGGGTCCAACTTGGTCAAAATAATTGTAAGATGTAGTTTGAGCCTATTTTTGCTCAAGTTGCATCAGTTTTGACTCCTCTTTTTGGAGACATATTTTGTATATAGCAGGAAATACCTTTTTTTTTTAATTTCTTTTTTGATTTCTCGCTTCCTACTCTCCGGTGCATTGCAAAGAGTTAGAAATTTTTGTAGCTCAACATTAAAGTTTTCATACAATATTTTTTCAACATTGTATTTCAATTTTGCAGAAGGATTCCTTTTGTCCTTTCAATAAAAATCAAGTGTGTTCCTTCACAAATTTTAGGTATCATCTTTTATGTTTGATTTGATAGAAATTTATTGTGTTAAATATGAGAACCTCTATTTTTCTGTCTCATTCATAGGTGGATATACACAAATTAGTTTAATATCATAGGTCATAGGTTGTGCAATTGTTTAATCCTTTCTTTCAAGTTGTGAAAACTTTGTTTTCCTTCATAAAAGATATTGATTTCTCAAAGCCTGTTTATGAATCATTTATGTGGTTTAACTATCTAAATTAAGTTGTACAAGTAGATATATTAAAGAGTACTTGTGAATCAGATTGCATATTCATTATCATTTAGGTGCATCACCACCCAACTAGTTTTAGTTTTTACCATTCATTTTAACCTTCTATCCATTTTCTTGGATAAGTCATTAGTTTCATGGAAAAAAATCAAAAGGGGAACCATCCCATAATTTGGAGATTCACCTTCATTATAAGCAAACCATAGGCTCAAAGGTGTTTCAATGTTACACACGATTGCTAAGCTTTCTAGCTTTGCATTCAGGTGCAATCCTACGTGTTAACATTGATATTTTTCAAGTCTTGTGAAAATATTGTCTAGGACTACTAGGTGACCACTTCATTCTAGATATTTTGAGAGAAGGTCATCAACATAATCTTCCATAAGTACACACATATAATCAGGAAAAATGGTAGTCATGGATCTTTGATGTGTAACTCCAACATTTTTAAGTCCAAATGGCATGATGTCCCAACAAAAATTTCCTCAAGTGCATGTGAAGGTTGTTTTCGGTTGATCTTCAAGAGCAATTCTTATATGGTTATAACCCGAGAAATTCATCCATAGGTGATAGCATTTCATATTCAGTAGTTAGGTCTACTATGATGTCAATGTTTGGTAAAGGGAAATCATCTTTAGGACAAGCTTTGTTGAGATCTCTAAAATTTGTGCACACTCTGATTTGACCATTTGGCCTGGTAATAGGAACAAGGTTTGATATCCAATTTGTATAATCAATAGAGCGTATGAATTCGACATCCAAGAGTTTCTTTAGTTCCACCTTGACTAGGATTATAATTTGTGGGTGCATTTTCCTTAGCTTTTGTATGGTTTGGAATTTGGTAATAGTGGTAAGTGATGTAGAACCAATTCTGGATCCAATCCAGGCATATCAACATATGACCATGCAAAATTAACTTGTCTTTTTGAAAAGAATGTTGTGAACTCAGGCTTTTCCTTGGTGGTCAAAGATGCCGCCAATTGTATGATTCTAGATTTTTCTTGTATTCTAATGTTCACTTCTTATTTTTCTTCTATAAGCAATGGAAATCTCTCCCGATCTATAGGGAGACTATCCAACCCTCCATCCTCAAGTGTCTCAGAGAGTTTTTCACCTTCAGATACATCCTTTATTTTTACTTTTTCATAATCAACAGGCGCCTTTCAATTTTCACCTGAAGACCTATTATTTTTTATTTTTTATTTTTTCATTTTCACTTTTGTGACTAGAGGATAAGACACCTTCACCAAAGTATACTGCATAATCAAGTTCTATGGAAAATCCAACCTTATGATCCCCACTAGTTATTCCTTCATGAAGTCCCATGAACTCATCGATTGCTTCATCATTCTCGAATGTGTCCAAACATGGTGGTCCTTGTTGTTCCCAATCTATGAGTTGTGGGTAGACAAGGGGTAAGCCATTATTAGTATTATCAAGGGTCATGGTGTAGGCAGATAGGGAAAAGATGGAAGTAGAGTCATTGGGTTCTTAGGAAGTGGAACTAATGGTTTCCCATAAGTGTTTGATCCATTCTTCTCTCTTCAAGGGGACTTTTTGATGAGGATTTGGCGGGTTTGGCAGGGAACCAATGGTAAGCATTTTACTGAATTGTTCTTCAAGGAAAGGTTCATCAAGTTTTCCAAATAATTTATCAAGGTCTATTTAAGTAGTGGAGGATATGGAATCCCATTCATATTCATTGGAATTGACATCGAAATTCCAAGAGTCTTCAGATGTCTCGATCTCATCTGAAGCATTAACATCCTCACTCGAAGGTAACCCGATACCATGGATAGTCACTGTTACTAGTACAAACCCCAACCCTTGGCGTTTTAGTAATTTAGAAGTCTACAAGGGTTCCAACATTCCTTTTTTTTTAAGGCCAAGGCCATTGTGTCCATCATATCCTTGTCATTTCATTATTAGGAACCCTTTTGGATAGTGTTCAACTAAAAATTTCTTAAGCTCAATATCCTCCTCTTCTTTGTACCACCATGTAAGAATGTGGTCATCCAAAGACTCTTTGGCTAGCTCCCCCCATTTAGTGAAGGTGATAGGGGATTATGAATGATGAATTTAGGGTGCACAGGATGTCGTTTTCCAAAATATTTTGGTGATTTAGGTAACTTTCCAATGAAAAAGATACCCTTCATGTTGTATTCTTTGCATCCTTTGTCTTGAATTTGGATTTTGGGTTTGGTAGGTGTGATGAATGGAGTGAATGATTTGACAAGGGAAAATGGATCAATGTAGTGATATGGAGTGGTGGATGAAGCCTCTTGAATGATGGGTACTTGATGTTCAATAGTTCCTTTCAGGTTTGTGCAATACTAGAAAGGATTGGGGTCACTAGGAATAGTAATTTCAATAATGTTATATGGGAATTTGAGGCATTGGTGGTATGTGGATGGGATAAAATTCATGGCATGAATCCATGGAAGCCAAGGAGAAGTTTGTTGTGTAAATGTAGATCCAAGACATGAAACACTGTGTTTTTTATTGTTGACCCAACTCTTATAGGAAGTGAAATTATGCCTTCAGATGAACGTCCAACATCATTATAAGCTTTGATCACAATTTTCTTGCTTTGGTCTATGAAATTTTTAGAGTATCCTAATGCTTTCACCAATTTTAGTGAATAAATGTTCAAAACTTCTCCACCATCTATTAGGAATCATTTGATCTTGTGTTTATTAACACATACTTCAAGGTGTAGGGCATCATAATGATCAAATTTTTATGCAAAAATTTCTTGTTCGAAGAAGGTGACATGGTGCAACATAGCTAGGTATCCAACCACGACCTGAAATTCATTGACATCTAGATTTGTGGGCATGGACGATTCTTGCAATTATTTATCAAAGATAGCTTTGTGTTTTGGCGATATGCAAAGTAGCTCCAAAATGGAAATTTGTGTAGGAGTCTTCCCTTGTTGATCTAAGAGATTATACCAGCTTTTTGGCCGTGGATTAGAAGGTGGTCTTGGAAGAGTTATTTGCATTATGCAAGTGGCAACAACACATTTTGAATTTAGATTGTTTATGGTGATGGTGGAAATATGATCATGAAAGGGCTTTATGTTAAGGATAATAGTACTATAATCATGTTTGGCGACTACATAATTGGATTTGTGGTCATTTCCTGAACTTGAGGCTTTTAATTTGTCATGGTCATGCAAGGGAGTTTTAAATATGGTATGAGAAACATTGGTTTTACCTTGTGAGTCTCCTATTGAAATGGTTCCATTTTCAACAAGGTCTTGAATGATATTTTTGAGAGTCCAACATCTAGATGTTTTATGTCCTTTTCCATAGTGATATTCGTAGTATTCATCCTCTTTCCACCAGTCGGGTTTGATTAATGAGGTTTCATAATTTTTGATATCTGGTAGTGTGATGACATTAGATTGCAAAAGATATTTTAGGATTGATTCAATGGGCTCACCTAATGGGGTGTATGTTCTCTTGGCATGGGGAGGACCTCTGCATTGATGATTATTTTGGATTGCATTCAATGTTTGGTTTTGACCTTATGTTTGAGCATTTGGTGTGTTTGATGAGGAAGAAACTTGGAGGTGAATGGTAGGACCTTTGGTTATCATTTTGGCATCAACAATTCCATCATTTGTGGCATTATTGTTTTAAGACCAATATTTGATTTTGTCATTATTGGGTTTTGGATTTTATTTGTTTATTTTGATTAGTCCTTTTGCGACAAGACCTTTTTCAATGACACATTTCTCAAGGATCACATAAAAATTTGTGAAAAACTGAATTTGGAGGCTACTCATCATTTCTTTGTCAAGGTTCTCAACAAACATGGTGACCAATTGTTTCTCAGGAATGTGACAAGGGAACTTGCTAACCAAACCTTGCCATCTCTGATAAAATGAGGTAAGTGATTCCCCTTCTTCTTGTTTGGTTGTGCTTAATGTTGCAAGGTTGACATCATTTTAAATGTTGAAGGTGAAGGGACTAATGAATTTGTCAGCCAGTTCACCCCATGTTCTAATCTCTAGAGGGATATGTGTAAACCAATCTAGGGCTAGCCCTATGAGACTTCATGGGAATAGCCTCATCAAATAGGTACGGTCATATGAGACTTCCATACATGATGTGTTAAATTATTGAATGTGTTCTATTGGATCCCCTGTCCCCTTATACTTAGGTAAAGGTGGTGTTGTGAAATGAGGGAGAAAGGGTGGCATGCATATATATTTTTCAAATGGAAAGGGGCACAATTCCTCCATGGAATAGGTATTCTTGTCGGTCCCCAATTGTATATTTATAATTTTTTTGTTGGAAAACCTATATTTGTTGCATCAAAGTATCTGAAAGAGATGGTGTTGCATTGGTTTGATTTGGTGTCAAATTTGGATTGGAATTGGTAATTTTAGGTGTGGGACCTTGGTTACCATATTGATGTATGTTATTTTTATTTGGAGTGAAATTGGAATTTAGATTTTTCCCAAAGGTCATGTTTGTATTTGGTATAGTGTTTTTGAATTGAGGTGTAGGTCCTTGATTTATTCCTTGAATTGAAAAGTTGGTCCTTGATTTCAATTTTGGAAGGGTGGTGTAGGTCCTTGATTGGCATTTTGAAATGATGGTGTAGGTCCTTGATTAGTATTTTGAAATGTAGGTACTTGCAATGTAGGAGTGGGCCCTTGATTGGTGTTTTGATTTGGAATTCTTTGTGGGACAATGTGGACCTTGATTTATTTGATTGATGCTAATTGGATGATGGTATGATTTGAAATTGGAAAGAAGGACCTTGGTTTATATTTTGAAGTGTATGTATAGTACCTTGTTTTGTGTTTTGAAGACCTTGAGTTGTTTTTTTAAAAAGAGGGTTCGTGAAGGTCTGACTCATGAAATTTGATGAGCTTCCAAATGTGAAGTTTTGTCCTTGTGTAGTAGCATGGGTTACCTTGTTTCCAAATGTGGAGATGATAGGGATGTGAATTGTGTGTGGTAGTGATTTCCATGTGTGTTGTTGTTCCAAGTGGTATGGTTGACATTTGTTGTGAAGAGGGTACCCTAATGCAAATGGATTTTGTGTATCTTCTTCCACAATGGTCGAGACATCAAAGCCTTGAGGGATTTTGGCACCCTTTTTGGCTAGTGCATAGAAAAATCTATTAGGATCAACACCAACAAGTTTATCAACCATGCTTAAAATTCTCGGGTCATGGTAATCTCTTTCAATCTCTTCAGAAGTCAATTTTTTGTTAAATTATTCTAGACTTAGGTTGTCCAATCTAAAGTCTCTTTGTGGTGTCTCTCTTTGAGGTGTGGATTGGTTTTAATTTTTTCCAAGGGTGGTGTCATGAAAGGGATCACTTGAGAAATCCATGTCCTTTCTTTTGGTTCTTGAACTTGTTTCAATCATGTGAGACTTGCAAGTTGGAAAGTAATGCAAAGTGTTGGTGAGGCTAAACTATGTTTTTGGATATAAGTATGAAATTTGATTATGCAAGCATATGGAACTAATGGATGCTAAGGACACCAAATTTTATTATATAATGATAAGGTATTAAGCCAATGATCAAAGGTAATGGTGCAACTAAGGTTAAGATGAAATTGAGCTATGGTTTTGTATTTTTGGGTTAAAGATACAAAATGAAGGTGCAATTTAAATGCAAGACTAAGGATTGATAAAATGATAATTAAAGGTAAGGTCAAATGGTATGAGATGTATCTAAATGAGGTTATGATAATGCTAAGGATATGAATCCTAAAATTTAAGACAAAGGATGACAACCAAGCTAATGTAAGTCCAAGATAACAAACCCAAATGTCATTGACCTTTGTGATAATCAAGAGGATAATTTTGACTAGGTTGAGTCAAGGCTAGGACACAAGCTTGAAACTCAAATTTTGACAAAGGTGATAATGATAAAGGTTGATAAAGTGAAGGATTAAGGTCAATGAAAAAATGGATAAGTAACCAAGGACTGTCCAAAAGCTTAGTAGTCTCCCTAAGTCTAAACTTTGAAAGATGAGTGAAACCTAAGCTCTAGGATTGATTATGCGAGGTAAGGGTGCAACCTAAAATATGATGTAATACTAAATGGACATCTTGGAATGGATTGGTAAAGGCTTGCAAGTCTTTGGTTTAATAGTAAGAGTCACTATGAAATTTATCAGATTGAATTTGGACAAGGATTTTGGAAGTTTTTGGTTATCAAGAAGTTGCGACACTATTTTCTACAAATGCGTCATTTTAGGCTATAGGTTTCTAGAATGAAGTTGTGATTTAGATTGATAGTTGCGGCTCTATTTTCAGAAAATGTGGTTCAGTATGATAGTTGCAGTTTTACAACGATTAGTTGCGGTGCAAAAAATGTAGTTGCGGGTCTATTTTTATCTATTGTGTTGATTGAATGTTGTGTTTGGTAGTTTTGATGTTTTGACTAATTTTGATAAAGTGAAGTTTGAGAAACACTGAATACAGTCACAAACACTTTTTTTGGTCTATTTTTGAATTTGTTTTGGTATCAATGATAAAACACATATAGACATCAATGCACAATTCCTATGGTTGGTAAGGAAACCATTGGTTGATATCCCCACTTGGATTTCTCTAACCACTTAAGAAAGGAAGACAACTAGAGACTTGGTGGCACTAGCTCCCCTCCATGACACTCACTTATCGGGCTCACCAAGTCTCATTCCCCAAAGAGGAATTCCTATCTCTACACATGCTCAGTGAAGATGTGGGGCCCCTTCAAAGGTTTGACCTCCTTTGATCAACAAGTGTATAAAAGGGTTTTTGGCCACTAACACAAATTGGTTTTTCAGTAAGGGCATCCTTTGAAGGTGGCCATACATGTGGAAGGATTAGCTCAAGACTATGGTTAGTTAAGAGGCCTCCCAATCCATTCCTAAGAAAGGACTTTTGACGTAGCTCACAGGGCTACTGAGGGTGGCACTTGTCGGTATGACAGATTTACACCCGTTGCTAAATGACTTTCGTCAAGAAGCACTTTTCTTTTATATCAATTTGAAAGAGCTTGGATTTAGTTTTTTACCGCTTGGGTCATCACCACCTTTCAAAACAAGGTGGCAGGCCCTTTAAAATAAAGGTACTCAATAGTGAGGAAGTACGCTTATTTCTGATCTCCCAGATTGCACGAAGCACAAGGAGAGATCATACTTAGTGCCTTTGCCTCATGGGGTTCATTTAAGGCCCAAAATCCAAATGTGGGGTGTGATTGTAGAAATTCCAAAGAATTTCATTTTATCCTCAAGATCGCCAAATGGCACAAGAGGAGAGCATACACACTCTATGACGGTTTGTAAATCACCAAACACGAAAGAAAATTGTAAATTTTATCTTTTTGCTTATGATTTGAAGACGCTTGGATTCTTTTTATACCAATGACATTTGATGCATGCTCATTTTAATACCCATGAGTGAGAGAATGCTTTTTGTTGTTCTTTTTAAATCCTTATGAGTGAATTATGTAAGTTAGTTTTAACCTTATGATCCTGATGCAACTTGTAGTTGTGGAAAACAAACAAAAAGAAAATGCTTAAATCTAAACTAATAAAAGAGCTCAATTTTTTTTGTTGTTTCTAAATATTTTTTTTTGGGAACTCCTTAGATCACCACACACTTAAAACAAACCGTTGGAACACAAAAACCCTATTCTAATTGAAAACCCAAAAGAAAAATTGAAAATAAACATAAAATAGAAAATTTTATACCAGACAGGCAGTTGCATCGTTCGGGATTGCAAATGCATCACTATGTTGCATCACACTAGAATAGTTGTGTCACACTTTTGAATTCAAATTTCTCGCCCATTATTGAGTCATTGTTTTCCATAGATGCATCGTTATTTTGAATCTGATTACCCTCCAAACAGTTGTGTCGTTCTTTTCAATAGATGATTTATTCCTTATTAGTTGCATCATTATGAGTCTCACATGCGTCATTTCATACGAAAAACCTACAAAAATGCAAAAATATGTACAAATCCTGTAAAATCTTGTCTTCATGTCAGGTTCACCAATGTAGGACTAGTAAAAATCTGTTAGCTTAGATCCTAGTGACAACCACAACACTACTAAGCCAAAATCCAATCCAAAACAAGAGAATACAATCAAAGCATAAGGAAAATAAAACATTAAATCAAAACACTCCTCATGCTTAAAATTGAATCACTTCTCTTGTCTCTCCTATTTATTCTTTTGTAAATAAGCCCTCAAATTTGTTGTCTAATTTGTGCAAACACCTGCCAATTGTAAGTAAGAAAGTTGGAGATAAGTGGATATTAAGGTAAAAATAAAGGAGGAAGGCTTCTTTTATAGACAACCATTCAAATGGATAGACGAGATTGATCTTCTTGAAAGAATCCAAGATCAACAGATGAGGAGAGATGCAACCCAGAAGAGTGGAGGTTACGAAATGGACGATCAAGATTAGATAAAGCCCAAAGACGATCGACGATTGAGATTCAAAAATGCGATAGTGGAGGAAGAATATGGAGAAATTAAAAATTGAAAATAATGAGTTGATGAGAAGGAATCTCTGGATAAGTGGAGGCATAAATAATTTATTCAAATTATTTATTTGAGGAAAAGACAAGTGGGTATTTAATTAAAATCATTTTAATTAAATAAGAGGAAATGGGTAAAGGGCATTAAATAATTAATTTGAGTTAATTATTTAATAAAAGGGAAGCATTGGGAGATAATTAAATAATTTTGACAATTATTTAACTATAGAATAATTTAAAAGATTAGTGAATAGGTAAATAATTAATTTTAATTGTTTGACTATAGATAAATGATGATAAGGAAATAATTGAATAAATAATGATTTATTTAATTATTGAAGAAAGGGGAAATTAGCGATGCATTTAATTTATTTAATTGATCAATGATAGAATAAAGGTAAGAAGTGAATTAATAAAATAATTAAAAATTATTTAATTAATAGAGGAATGTGATCAAGGATAATTAAATAATTAAAATTGTTTAATTATACGGAGATGAAGACCAAGAAAAATGATGCTTGCAAACCAAGACATTTTTCAGTGTCTATAGTTGGATGACATCAAGAGGTAGCAATGATTTGATTTGCAATAGGAGTTGGATTATCAAGAATACCAACACCAAGAAGAGTTGGATTATCAAGGGAAGCAGTATGCAGAATCTCTTGCAAGAGAGGTTGCTGCCAAACAAGAGTAGATGAGATTATTGCTTGCCAATGTTTAAAGGTTGGAAGACCAATCAACTAATTTCATTCCAAACTATCATTTGAAGGAAGAGCTTCCCAAGTACGAAATCCCAAGTTTCAAGAAAGGTATTCCTTTTAAGTCTTCAAGTCAATCTTCTAAGTTTGAAATTCCAAGTTTTAGGAGTCTTCATCCTTTCCAAGAAACTATGACTATGCAAGTTCAACCCTTTGTTCCTCAAAATAAACTTCCTCAAGAGCCTATTACTCTTCCAAGTACCCATCAAACTTCCCAAGTTTCTTTGACGGATCAAACTTCTCCTATCACTATTTTCCTCTGTAAAGGTGCTCCCATTGTCTACCAAGATAGTTGGTTTAGTGAGAAAAAAGGATGTTTTTGGGGAAGAACGAGAGAGGCCTTTTGTTGTTGATATCCTTGCACATGAGGTAGAAGAAGAAAAATCAGACTTGTTGTAAGGGAATGAAGAGTATGACCAGTTAGGAGAGAAAGGTACAAAGCTTGAAAGAGGATATGATAATGAAAATTTGAGTTTCTCATTTGATGGACTCCCATATTTTTTTGAAAATAAAGAGAAAATGCCTATGCCAACAAATCATTTGGGGCATCAAGATAGCCAACAAGAAATATGTGGTAAAAATGAGGACTCAACATTCTTATTTGATGAACTTCCTTCTTTCATTGAGCAAGAAGAAGAGAGCATACAAATTTCAATGACTTCAGAAGTTTTAGAGAAGATAGAAGATGGAAGTGAGCTTGAGAAGATGTTGGTTTATGAGGAGTCACATGAAAACAAATTTGTTTTTCAAAGTATAGAAGAAGTTAATACACACAAGGTTATTGGTCAAAATGGATGCGATGTCAAAATCAATCCTCTTATGTAGAAAAGTATAGAAGAGGTTGAAGAAGATATTTTTTTGGATGATTTGGAGGTGTTTTCTTTGAACTTAGTTGTTAAATCAACACCTCTACAAGTGGAAAACCATGAGCAATAGGGATATGGTGCACAAATCTTCATACCTTCATCAAGTCAACCAAAAGAAATGAAACAATCAAATCAACATGATGATAAGACAACATATTACAAACAAAAAACCAGCAAGGATACCTCAATGTTTAACCTTTCAAGAGGTTGTCCTATCAAAAATTTAGCCAGAATAGAAGCCAATAAAGTATCACTATCATGCTTGCACCCAAGCATGAGGTTACAGTTGAGGAGGAAGATGAATATGAAGTTGTAGTTGAAGAAGGTCAAAGTCAACTTACTTATCCAATTCAAAACATAAGTATAAGTGTTTATTTACACCATTCATGAAGTAGTGCAACAGTTTATTGAATATCTATGTGTTTCATATCCTCTCAGAAGCTCATGATCATGTAAAGCATCCTATGTTGGTTAGAAAAGGGTGTTATTTTGAAAAAATTACTGAATGGATTTTTTTGAACATCACTAACTTGGTTAGATTAGGCTAGAATAGGTTGCTTTTGAGTCAATAAGTGTTGTTGCACGTAGGTTTTAGGAGTCTTTTCATTCCTCCAAGTGTTGATGTACAATTGGTTAGTTGGTTTTAATAATTTTTGAGTCTTCTTAGGTAGGTTTGGGTGGGTTTGAAGGTGTCAAATGCTATTTTGCATTGCTATAGTAGTATACAAGGTTTGAAGGTTCAATTTTTAGTTTTTTTTCTAAGATTTCCATGACTCCTATGCCCAATGAATGATCTAAGGTAGCTGGTCACCATGTTTAGCAAGAAAAAATCCATCAAAGGTCACCAAAAGATGTTGACATTTTTTATGTGTAAAAAGGTCATATTTTGAAACTTGGGAAAGTTCTAACAAAGGATATTAGCGTGCAAATAAAGGTTCCAGAAAATGGATTTTTTTTTTGTTTTGAGAAAGCCTAGGTGCCAAGAGAAAAGAGAATGGGTTTCAGTTTGTAACATGTAGCAAATTAAATTTTTTAGGGGTTTTGATCTTTGTTGGCATTGAACAATGAAGGAATGGCTATGGTGGCATTGAAAGAGTCCAAGGAAGTATGTATTCTTTATATTTAAGAGATAAAAATGGAGAATGGAACATGTTGTAGGGTTTTCACTAATTTGTTGGCATTGAAGAATCCTAAGGAAGACACACAACTCTTGAGATACCACCACGTTGTAGAAATTTGAGGGAGTTTTAGCATATTTCTTGCAATAAAAGAATTCTAGGTATGTATTCTCTTCACTCACATTATTAGATGTGCATTTTTCTCTCATTTTCTACCAACCACCATTTAGGGCATTTATGAAAGCTCATAGATTTTGTGTAGTTGCACGAATCCCACATAATCACAGTCATTGAATAGGACTATCTGCTCATACATTAGGGGTTTCTATTCCAAATATTGGAGAAAGATATTGCTATTGTTAGTTTGAATACACTATTTAGAAGCTTCATATTGGTGAGATTGTCCATAAGGTTCATGAACAAAAGGAATACTTGCACATTCATGACAACATAAACCTTAAAAGGTTGTTGTTATCGTAAAAGGGACAGGTTTGTAGGTCTTGAAAACTCTTTATTTACACTCTACCAAAAAAAATGAATGAATTTGTTCAAGCCATTGTCACATTTGCAAATATATGTGTCATGAATTTTGTCATGCTAACTGGAAGTTTTATTGGTTTTCAGATTGGTTGGATTGGATATAATTTGGTGAATATCTATTATGCCATATAGACTCAATTTCATGCTTGGTGGGGCAACAATATTTCTTTTTTCTTTTATTGATTCTAGTATAGTTATTATTATTGTTGAATAGGTCAAGAATCCATAATATAATTTATCACTTTGTGGCTGCAATTTCATTTGAATTGATGGGTCCCATTCTACCTTAGGCATGATGAGATGCATGTTTCAGTTTAACTTTAGCAATCAATAGGTCTGAAAAGCCTCAAAGAATCTGAAGTAAAAGGTAGTGTCTAGGGATATTGAAAGGGGATAGTATAGTCCATGAAAGAAGGTTTTAAAGACCTATAGAAAGCAACCAAGCAAGAAGGTTTTGATGATAATGTTCAAGGACAAAGCACTGGTTGTGTACAAGAAAAGAGCTCCATCATACTTCTTCTCATAATGAAGTCCAAGAAATACACCAGAAAGGAAAATAACCAAGAGGGACAACCTTGATAGTGGAGTTAGATATCTTTTGATAATATAATAGAGTTGAATCATAACAATCCAAATGGGCACGATGAGTGTAGGAAATCATATCTCCTTGGCAAGTGCACAAGTCAAATAATGCAGGGGTTAGGGAGTAGCAAAAAACATCAGGATAAGAGGATAATAGCCTTTATTATGAGCTAAGAAGACAATCATACCCCATGACTGTGATAAAGACAAATTTTTAAGTTTTGCCGAGCCAAATTTTTCTCAAAGCTAGTGAATTTCATGAAAGATGATAGTCACCAATGAGTGAAGCTCAATCAAGAACAACCATAAAAGGGGCTATTCAGAGAAGTATGGAAACCATATTTAAAAGCTTAAAAAAGGGTATGACAATTGAAAGGAATATCTTGACAGGTGACATAAACATTTAAGCATAATTTGGGACAACCAAGCAAGGAGCTAGATGAAGTAAACTCAAAGATAAGGAAGATTCCAAATAGAGGACTGTCATATGCTTGGAACATAAAAGATAGTCATTGGAGCCAACACTATCAATGCAACTAAAATACTTTATGCAATATGACAGGTAAATTTCTAATGAAAATCATCTGGTAAAAGATAGACCCATGCACAATGAAAGACAACATGATAATGCTCATGGATTTTCAAAAGATGAAAGTCAACATGGAGAATCTGACTTAAGGAAAGATGGTGAAATTTGAAAGGATGATAACCTTTTCCATGAGATAGAATACAGTGAAGACAAGCATGGCAGTGTGTAAGGTATATGAGTGATAATCAAATCCATGAAGATGATAGTAATCAACATAAAAAGGGTAATTTTGAAAGGGTTTCATCAATGGTTAGGTTGAAAAGGGAAAATAGCTTCAATGATGAAATGAGGTTCAAAGGTATAAATAAGGATGCAAAGGAAAAGATAAAGTTCAAAGTAGGGGAAAAGTCTATTGAAAATAAAGCATTGGTAGTCTATGGATTTCAAATAGGATAGTCATGTTTGATAGTGAGGCAGTGGATGTGTCAAGAAGGAGAAAATGAAGAATATTCTTGAAGGATTTAGCTTTTCACATATGCATAATAGGCATGAAAATCCATGATACAAAGGAAAACAAGTAACTCATAGCCTAGTGTTAAATGAAGTTTTTAACTTATGATTTGTTCCCTGTGACAAAAGGTATGTCTATGAAGTTGATGTGTGACTGTCCTTGATGTTCAAAGGTTGTATCTATAAATGCATTTGTAAAAATGTATGCAAAATGTTGGAGTATGCATAAGACATGTAGACTACCTGATACAGTGCAAAAAAAGATCATAAAATGCATAGGTTTGAAGATAATCATCATAGGTGTAATAATCATGCCATGGGATGCAGTGTATAAATGAGTATTAATCCCTCCCATGAATTGGAACTATCATACCAATGCTCATTTAAAGGAAAATATAACTTTAAAACTTCTATAAGCTTGAGGCAGTTTAAGCAACCAAAGACAGCTTTGAGTAAATGGTATGAAGATATGTGAAAACACACAATGATGAAGACTATAAAGAGAATATCCATCAAAAGGATTTCTTGGATAAAACAAGCTTGATTTGATAGATTGATGAGTGATAATGGATGATTTGAACAACAATGGATGAAAACTGCTCAAATAAATGCTAATGGATAAAATTATGAATGAATTTCAACAACATAAATTTTCTCAAATGATTGTGGATCCCTTTCTCATAGAAGTGAGGAGTATTTATAGGAGAAAATGGTGAATCAAGGGTCAAGATTGATTTGATCAATCAATGGATGAGTGCAAGTTGATATGGATCAAGGAGTTAATCAATGGCTCATTGATTCAAAGAAGCACACTTCCTAAATTCTAGGAAGTTTGTTACAAAAGAATATTCCATCTTTGGAGTTCAAATGGAGGAATATTTCTGTTAAATATCCAATATACTAAGTGGATGGGGTAAATCAGTATATTCTTAAACTTATTGAACAAATTCCATTCAATCAATCCAAAGCATATGATAATTAAGATAAGAAGAATCATCAACAGATCATGAAACACATAACACAAGAGACACCAAAATTTTTACGTGGAAAACCTAAAGTGGGAAAAACCATGGTGAGGATTAACTCACAATATAGTATAACCGGTTATAAGATATTACAAAAGGGGTGGCTCATTTCCAAGACTCACTGTCCAAAAATAGGAGGCTCACTTCCTACAAAATGAAGTAACAAAATGGCTAACCTCCATAATGAACTGATAGAGATACACCTCAAGTGCAGATTTAGTTCCTTTGTAATTTAGGAGAATTTGCATGCCAACAAATCACACTTCGCCTTTTTCACTTCTACATTTAGTCTGCTAATATTCGCTCAATCCCCCACACACACACTTTCATTCATTCATCCCAACTCTTACAAAAATATCTTGTATATATATCTGATTGTCAAGGATAACAATTAGGTCGGCTTGAAAAACTTCTTAACAATACTTCAAACATGTGGCACTCTATAGTTATCAACATTGATTATACAAACAAAATTTAATCCATTACATCTTCTATTGTATGATAGGTCGGTTAGTAGTAAACCTAATAGAAAATTGTAGTCAACAAAATAATACTAGTGATAGCCATGATCAACGGTGTGCACAATTCCCTGTCCATGTATGCAATTATCAATTACAGACCATTTCCCAAAAACTGAAGTAGCAGCTATTTACCGAAGAGGATTCCAGAGCAAAATACTGGAGTTTGGTCTTGTATTATTGGTTCAGAATATCAGATTGACGTGACTCAGTTGCAACTCATTTATCATGGTGACATCAATGACAACAAAACTATTAAAAAGGGATATGATCTTCATTCTTCCAAAAATTTCCCCCTTTGTCATTGATGGCAACATATGCCAAAAATAATATACAAAACTATACAGAATATAATCTATTTCTCATTCCTCTTCTCCCCCTTTGACATCAAGGACAAAGGCCAAACAACAAAAAAACATGAAAGATATTTACACATGATCCAAAATGTTCAAACACATGGAATAAAACTTTTGAACTCCCCCTAAGGAGTTATCTCATGCAATTTAAAAACAAAAATAGATTTTACCCGAAGGAGGGAGCATATTACAGTTCCTATAGAATGCCTTGCCAGACCGTTTTTCCATCCTCCCAACTCTTCTTCGCAAATACCAATAGCTTGTTCGAAGATTCTAAATCAATAAAAAAATATTTAGCTTCATCCACAATATCCAGAGCTAGATTGATTTTGTCCAAATTCTCAGCATTGGCTACCGGAGTATACTCCATTCTCACGTTATCACCAAGCAAGCCAATTTTTTTTATTATCTCTTCCTTCTGCTTATGTAACATAAAGAACTTTTCTCTGTGTGTATAAATAGAATTTCAAGTTGATTTATCTCTATCCATTGATGCATTATAGGTGTTGGAGATAGTGATCAACTGGGACTCAATGGATTCCGTGAGATATTTTATGTTTTTAGTGGCATCAAGCCACCTTATACAATATGTAAACATAGAATTAGCTTTAGCTTCACAAGCCTTCGTAGCTTCAAGGCTCTTCTCTACATTGGCATGTGTTGAGGCACATTTTTTGTGAAGGATCAACAAAATTTTCTCGTTCATCTTTTCCTCTGCATCCTATTTTGTTTTCTCAACAAGTCTTGTAGCATGCTCCTTGAAGGAGTAAAATAGAAGCTTCAAGTTCTCAACTGGAGAGAGATATGTATCAACAAATGTATCTAGAGTAACATCCTACAAGGCCTTAATGGCGTCTTCAATAAGCTCAGTCCCCTTTTGATGCATTTATAAGATTTATCTCATACCAGATGCATGAAATACATCACGTAACACCAATTTATGTACCAGAGAAATCTTGTTCAGGTCTACATAACCTTGATTCATTGGAAGTTGCAAGAGTTCTAGAGGAATTACCGGTTGGAATCTGATCTGTTTTGATAGAAATCCCTTCAAAACATCATCACCGAAGAAGGGTTCTCTAGTGGGCTTCTATGATTCTACAACTTGTCGAGATATTTCTTCATTCTTTCCAGTAGTTCTGACAGATTCCTTATTTTTGTTTTCTTCTTCCTCCTCTACTTTTTCTTCCTCTGCATTTGTCTCTTCCATTTCCTTTTCTTCTAATTTTTCTTCTTCTACCTTATCTTCTTCAATTTTCTCTTCTTATTTTTCTTCTTCCCTTTTCTCTTCTTCTTCCTTATCTGTATCTCCTTCACCAGGGTGTGCTGAAGGGGTAGCAACATGGACTTATGCTTCAAAATTTTCTTCAACAAGTTTTTCATTTTCCGGATTCTTATTGGAAGCATTGATTTTCGGTAGAACATTTGTACTACCTATTTACAGAGGGATGTTGTTGTCATTCACTTCTAGAGGTATATTATCATTAGCAGCACTAGAAGGAGGTTCTTCCACAACTTTTGTAGAAGTTTCTTTTCTAGGTTCAAAGACCGAACCAGATGCACCAATCATGCCATACTTTTTTGTTGTGTCTCTAATAGTTCTTATTGTTTCCTTCCTTATTCCTCTAATTTATTTCTTATCTTTTGTCATCAGGGTATTGACCCTTCTTTTCTCCCTAAAAATTTTAGCACAAATATTTTTCAAAAATTATATTTTATCCGGAGACAGAGAGGGTGCAATTTCTTTATATGCTTTGTTTCTTATTTTCTCCTCTAGCTCAATTGCCTCTACTCTTCTTTCCATCAGTCTTTCCCACAAATTTTTAGGAACATCACACCTAATATTATCCCATTTGGTTTCCAAAATAATGACATATTTGATGATGGCTAGAATTATTGTTTCTTTATCATCTTCTCCTACTAAATTATACACTTTTGTAGTGGACTTCACTATATCATCTTGATTCACCAAATTATTCACCAAAACATCTAGTTTAAGAGGGGAACGAGATCTTACCAGAGAGGTGTTTTTCTCTTCCTGGTCCAATTGAACTTCTTCTATAATTTTGGCCTTCTTTTTATCATGAATATCTTTTTCATCAGCATCGTCTGAAGATGACACATATTAAACTTTCCTCAAGCCAATGTTGGTTTCCTGTGATGCACCTTCACCAGAGGAAGCACTCACCCTTCTCTTTCTTGTCAATTTTGTAGCAGGGTCTTCTTCCTCTTCCTCCTAATCATCAGTAACATTCATGTTCTTCTCCCTAGTAGCCTTTTCTTTTCTTCGTTTGACAAGGGCTACCATAGGAACACTTTTCCCTTTTCATGATCTGGTAGTCAGTCCAGAAGGAGCCGAGCCTTTTCCTTTATCAGCAATGTTGGGCACAAACTTCATTGTAGCTGGTCTAGAAGTTGGTATGGAAGGAGGGGTTCTATTGGATCTCCTTACACTATGTAGCTATGCATACTTTTGTCCTTGAAAAAATCTTGCTCGAGCTAACTCTTTAGGTGTGAAACATTTCTTAAGCATTTCTGCCACATTTTTCTTACTTTTAGCTTTGTTGTGCTCTAAACGGACTTCCATGGATTTCTCTACATAAGTTCCAATCTGGGGTTCATTCCAATCTTTAGGAATCTTCAACAAGAGTTGCACATATCCTTTAGCATCATCTTCTAAGACTTCATTACCCAGAGGCTGAATCCAGATGGTCTGGGGTTCAACCGCTTCTATCATACACTCATTAGAAGATACATGAAATATAATCTCATTTTTATATTTCTCAACAATCTTTCTTGGAATTCTATCCCTTTCATTCATATTTTTCTTAAACATAGAAAATAATTTCATCAAGGCATTTGCTGTATTGTTCACATCACCCAACTTACTCATGTGCTCAAAAATATGATAGGAAATAGGTCGAGATGGATCCCAACACACAGTTCCAGATTTTCTCAAAAGTTATTAGAAAATAGAATAACAAACATACAATTAGAGAACCAAACTTGGAAGGATACTTCTTCTCCTTTGGTATTCTCAGGTTCTCAAGCAACTATTGTCGAAGCAACTCTTACAGATCATAACTTGCACCATTTACAAACATATCATAACTAGTATAGATAGTTATGGCAGACATAGAATTATCTATGTTGGTGAAGTATATTTTGTGGCCAATCATTATGGATGCATACTTCACAGTCGGATCCGTAATAGGTTTTGTCTCTAGAGCCATCTTGTCATAGGTAGCATCGGTGAGTTTTGATACTATTTCATTTTTCACTGCCTTTAACAAAGGTACTGATCCGGTGTCATAGAGTCTAGTGATGACATTTATTACTTCCTTGTTTATCAAGTGTGGTTCATGAGTCCATAAGAATTGATCATGCATTTTTCTAAGAACCAAATTTACATACAGGTCATCATCTATAGAACTAAAATTTGCAAAGTTGTTCCAACAGTCCAAATTCTTCGTCACAAGATTCGAGTGTTCAAGTTTTACCAAGAATTCATCATCAGTGAGTTCATTCATCCTTATATCGATCAGCTTGATATGATTGAATTCTTCTGACTTAATCCTAATGTACATCCTTGTATCCTTTATCAACATGACGCCATGAGGATTCAAAGAGAAAGCACCCATAGGGTCATCTTCAAAAACCTTCATCAAATATTTCCTATAGCAGGGCCTAGGTATATTTGTTGTTTGTACGACTACAAGAGTTGCCATTTTCTATATTTTGAACTCTTAAAAATATTCAAGAAAGAATTTCCACAAGTTCACAGTAGCATAGAATCGAAAATAACTTTTTCTTCACAAATAGCGGAAACTAGGGTTTACACCAGTCGCACCTCAATTCGCTCTAAATCACTCCAAGTCGCTCTTCACTTCTTTCGAATGCACAAATGATCAAAATACCTTCATAATTTCACTTTATAGATTAATGGGATGCCCTAATTCGCATTTAATGCACTTGGAATTTGAAAAAGCTACCAAATTTCCTTAGTTGTGCTAAAAAACCCTAATATGCTTCGCAAATGAGCATACAAGCCTCTTTTCTTCTCGTTTCTTTTCCAAAACCTTTGCACACTTATTCCTTATGATCTTTCTTTGTGCCATGGGTTGACACGCTCGAAAACAAGGGGTTCAAAATATTTTTGGCTTAAGCTCCCCCTAAGACCATGTAGGGTCTAGTTACTGGAGGAATAATTTGCACCGGATGAGGGTACAAACGCATCAATAGTCCCTGAATCTTCTTTATTTTTCCATATCTTACTCATTTCTTGCTTACATTCTTCTTTGTCAACCTTCTTCTCAGGTTCATATTTCTTTTCTGGAACAGTCTGTTTTCCCTTTTTGCTTCTGCATACCTTTGAAATATGTCCCGGTTTATTACAGTTATAACAGACAACATTTATTTGACTTGATTGACTTCCATTAATCCTTGTTCTATACTGATTCGCTTTATGCCCATATTTATTTCATGTGTAGCAATGACCAACAAAGGATTGATTCATCCTTCCTCCATTAAACTAGTTCATTATTTGAGTTATGCATTCACTAGCTCTATGTCCAAACTTATTATAGGCATAACATTGTCTAGGGAAAGAGCCAAAAAACTGATTCATCCTACTTCTACATTCAGTTGCCTTATGCCCAAACTTGTTACAAGAAAAACAAGTGCCATTGAAGGATGGGTACCTTTGTGCATTTTACTGTCTGACAGGTGGTTTCCTTCCTAGATTCCTTTTCTTCTTTCCTTTGTCTTGAGATTTTTGATCATTTATTGCTTTTGAGCTTTCACCTGTTTCAAATCCCAATCCTCCTTTGTCTTTAGAAGGTTTATGTCCTGCAATTAGTTCATCAAGCTTGGTAGAGCTTGTCTTGAAACTATCCTCATATACTTTTTCCTTTTCCATTTCTGCTCTCAGATTCACTACTTCTTGTTCAAGCCTGGAACATTCGTTAGACTTGTTCTTTATCTCTATATTCAATCATTATTCAATCCGTTTGTTTTCTTCCACTTGCATTTTTAGTCTGGTAATGTCTTCATTTTCTTGTTTCAATTGGTCATTGACTTCTCTATGTCTCTTTTTGAATTTCTTTATTTGTTCCTTGAATTTTCGGACACATTCATTTGCTTCATCAAGATTCTCTTTCAGATATTTATTCTCATTTTCAGCTTTGTCAAGATCATCAAGAGCAGTCCAAAGTTCTGCATTATCTTCCATTTGTTCAATCTTCAAGATCTCTCTCAAGTTGTTAGACTTCTCCAAAGGAACCTTGCTTTGATACCAATTGTTAAATATCTAATATACTAAGAGGGGGGGTGAATCAATATATTCTTAAACTTTTTGAATAAATTCCATTCAATCAATCCAAAGCATATGATAATTAAAATAAGCAAAATCATCAATAGATCATGAAACACATAACACAAGAGATACCAAAAAATTTACATGGAAAACCCAGAGTGGGAGAAATAATGGTGAGGATTAATACACAATATAGTATAACTAGTTATAAGATATTACAAAAGGGGTGACTCACTGCCAGGACTCACTGTCCATAAATAGGAGGTTCACTGCCTACAAAATGAAGTAACAAAATGGCTAACCGCCAGAATGAAATGATAGAGATACACCTCAAGGGAAGATTCGGTTCCTTTGTAATTTGAGAGAATTTGCATGCCAGCAGATCATAATTCACCTTTTTTTCTTCCACATGTAGTCTACTAATATTCACTCAATCCCACACATAAACACACTTTCATTCATTCATCCCAACTATTACAAAAATATCTTGTATATATATCTAATTGTCAAGGATAACAGTTAGGTCGGCTTGAAAAACTTCTTAACAATACTTCAAATGTGTGGCACGCTATATTTGTCGGCATGGATTATACAAACAAAATTTAATCCATTACATCTTCTACTATATGATAGGTCAACCAGCAGTAAACCTAATAGAAAATTGTAGTCAACAAAATAATACTAGTGATAGCCATGATCAATGGTGTGCACAATTCCCTGTCCATGTATGCAATTATCAATTACAAACCATTTCCCAAAAACTAAAGTAGAAGCTATTTATTGGAAAGGATTCTAGAGAAAAATATCGGAGGTTGGTCTTATATTACCGGTTCAAAATACTAGATTGACATGACTCATTTGCAACTCATTTATCATGGTGACATCAATGACAACAAAACTGATAACAAGGTATATGACCTTCATTCTTCCAACAATTTCAAGGGAATATTCCCTTGCAAGTGGATGGGTGAGGGAAAATAGTAATTAGATAATTAAACAATGTTTTAATTGTGCAAGTTGAGTGAAATTAGGATGCTCATTAAACAATTAATTTATTTAATGAAAGAGGGTCAAATGACATTTAATTCAATAATTAAGATTATTTAATTAAATGAGAGGACATAAGAAATTTAATCAAATAACTCACATTATCTAATTAAATAGGATGAAAATTAGTGTGAAAGGGGATGAATTAGCCAAATAATAATTGATCATTTGATTAATAGGAGAAATTGATGCATTTAATTAAACAACTAGGATCATTCGATTAAACAGTCAAAAAAGAGGTGAATTTAGGATGAAATGGTGTTAGTAATCAGATTTGAGTGTGTAATATCATTCAGGACAATTTTAGGTGACTACATTTTTTCCCTCTTTGAAGTGAGGTACCTATTACATTGGTTCAAAGACTGACGCCTTTCAGATTAATGTCGTTGCTTAGATCAAAAAATTTAAAAATTCCTAATTTTTTGGATACCCCGTTGTTGCCCCAACAGAAGTAATTAAGTTGGTACCTTGCCCCCTCCAAAGTTTGGGCAATTTTTTAATTTTTAGGTCGAGATCATGACAAAGATTTAGGATTAGTTAAGCTCAAAAAGGATGTAAAGATACTTCTTTAGAAAGATCAAATGTTTGATGTAGATAGATTTTATGATGTATAGACAATCATTAGCCATGGGTAACCTCATGTATATTTTTATATATATCACACAGATTCGATATTTGGATAAAAATGTTAGTAGAGATAGAAGAATGGGAAGAATAGGTTGGATAGAAGAATTATACAGATATTGATTAATGTTGGTATGTGGCGACTGATCATTGTATACTGTACACTCTTCATGCATCCTCGTTGGGGTCCGGGGCCGCCCCTGAGAAAAATTTTCCTCCTGCTTTTTCACGAAATTACCGAAAAAGGGAAAAAACCCTGATTTTGTATAACCCTAATTTATAAGGGGTTTGGGATAGAGTTACAGTATGATAAGGAAATGTGATTATTCATGATATTGTAATAGGGTTTTACACTGGTTAATGAAATCATTAGATGGCTACGGTTTGGTGGATGTAGCCCACATTGGGTGAACCACGTTAAATTCTCTGTGTTATTTTTCTGTGTGTTTTATTTCTGGTTTATTTGATAAAATCTGCATTTAGCTTTTAGATATCTTCCTTTTAAAACCTAACAAGTGGTATGAGAGCGAGTTATTTTTGATATCATCTGTAGGAAAGTCTCACGGTTGAGTGGGAGTCTCACGGTTAAGTGGGAGCAATGGCAGACGAGGGTAAGATGAAGGTTGATAAGTTCAATGGGAAAAACTATCAGTTATGGAAGATGCAGATGGAGGACTATCTCTATCAGAAGGATTTATGGCGGCCATTGGAAGGGAAAACCAAGAAACCCACAACAATGTCGGCTGAGGACTGGGATATTTTGGATAGAAAGGCACTTGGCAGTATTTTCTTATGCCTAGCACAATCGGTGGCATTCAATATTACAATAGCAAATACAACTCTAGAGTTGATGGAAACCCTAGAAAAGTTATATGAAAAGCCTTCTGCTTCGAATAAGGTATTTCTTATGAAGCGTTTATTTAATATGAAAATGGTAGAAGGTGGGTCAGTTACTGATCATTTAAATGAGTTCAATATAGTTACCAGTCAATTAACTTCTGTAAAACTTAACTTTGATGAAGAAGTTAGGGCTCTTTTGATTTTGTGTTCTTTGCCTGAAAGCTGGAATAACTTGGTAATGGTTGTTAGCAATTCTATTTCTAGTTTGAATACATTGAATTTTGATGATGTTGTTGGTGTTATTTTGAGTGAGGAAATTCGTAGGAAAAGCTCAGGTGGAACATTTACATCAGGCAGTGTTTAGAATGCAGAAAGCAGGGGTAGAACAAAGGAGAGAAGAAACAATTTCGGAAGCCATGGGAAGTCGCAAGGAAAATCAAGTTACAGAAGGTCCCAATCTAGAGACAAGAGGGATTGTTGGTATTGTGGTAAGCCAGGTCATTTAAAGAAAGATTGTTGGTCTCGGAAAAATAAAGAAGGAGACAAAAAGGAAGGAAATAAAGAGTCAAATGTGGTAAGTAATAAATCTGATGAGGATGCTTTGATTCTTTCTCTTGACAATGCTGATGATTCTTGGGTGTTAGATTCAGGGGCTTCATTTCATGCTACGCCCCATAGAAATTATTTTCTTGATTATGTCCAAGGGGATTTTGGGCTGGTTTATTTGGGAGATAATGAACCCTATCAGATTGTTGGAAAGGGAAGCATCAAGATTAAGTTGCAGAATGGAAATCATTGGCTACTACATGAAGTAAGGCACGTTCCAAAGCTAAAAAGAAATTTAATTTCAGCAGGGCAACTAGATGATGAAGGTTGTGTTGTTACATTTAGTGATCAAAATTGGAAGGTTACAAAAGGTGCCTTAGTGGTAGCAAAAGGTGTGAAAGTAGGCACCTTATATCTTTGTACAGGTCATACTGTTCCTTCTACTTTAGCTATTGTAGATAAAAATCAATGTTCAAGAACAGTTGCTACAGTTCAGAAGGAAGAAAATTAGATAGATGCTGTGAATTATGAATCAGCACTATGGCATAACAGACTTGGGCACATGAGTGCAAAAGGTATGAAATTACTTCATTCAAAGAATGTTTTACTAGGTCTAAAATGTGTTAATATGGATTTTTGTGAAAGTTGTGTGTATGGAAAACAAAAGAGAGTTAGTTTTCTCAAGGATGGGAAACAAAAGAAAGATGAGAAATTGGAGCTTGTGCATACAGATGTATGGGGACCAACTCAGGTATCTTCTCTCGGTGGCTCTCATTATTATGTCACATTCATTGATGATGCAACTAGGAAGGTATGGATTTATTTCATTAGGCAGAAATCTAATGTATTTGAAACTTTTAAAAAATGGAGAAGCTTGGTTGAGAATGAGATAGGTAAAAGGTTAAAATGTCTCAGATCTGATAATGGTGGTGAGTATTACAGTAAAGAGTTTGAAGATTATTGTTCTTTTAATGGTATTCGTAGGCAGAAAACGGTTCCAAGGACTCCACAGGAAAATGGAGTGGCTGAGCGCATGAATAGAACAATAATGGAGTGTGCACGGACTATGAGATTGCATGTTGGGTTGCCTTTAAACATGTGGGTAGAGGCTGTAAACACTGTTGTTTATTTAATTAATAGAGGTCCATCTAATCCTTTGGGTTGTGGTATTCCAGAGGAAGCATGGAAAGGTAAGAAGGTGAGTTATTATTTTTTGAAAACCTTCGGTTGTGAAGCATTTGCACATGTAGATTTTGAAAATAGAACCAAGCTTGATGCAAAATCAAGGAAATGTATATTTGTTGGATATGGCATTGATGAATTTGGTTATAGGCTTTCGGATTTTGAAAATAATAAAATTGTGAGAAGCAGGGATGTCATATTCAATGAGAAAGTGGTGTACAAAGATCAGTTGCAGCAGCATGAGAAGAAACAAAATGATTATGCAGTGTTGGATGATACTCCAAACAATGAAGTTTCAGTGGATCCTCATGCTCCGCAACAACAACAACAAGAAATACCACAAACTCTAGTGAATGTTAGACGATCTTCAAGGTTAAGTAGACCTCCAGAAAGATTTTCTCCCTCTTTGTACTTTATTTTATTGACTGATGCTGGTGAACTAGAATGTTATCATGAAGCTATGTAGGTGGATACCAAGGTTCAATGGGAGCATGGAATGGAAGAAGAAATGGACTCCTTGCTGAAAAATCAAACTTTGGAATTATGCAAGTTGCTTGCAGGTAAAAAGGCTTTAGCAAACAAATGGGTTTATAGGATGAAAGAGGAGGATGGAGGTAAGAAAAGATTTAAATCCAGATTAGTTGTAAAGGGATTTGCACATAAATAGGGTATTGATTTTGATGAAATATTTTCTCCAGTTGTTAAAATGACCTCTATTCGTATTGTGTTAAGTATTGTGGTTGTTGAAGATTTTCATTTAGAACAGCTTGATGTTAAAACTGCCTTTCTCCATGGTGATTTGGAAGAGGAAATTTATATGGAATAGCCACAAGGATTTAAGGTCAAAGGTAAGGAGAAACTAGTGTGTAGATTGAAGAAAAACTTATATGGCTTGAAGCAAGCACCTCGATAATGGTATCTTAAATTTGATAGTTTTATGACTGAGCAAGGCTACAACAGGTGTAATTCAAACCATTGTGTTTATTTTAAGATGCTAGGTGAAGATAGCTACATTATTATATGTTTATATGTTGATGATATGCTTGTAGCGGGGTCTAACATGGATCACATAAAGGAGTTAAAACAACAGTTAGCAAATTCATTTGCTATGAAGGATTTGGGGGCAGCAAAACAAATCCTTGGTATGAAGATTACAAGAAATAGGAAAAACAGGAAATTGTTTTTATCTCAGGCTGATTATGTTAAAAAGGTGTTGCGGAGATTTCATATGGAGAATGCAAAAGCTGTCAGCACACCTTTGCCCAGTCATGTCATATTGACTAAGGATATGTGTCCAAAGACACAAGAGGGGGAAGAAAAAATGTCCAAGGTACCATATGCTTCAGTTGTAGGTAGTTTAATGTATGCCATGGTATGCACGAGACCAGATATTACACATGTTGTAGGAGTTGTTAGTAGGTATATGAGTAATCCAGGAATTGAGCATTGGAATGCAGTGAAATGGATTCTCAGGTATTTGAGAGGTACATCGAATAAACATTTATGTTTTGAGGGCTCTAATATAGATTTAAAAGGCAATGTTGACTCAGATTTGGCAGGGGATATCGATACCAGGTGGAGTACCACAGGTTATGTATTTACCGTTGGTGGGACAGTAGTAAGTTGGATTTCTCGGTTGCAAAAGGTGGTTGCTTTATCCACCACAGAGACAGAGTATGTAGCTACCACAGAGGCAGTAAAGGAGATGATATGGATGCAACTTTTCATGGAAGAGTTGGGAAAACAATAGGCTGAAAATTACTTGTTCACAGACAACCAGAGTGCTATACATCTTACAAATAATTTTTCCTTGCACTCTAAAACCAAACACATACAATTGAGGTATCATTTCATTCAGTCAGTGTTAGAGGATGGACAGGTAAAGCTAGAAAAGATACATACAGATGTAAATCCAGCGGATATGTTTACTAAGGCAGTGATAAGAGAGAAGTTGAGCTCCTCTTTAGCTTCGGTTGGCCTTCAAGATTGAATTAAAGTATAACAAGCAGCAGGGTCCAAGGTGCTTATTTCCAGTGGGAGCTGTAAGTGCAGTGGTGTTGTCCAAGTTCAGTCTCCAAGTGGGAGATTGTTTGGTGTAGAACCTGATTAGTCTCTAAGTGGGAGATTGTTGGTATGTGGTGACTGATCATTGTATATTGTACACTCTTCATGTATCCTCATCGGGGTCCGGGGCTGGGCCGAGCCCCAGGCAAGGGTTCAGGGGCAGTAGCCCCCGAGAAAAAATTTCCTCCTGCTTTTTCGTGAAATTATCAAAAAAGGGAAAAAACCCTGATTTTGTATAACCCTAATTTATAAAGGGTTTGGGATAGAGTTACAGTATGATAAGGAGATGCAATTATTCACGATATTGTAATAGGGTTTTACACTGGTTAATGAAATCATTAGATGGATGCGGTTTGGTGGATGTAGCCCACATTGGGTGAACCATGTTAAATTCTCTGTGTTATTTTTCTGTGTGTTTTATTTCTGGTTTATTTGATAAAATCTGCATTTAGCTTTTAGATATCTGCCTTTGAAAACCTATCAATTAACCCTTATTTTTGAGATTGATTCAAAATTCCAACAAGTCTATGATTCTTTGAGACTTTATTACATATGGTGATGAGATTGATGATTTTCTTATTTCAAGGATTAGGATACTTCATCATTTTATTCCTTAGTTTTGATATAACACATAGACACGATGTATCAAGGTATTAATAACCAAGATGGATTTGTATCTAGTGTGATAGAATTGGACTCTACAAATAGATAGGATAATCCTTTCTCATACCTTGAAATATGAAAACCTCGTTAGAATGTAATTTTAGAAGTTTAGAACATTTCAGACCAAAGCATACGCAATAGTCAACAATCTATTCAAAACGAGCTCCCTACACACAACAAAGCAAGTATTCGCCAAAGTTATTTTACAAGAATATCCCACAATCACAACAAACGAAAGATAAAGATCAATGCCCCATTCCTTCCTCTCTAAATCATTTTGATAGACATCATCAAGAGGTCCTTAGAATGGGTCAATAAGATAAATCATAAAACGAGATCAAAATGAACAAACAGTCAATGTTATTTATATCTCTTACCAAAATGTGTAATGTGTTTTGAGGATAAGTATCCAAAATTATTGCCAGTGATAATGCCCATTGTAGGAAGGCTGCATCCTAGGATGTATTATCATATGTAGGCAGGTTGATATGTTGTTTGAAAGGTCATTGATATAAGGTTCGATTGACATGTTTGATAATGATTAAGGGTTGATTTTTGTGTTGTGTTTAAAGGTTCTACTTTTGTTGATTGGTGTACTTGTTTTTCATTTGTGTTACCAAAGGGTGAGTGTGACGATCGAATTATTATGGATGGAAGTTTATTGTGAGTGGAAGCGAGATGGGATGGTTTTTTTGGACTACTTGAGGTTGTTTTTGAATATTTTTGGAATATTTTAATATTTTTGGACTTTTAGAATATCTATTATTTTTGGATTTTTAGAATATATTGTTTTTGAATTTTTGAATATTTGAGGCCTTTTTAGATTTTTGAACTATTTGGATTCTTTTGAATTTTAAAATATTTAAATATTTTTGGGAGATTGAAATATTTTGATGTTTTTGGATATTTTTGATATTTGGATGTTTTTAGATTTTTTGAATATTTGAATGTTTTTTATTTATTTTTATTTAAATTAATGAATAAGGATCCAATCCAAATATGAGGTTTAGTAAAATGCCTCCAATTAGATGTAGGATTGTTTTATTATGAACTAGATGAACTGACCCTAGGATGATACTAGGTGACACAAGTAATGCTAGATATTGGTAGATTACCATGCCATGCTAGGTGTGTAGGTAAAAATATGGTAGATGGATGAATGAAGTGTTGGATTTATTATGGACAAAATGGATAAGAATTTGGATAGATGGTAGATGGATATCATTACACATGGCTCTTGTTTTCTATGTTTTCACTAAGGCACTTGTCCAAAGTGCCACTAAAGTGGTTTTCACTAGAGGATGATTTTTGTCTTTACTATTTTTTCCTTTTTTTTTTGGATTTTGAATATACATAGTATTTGTTTGTCAATTTTTTACTAAGGTACTTTCCCAAGGAACCACCAAAGTGGTTTTCACCACTAGATGAATTATTTCTCTTTACTTTTTTTAATTTATTGAGATACCTCGATGGGTAAAGCGTGGAATCGCTTGAGATGACTATTGTTGATGGGCTCTTGTAAGGGCTCGCCTTTAGGCATAGCTAGTTGATGGGATCCTAGGCCATAGCTCGTTGTGACTGCAATTGGTCCCAACCAATTTGGTTCAAATTTTCCCTTGTTATCTTGATCTAGTTGGCTATTCTAATTTTCCTTGAGAACTAGATCACCTGCTTGGAAGTTTTTATTCTTGATCATTTTTTTATAACTATGACGAAGACAATTTTGGTAAGATTGTAAATGGTTTAGTGTATTGAGATGTCTTTCATCTAGTAATTTTAGATCATGTAATCTATATATTATGTACTCTTCATTATCGATAAGATTTTTCAATGACACCCTCAACGAAGGAAGTTTGACCTCGATAGGCAAGATTTTTTCAATGCCATAAACTAGGGAATATGGTCTAGTACTAGGTAGGAATTAAAATATAAGTATGGTAGGTCCATAAGGTGAGATTAAGTTGGAGGTGTTAGTCACAACCAACATCATTAACTATCTTTTTGAGGATTTTTAGGATAGTTTTATTAGACACTTTAACTTGATTGTTTCCCTTGGGGTGGTATGGAAAAGTGATGTTGGATACAAAATTGCGAGAAAAGGCTGTCGACATCCTAATTTTTGAAGGGTGTACTATTATTTATGATGATGGTGTGGGGAACACCATATTGAAAAATTAGATAGTTCCTAATAAACTTTTCTATTTGTTTGTTGGTGATGTAGATGAGGGGGGCGACTTCTATCCACTTCATAAAATATTCATTGGTGGTTATGATGAATTTGTGACCATTGGATGATCTTTGGGAGAGATCTTGCCTATGATACTAAGTCCCCATTATGAAAAGGGACATGGTGTAGTGATAGGTTTTAACTCTTGTGTGGGTGTGTAAATAAGATCACCATGTTGCTAACATTGTAAACACCTCTTAACAAACTAGTGTGTCTCTTGATCCATAGTAGGCCTATAGTATCATATCCTCAATAACTTCTTAGAAAGGGTGGGGCCACTAAAATGTGACCCACAAACACCTTTTTGTACCTCACATAGGGAAATTGTAGCTTCTTTTGAGTTAAGGCATCTAAGCAATTTACCATCGAGACTCTTTTGGTAAAGGGTGTCACTAAGAATGGTGATGTGAGATGATTATCATATAAAGGTTCTCTTGAATTTTTTGGTAAGGTTAGGTGGTATAGTACCATTCTGTAGATAAGTGTAAATTTTATGGTACCAAGGGGAATTAGGACCAATAATTTCACAAAAAATTGATCGAGGACATTGATTGTTGGCACCAACAATTGCTCAATGAGAAACTTGCATCTATGACTATTATGAGGCATGTCTAGGAGAGACCCAATAGTTTCCATAGCATATATGCCACCTTGTTGTTGACTCTTGGTATTTTCTCAAATGAGATAGTAGTGAAATATTATTTGAATCTATCAACCATTCTCTTGTATGAGATAAATTTGTCATCTTTTGTTTAGTATTCAACATTAACATGTCTAACCACTAGTTGTGAATCACCATAAACATTTAACTCTTTGAGTTATCATTGTATTAGCCATTTTGAGTCCTGTAATAAGTGCTTCATACTTGGCTATGTTGTTTGTGCATGGAAATAATAATCAATAGTTTTGGTATGCAATCACCTTGAGGTGTGATAAATAAGACTCTTGCCCTTGAACCATGTTGGGTATGTGGTCCATCAAAGTATAACTTCCATTGAATTGTGGGAGTGATAGTGAAAATTGATTCATCTGTAGAATTAGATATGAGTGGATTACCATCATATAATGGTGTTTCAGCTAACCGATCTATTATGACTTTCCCCTTTATTAATTGCATATATACATACTCTATGCTAAATTCATTTAGTATCATGACCCATTTATCCATGTGGTCGGTGAGTGTTGCCAAAATGTGAATAGGAATAAATTGGAGAGACAATCAAAGGATTAAATTATAAAATAAGAAATCAAATCAAATAAAACCTAATACAATGATAGAATAGACCTATTACCAATGAAGTGTGTGCACTAATCAAATGAAAGTAATCAAATAGAATGCAAATAAAACTAATCTAACCTACTTTACCTCACCTAAAAACACATAGCCTTGCTCCATAGTCAAGAGTATAAGAATTATTCCTTTTATGTATGTATGTGGATTTCTCATAAACCTAGCATAACCTTTAATGATATCACATTTCTACAATACATATTGATTCTTATAAGATGATTCCTGGATTTGATTGTGTAATTTTTTTTTGCATCAACATTTCTCCTTAAGCTCTCAGTTATCCTGATGATGGATCACAGAGTGTGATCCGAAATGTTGATGCAAAAAAAAATTTACACAATCGAATCCAAAAATAATCTAGTAAGAACTAGCATAAACTTGTTGTGCAAAATAAATATGTAAAATGAGTAGAGTTTATTTGTTGATTAAAGGAGGGATTAAATGATCAAAGGATGTTTAATTTATAGGTTTTCAAGACATCAGATCAATCGTGTGAGATGTGAGATGAGATTGATGGATCGAGATTGATGAGAGATCATTATGATCATGCTTGAGTTTGCATGGAGAGATGAAGAGTGAAATTTAGTCCACTCACTAAATTTAGCAAAGTGATTAAATTTAGGGGAGTTCACCATGTTTGGGATTAGAAGACTAAGATGAGAAAATGCTCTTCTTAGGAAATAAATATGAACCGTAGGAAGTAGGGTTCCACCTTTTAGGAGATGAAACTAGGGGGTACCTATTTCACTCTTAGTTCATTAAAGGAAACCCTAGAGAATTCCACCCAATGATTCAATTGAGGGAAGTACCAAGAATAGAGGGGTTTCCTTAGGTGCGATTAAAAAGGGGTTCACCACTAAGCAGATGCTTAGAAAGAAGGAAATGAAAGTAATATTCAAATCTAGCTATGTGACCTATAAAATGAAACATAATCAAAATAATAAACTAAGGATAAAAAAATAAGCACCTAGAATATTGGAGAGATAAACAAAATGGTCTACAACCCTGAAAAAATGACTTTTGATTCTCACTAGGTCTGATATGCCAAGCTAGGTGATTTAGTCCTAGTTAGGGTTTTTGGGTTGAATTTGGAATTTGCTACCAACAAACCAAGATCTACAAAAAACTACTAAAAAGGTGTATATTGGGACTCATATGCCCAAAGTGGCAATTTAGTCCCAATATTAGGGTTTGACTGAAACTTTTGTGGCATCGAGTGATCTTTTGTAGCTTTTGTCTTCTCTGATATCAAAGTCTAAAACTTCAGAATTCTGATCTGTAAGTGAGTTTCCATGAAGATGACAACTTCTTCACAACTTTGACAACTTTTCTCCAATATTGTAATTTTATCTTCAAAGCATCTTCAATCTCCAAATCACCTAGATCTACAATCACACATGAAGAGGGAAAAATGTTGTGCAAGGGAATAGGGGTTTGTCTTGGTCAAACCCTATTTGGGTAATTAAACGTTGAAATGAAATGAAATAGAAATGAAGGAATTATGAATGAAAAAATGCAATGTTCAACTCACCAAATCCTTGTAACAAAGGCTGAAATCTTGTGTGAAATGGCTCCAATGGATGTAGATCTTGAATCTTGATCTTGATATGAGATAAGGTCTTTGAATACTTGTTGGAATCATGGAAACCTACATCACAAATGTTAGCTCAAAAACACACATGATGTATGAAGACCTTGAAATGATGCATGGATATTGAATTGATGCTCCAAAATTCTTGATAATCAACTCTTAAATACTCTTGTGAAAGTACTCTTGATTTCTGATTAACTTGCTAGGAGAAATTATGTGAAATAACCTTGTATTTATACTTGTTTATGCCAAATTTCTCAAAATTACAACACTACAAGCCAACATCAGATCTAGGAGAATAAAATCCCTCCAAGAATTGAATTCAAAATAGGTCCAAGCTAAAGTGAGAATCATACGCCAGTTGAGGCATATGAGTTCTAGTAGCTTAAACTTGGGACACAAATTTCAAGAAATGTTAAGTTCAATGCAATATCTAGGATCAGGCCCTAAAACTTAGGTGGGACCCATACACCCAAAGTGGTGTATGAGTCTCAAATCACTAGATCTAGAACACATAACCCAAAGACATTAATTATGATTGGTTATTTAATAAATGTTAGGATTATCCTCAGAGAAATGGATTTAATAAGGCTTGTGGATGCAAAATAAAATAAAATAAGGCATTAAAAAACCCAATTATAGCAAGGAGGGCCCAAAAAAGTGTGAAATTTAAAAGGATACATTTTTCTACACTAAATTTTGCCCACATTTTAGTGAGAGGAGGAACTTTCTTCAAAATCACACTAAATTAGACAAACTCACATGAAGAGGGGTTCAAATATACCAATGCTAGTGAGATAGGATGACAACACAAGAGGGTTGTGCAAGCCCCCAAGATCAAGATCCTATGGAAAACCATCATAGGCACAAAAGAACACGCGTGTGAATGATGTATGAAGCAAAAAAAAGCTACAAGCATAAACTTCCAAAGACATAAAGAAGAAAATAAAATAAAATAGAGGGTGGATCAAGCCTCAATCATTTGTCCAAAGCGATGTGGATCAAATCTAAGTTTCTTGTCCAAAAATGTTTACAAGTGGAACAAAATGTCCACTATGCAAACCAAGCACATACTCACAAGGGCTAGTGGAACCTCAGGTCATCCACTAGGTGAGTCCCCAGAGACACATATGCATGCAACTGGTATGCACTTCTTGGAGTATAGGTCCACTGAGAGGGGGCGAATCAGTTGTCTAACAAGAAATCAAATTTTAGAACTTAACTCACTTGTATTAAGTGAAGAAACCCATTGAAAACACTTCAAAAATTATAGGCAATGAATGTTGAGGGAGTCACAAAGATATGCAAATAAGAACATAATAATTGAACAAAGATGAACAATCAAGAACAATATGGAAAACTATCAAGATGAGACATAACACAAGTTTTATGAGTGGAAAACCCTAAAGGGTAAAAGACCACTTCGAAAATAAGTTTCATTAAGCCTTCTTGGCCTAAACCTCACTGGTTACATGCTATGCCTCATTGGCAAAGCCTTGATAGCTACAATCAATGCCTCACTGGCAAAGCCTCATTGGATACTCAATCTGCCTCATTGGAAAAGCCTCACTAGCTACTCAATCTTCCTCACTAGAAAAGCCTCATTGGCTACTCAAAATGCCTCACTGGCAACCTAATATGCCTCACTCGCAAACCATCATGCCTCACTAGAAATATTCAAAATAAAGTGAATAAAAAAACTAGATGGTTACTTTGTTTCAATACAAACAACTGCTTTATTTTTGCATTAGTAAAACTCCATCTCCCTTATTCACACATCTTGACCATAATCTTCTAATGAAACAAGAATAACCTTTAAACATGTATATTTTCAGTTAAGATCCAAAACAATGTAGTATACTATCCAATTAAGCTTCAAGCATCAATAAACTCTATTAGATCACATTTTTATGCAAGACTAAACTCATTTCCTTGAATACAAAAATACAATAGCATCGTCTATCATTTTTATTCAAATCTCTCTAATTGTATACTATCTTAGCAAAAACATGCTTTCAGAACATTTCACAAATAATACACTTCATGAAAGTGACCTACCTTGAAGAAAATAAACAACACAAAGAAAGACATTTACATAGCCATGTTCTCTGTAACAACCTCACATAAACCTCAATCCTTTGGCAATCATCAAAGACCATGTGTAGATAATTTTGTGCTGAGAAAACATAACCTCTAGATGAAAACAAAGAACATAGACATCATATACCTCATGATGTTATGTCATTCACATGTCCCTTTTTTGTTAAACCGTCATGAAGATATCATTTTCTAAATTTTAACAAAGACTCGTGATAAACTTCAGATCATGTCCACCTTTCTTTATATATCTCCACACACAAAACCATATTCACACAATGATAAAACTAATATCAAACTCCAATAAAAACCCCTAACTTTTGGAATACAAAAGGCCTTTCAATTTGGAACATTTATCCAATTAACCATTGATCATGCTTCACAAAAAAAAATGTTATACTAGAGAATCAAATATAGTGATTGTCAATCTTCCTGTCAAAGATTAAAATTCTAAAAATAACTATTCAAAAGTTTAAATATAAGCCTTTGATTTCATATTGCAACCACTATCAACTTTAAGCCTTAGCCCTCGATCTTGATTCAAACGATAAAAGCTAAGTTCATGACTTGCTCGGTCACTTACTCTATAAGGAAGGGCCAATTGAACAATGATTTTAAACCCTTAAATAGTTACTTAAATGAATTTTAACCTCAAAATCAAGTCAACTTTAAATTAAAACAAAAATCATTCTTTCCTTTGAAAAAACCTTCGCAAGGGATAAACCCTAGATCTTAGGGTTTTTATGAACCTTCAACAATCAAAATACTAAACCTCTGAATGAATAACAATGTGCACTTTGCATTTTGCATCATGAACGTGAATAAGTACCTTTGAAATGTACCTCAAAACCTTTGACTGAATGAAAAATACTTTTGGCAGAACAACCACCATGAAATGATCAACACCATCAAGTATCAACACAATATCTTGTCGTGAAGCAAGAAAATGTGTCATACTTTGTCTTGGAATAACTCTTTGGATGCATCAATCACCATGAAATGAATGAACAAGCATGAGCACTGTAACTAGGGAAAATATTAGGTTAGCATAATAAGAGCATAAACAACATAAACCTAAGTAAAGAAATAAACTACAAAGGAGTTAGAAAGCATGAAAACAAAGAACAAAGTTACCAAATGTCTTCAACCTCCATGAATCACCTTCATCTCACCTTCTCCATTTTCTACAAGTAGATAATTGCCCTCAGATTTTTTATGAGTGACCTATGACTATGAAAATTCCCTAAGCAAATATTGAAGGATTCTAATATGGTTGCAAGTGTACTTAGCAAAAATACTCAAGCATGAAGTATGTAAGCATAAGATGTCCCAAATGAGGGTAAAATTGCCTTTGTATAGAAAATCCAATTTTAGATAGATGGCCAAGATTGGAAGTTTTCAAATTCCCTGAGATCAAAGGTTAAAATTTAATGTGACAACCCACAATTAGGGTTAGGCAAATATTAGGGTGAAATTTAAAATGAAAGGTTGAGATTTGATTTTAGAAAATCAAATCAATGGACAATAATGCATGTGACAAGAAGATGTGGCATAGAAAAAGAAGAAAGTAGGGAATTAAAATAGAAATTTAAAATTAATTCCCTCAAGAGGTTGAGTTGACCTTTTAAATTAAAAATTAATTTAATTCAAAAGTGGTGGGGTAATGTGACAATAAATAATGATTTTAAATTATTTACTTGGTGGAAAATTAGAAATTGGACAATTTTAAATAAATGATTTTATTTTTAAAATTAGAAAAAGCTGGAGGGGATAATAATTAAATAAATTATAGAAATTTATTTAATTAAATAATTTTGAAATTAGATCACAAGACATAATCAAATAATTTAATTATGTTAGGAAGAAATATAGAGAAAATAAAGTTCGTAGGCCTAGGTCAATTTTATGTGTCCACATTTTTCCCCTCTTTGTCATAATGCATCCTATCACATTGTGACAAAGAAAATAGGTCAAAAACATGCCCTAGGGAAGGTATGGAGTATCTATGCCCCCTCGAGAAAATTTACAAATTTTGGCCTGGCGCCAGAAAATTTTGGAAAGTGTCTCGATAAGTCAATTTGATGACCAGAAAAATAGTGGCGCGATCGGTTTTGAAATTCGACAAGGTTAAGGAAGTCAAAAGGTTGGTCAAAGTTAGTCAAGAGAGCCTCCAGTAATAAAGCCCGCAAGAAAAAACCCTAATTTCACCCTATAAATAGGCTTAATTTGGGTGAAAATTCAATTCATTTTCGCTTTTACCTTTTGAGATATTGAGAGTTCAGAGCTAGGAGACCTCCAGAGAAGATGGTGATTCTAGTGACCGAGCATCATGGATACCAGGTGCAAACTTTCTGATGGTCGGAGGGTGCAGAGGCACCAGTATGTACCTTTGTCCCACTTTGTAATTTTCTCATTTTACGTGCATTTTTAGGGGTTAGAGTTAGGACAACATATGTGTTGTGACACATCTACGTTCGCGTAAGATGAAATCGCGTTCACGTCGCACACATTTGATGTGCCATGACACAAACACAAGGAATGGGATAGCCTAGAGTTTATAATGATGCATTCATGAAACAGTGAGACATAATTGCCAAATCACGATGCAACTATCGTGTTATGCGACACAATCACCGAATTGAGACACACATGATATAAAGTGATGCAACCAACCTATGAAACAATGCAATTACTATAGGATGACACATATGTAAGACTGTGTGACACAATTGTCATGTCGAGACACATATGACCGATGAAATGACGTATTTGACCTCACGCGACACATTTGAATTTGACCAAGGTTGACTTAGTTTAGGCACAGTTTCTTAGATACTTTTGATTAGATAGATGATAATGATGATGTTCAAGGATGTGCTAAATCCTATTTTTGAATGTGCAGAAATGGTTACCGCCTATCTATACTCGTGAGTTTAGGCCATTGACATATGCCTTTAGAGATCGGCTGCGGGATAGGGAGCGGACGTGATTGATGCAGTTAGGACTGTATTATGTTACCTATATGCCCATTATCTAGGAAAATAGGGGTCTTCTGACAACACTGGTAGAGAGGTAGAATTTAGAGACCTGTTCATTTCACATGTCGATGGGAGAGGCTATTGTCACTCTGGAGGATGTTTACAGGATTTTATGCATTCTGATCAAAGGAGAGTGGAGTAAGTTGTTTACAATCCACACCAAGGAATATAGGCTATGACTGAGTATTATGAGCCTGTGGATGATGCAAGGTTAGGAATTGATGGTTATGAGATTAGGTGGGAGTTTTTGGCTGAGCACTACACTCGATGGGATGCTATGTTATGCACTTTGATTACCGGTGTGTTGATTCCTGATCGTCGAGGGCACAGGTTTCCGATTGGATGGGGTGATGTGTTGGTCTGAATGAGGTGGGATAGAAATGTGTTTGCATGGGGACTGTGCCTACTTGGGATGTTATATCATTAGTTACATGAGGTGGCCTATAGAGGGGTGAGTAGAATTAGCTGTGGGACCACATTGTTGATGATCTGGGCCTGAGAGCATATTCTCGTATTTTGACCACCAGTTCAGATACAACAACTTGGAGAGGGTATGCCCTATGTTTCCTTATATATCGATTCAGTGACATAGACCTTGGTAGGATATACAGGGTACTGGTACCACTGCATTGACTCATTGGTGGGATTTGTCTAGAGACCCTATAGGGATTGTGCACAGTGGTTGGGAGAGGGTGATCATCTTAATTTTTGCTGACAATTTAAATATCTAATTAGACGGACAGTTCAGTCACAACACATTATTGAGATGTACCTACCCCAACGAGTACTTTGATAGTTTGGAGAGCAGTAATGTGTTCCTGTGGGGACTATGAAGTATGCCAGATCAGCATGAGAGATCATGTGGGGACCACCTATATTAGTACCATGGGCAGAGCAGTAGATAGAAAACTTGGTTGCACATTAGTGGGTGTGGAGTGGGGGTTTGACAAATCCTGGTACCACTATAGAGTTTAATACCTGGTGGTAGAATCATAGGCCACAACCTTTGATAGATCCATATGGGCCAGTGCCATTTGATAAATGGTTAGTTATACCATGGGTTTTCCAAGGAGGGTGAGGAGGAAAATATAGTGGCAGGGGGAGAGGTAGAGATGGAGGTCGAGGAGATGGGGGGAGGGGTGAAGGAGATGGGGGAGAGAATAGAGGAGACATAGGGGATGGTGGGGGTGGAAAGAGGAGGAGAGGAGGGGATGATGGGAGAGGATGAAGAGTATGACATTGGGTGGATCGAGCACCATTGTCACCCATTTGAGAGGAGGGTGAGGGGGAAAGAGAGGAAGAGACCAGGAAGGAGGAGGGCAAGGCCGAGGCAGAGCAGCCAGAGGTCAAGGTAGAGGCTGAGTAGCTAGAGGGAGAGATGTCAAGGGAGGAGGATGTATTCATAGGTCACCAGGTGTTGGATATCAATAGAGAGGAGGAGGAAGTTGGTGTTGGAGAGGAGGAGAGAGATGATGATGATGAGATTGAAATCATGGATGAGGCTGAGAGATAGCTGAGGGAGCAGATGGTAGATGGGGAGGATGATGCAATCAGGAGGCCACCTTTGCCTCAGGATGTGATAGTAGATCATCGGCTAGTTGATATGGATATCAAACTGGATGAGGCCACAACAAAGATCAGGGCCCTTCGGGTAGAGCTAGAGGTTATTAGGGTCGATCGAGATCAAGCTATTATTAGATAGCAAGAGGAACTGAGTTGGTGTACTGAGTTCACATAGTTGTGCATAGGGCCAATTGGGGAGATTTCCAGGGAGTTTTCCAAGGTCAGTGAGAGCCAAGTTCAGTATAGGATGTTATATGAGAGGGCGGTTCCAATAGAGTAGAGGGATCCTAGTTTGTCTCGGTCTCAAAGCAAGATAGGAAATTGCAACAACAGGATCCATAATAGCCACAACAAGAGCAATGTAGGTGGTTCTACATCTTCGAGACAATCTTGTGGGAATAGGTCTCATCACAGTCACAAGCACTCATTCGGGAATAGGTTCAATCATAGTCATGGGTCAATATCATCGGGACACAGGTCACAACATAGTCAACCACATGTTATTCATTCATCAGCATCACCAATTCAGCCTTTAGTGTCAGTGAATGTTATAGAAGAGCTTATGAGAGAGCACCAATCACCTCCTTCCTTGCCTCGAGGGGGTGGGGAGAGCACATCTTAGGGCATATTGTTATCTTGACATTACCTTGGGACATTTATATTTTGACCATCGAGCCTACAAGCTCTATTTTTTGGGATACCTCGAGACTCTATCCTGTGACATGACTTTGAGATTATATATATGATGCAGTTTTGGTGTGAACAATATGTTATGTGTTATGTGATGATGCATTATGATGATGTTATTATGCTTACGTGATGTGATTTATGCTGTGATTCCTATGATGATGCATTTTATATGTTATGTGATGTATAGATGATTATATGCCATGATGATACTACTTTATGTATGATGGTTATATATGTGATGATGATGATAATAATGTTCTATATATGCTTCTAGTGAATGGAAAGTTTATGATTTATGCATTGATGTATGATTATGTATTGATGGATGGTGCAATATGTAATGTGTTTAAATTTTATGTTTATGCAGATGAATAAATGGGCTTATATGTTACGTTTATGCAAGTGGGTGAATGAAAATGATGGACTTTATGTGAATGCATTATGTAAATGTTAATATGTCAATGGATTTATGCAAATATGAAAATGGATTTATATGAATTCCTGCATATTATCATGTATGTAATAATGTTTTTGTATGTCACAAGATATCGTCAAGAGGTAGAAGAAGAGAGATGACCAAATAGAAGGAGAAGATGGATATTAGTGCAGAGAAAGAACCTTTCAATATATTGCCAAAGAACTAATAGTTATTGCTCTAATCATAATTGGGTGGATTATGGTAATGGCCAACAAACATGATGATATAACATAGATCAATGGTGTGCAAGGTTGTGCCATCACATGAAACAAGTATTCACAAACAAGGATGATCGTGACTCATACTAGGAACTTAGTTGCCCTAGTATTTTCATCACAACCAACCACAAGCAGAAGGACAAGAAAGACAAGCCATGAAATATCGTTGCTCCTCTAAATCTTGATGTCAAGACATCCTTGAGGAACTAGCAACATGAATTTTTGATAAGACAAGACAATCATCATGATACATCACTGCTCCTCTAAATCTTGTTGTCATGACATCCTCAAGGAACTAGTAGCATGATGAGAAATCAAATGATGAATTCCAAGATAGTGTTTGCAAAATGTTTAGCCAAGTGTGTTTGAATGTCAAATATTTTGATGTTAAGATGCCAGGTGTTTTGATGTCGAGATGACGAATGACAGGTTTGACGAGATCTAAGTTTGTGTGACAGATGCTAGGTTTTCCAAATCTAGGAAGGACACCTCCTGAATGATGTCGATGTCAAGAGTATAGATAAATGACGAGAGCTTGTTCTTCAGAAGGACACATACGAAGAATAACTAAGAATTGATGGATTGACTTGTTATGACAATTTGATAGTTTGACGTGTTATGATAGTTTGACCTGTTATGATAATTTGACCAAAGTTTAGATGACAATATTAACCTCATGACAATGCTAACATGCCAATTTAATTGAAATGTTGATTAAGTTATTGTCAAAGCTTGTTCAAGAGTGGTCTGATTTAGGATGGACAAGAGCTCATTTGACTTGAAGATATCTGATGTGTGTGATAGTGTAGTGTCATGAACCATAATGGACTAACCTAGTGTGGCCTCGAGGGCTCATCGATTGATGGCCTTGCCTATGTCATACACTCAGAGACCTCATAATTCGACATGACCAATGAATTTGTCTTATTGACCAAAGATTGAGTCATGATTTTATTTTGACAACCTAAAAGTGCTGACCTAATGTCTTGGGGGCTCAAAGATGAGCCTTGCCTACGTAGAAAATGTGTAGAGACAACGTAGTTCATAAATGACAAGGACATACATGATAGACTTGACTCTATTTTTGAGAGATTGAGTGTTATATGGATGGTTTTGTGTTTTCTTTAGGAATTTTTTTGATTTGTAGGATTTTTTTAGGACTTTTTCTAATTTTTTAGGATTTTTTCAAGACTTTTTCTGATTTTTAGGATTTTTTCAAGACTTTTTCTGATTTATAGGATTTTTCAGAACTTTTTACGATTTTCAGGACCATGTATGATACCCACTACAGTCAGGTGATAAAGGTCTTTCCCCTAGTCAAGTCGAGGACTAGCCAAGCTGAATGAAATGGAAAAGGACATGCATGGGACAAAATGCAGGGGATATGCAAGGCATGATGTCAACCATTGCTAGCCATGGATAGAAATGACAGGACTTAATGATAGATGTTGTAATGGTGTCAAAAGATCAGGTATCTATTATGGATGAAAGTAGATGGAATGATAGTAGATGGTGATGCAAATGACTGACTAAACATGGCACCTAGTTTCCAAGTTTTCACCATGGTACTATTTTTCTCATTTTTTTATTTTTTTGGTGCCACCAAGATGCTTATTTGCCAAGTTTTCATCAAGGTGATGATTTTTTGTATTTTTTTTTTGTTTTCAGCCAAGCTCTCTAATGCTACATATAGAATTTTTAGAGATGCAGACTGTTGATGGGTTTTGTCATTTTTTCCCTATCTAGAGGGGCCAACTGATATGCGCCAGAACTGAATGAGGTGGTGATAATGTAGGTACCCATCCATTTGGGCTTGAACTTGTCAAGTTTCTCTCGATCAGATTGGTTCTTAGAATTCAGCATTAAGACCAAATTGCTAATGTCAAATTTTTGAACCATAACTCTCTTATTGTAGCTTCTGCAAAGGAGGTTTTGATATGCCTGTAAATGATTTAAGGAATTTTTCTTCGTTCTTATAACATTTCCAACTCATGCAGTCATGATTGTCAGTACTCTTCATCATTGATCAATCCCTTCATGGAGACTTTGAGAGAGGGAATTTCAACCTCGATGGGTATGATGGATTCAGCTCCAAAGACCAAGGCGAATGGAGTGGCTCTAGTGGGTGTGTGGATGCTGGTGTGATAAGACCACAAGGTGGGCTTGAGTTGTAGTTGCCAGCCACAACCAATGTCATTGATGGTCTTTTTAAGAATTTTGATAATCGTCTTATTAGACACCTTGGCTTGACCATTCTCTTATGGGTAGTAGGGCATGGATAAATGGTGTTTAATGTGGAAGTGTTCACAAAGCTCATGGGTATCTTGATTTTTGAAAGGATGACTATTGTATGTGATGATGGATTGTGGGATGCCATACCGATAAATGAGGTAGTTAAGCATGAATTTGGAAATCTTCTTGTCGGTTATGTAGGTGAGGGGAATGGCTTCAATCCACTTGGTGAAATACTCAATGGAGGTAATAATGAATTTATGGTCATTAGAGGAGGTAGGATGGATTTTTCCCATGAGGTCAAGTCCTTATTGTGCGAAGGGCCAGGGAGAAGTGATCTCCTGAAGTTCTTGTGCCGACACATGAATTAGATCACTATGTATTTAACATTGACGACATGTTCTTACAAACTCAAGTGCATCCTTTTCCATAGTCGGCCAATAATACCCAATTCTTGTGATCTTCTTAGCTAAGGTCAGGTCGCTCGAATGAGATCCACTTACACCCTCATATACCTCATGTAAGTTTGTTCATGTTTCATCAGTGTCGAGACATCAAAGAAGGGTATTGTCAAAGCTGCGGCAGTATAAGGTGTCACTGATGATGGTGTAGCGAGCGGCTTTATAGATAAAGGATTTGCATTGATTGTTGGAAAGGTTCGGGGGGGGAGTGTTTAAGAATGAAGGTAATCGTAGATGTCTTGATACCAAGGTGAACTGGGACCAACAAGCTCACAAACCATTTCTGACTCTGGAATATCATATGTAGGAACTAACAGCTATTCCACCAGGAATTTAAATTGTGGCACGTTGTTGGGAATGTCCAACATAGATCCAATCATAGCCATTGCATTTGCTGCCTTGTTTTGTGTCCTTGGAATTTGTTCAACAATAATCATATGGAAATATGACAGAAAACTATCAACCATGTGTTTATAGGGCATCAAATTTTCATCCTTGGTGCCATAGTCATCATTAACTTGGTTGATAACCAGCTGAGATTCGCCAAAGACTAGGAGTTCTTTGATCTTGGATTTGATATCCATTCGAAGTTTTGTTACCAATGCCTTGTATGCAACCACATTATTAGTATAGGGGAAATCAATTATAAATGACTTCAAAATATAGTCTCCTTGTGGTGTGATGGACAATATACCCACCCCTGAGCCATGACCTGTATGTGACCCATCAAATAGAGTTTCCAGGGTAGCCTAGGGCCTACATAGAAGATAGATTCATCAAGGAAGTCAGCTACCAATGGATGATTGCCTTGCACAAGGGCATGTTCAAGTTGATCAGCTATTACTTTCCCTTTTATTGTCTTATGGTCTACATATTGTATATCAAACTCACTCAATATCATAACCCATTTTGTCAACCAACCTGTTAATGCTGCCCAACTTAGAAGATACTTCAATGGATCAATCCTCCCCATCAATTGTGTCTTGTGATTGAGCATGTAATGTATTAACTTCTGGGTGGGGAAGATAATTGCAAGACAGGCATGTTTGATGGGTGTGTAGTTGAGTTCATATCTGACCAATGTTTGATTGATTTATTATATTGCTCTTTCCTTCTCATCATGGTCATTTTATGCAAGTAATGGCCTCAGTGTGGAATTAGTTGTAGAGATATATAGAATTAAAGGTTTTCCCTCAATTGGAGGCATTAGGACAAGTGGTGACAATAGATAGTCTTTGATCTATTGAAAGGTTGTCTGACATTTGTTTTTCCATACAAAGGGGATACGTTTACGTAGGAGATATTGAAATAGATAGCATTTGTCTGCTAGTTGTGTGATGAAGCACTGAATGGACTGTAATCTACCTTGCAATGTCCTTAGCTCACTAATTCTCTTTGGAAAAGGCATGTCCAATATTTCTTTGACTTTAGCGGGATCCACTTCAGTGCCTCTATGAGAAACTATATACTCCAAAAAAATTCCTGAAGTTACTCTGAAAACACATTTCTTTGGGTTTAGACGGAACTTGTATTCTTCCAGTCTCTTAAAATTTGTATCCAGTACTTTGAGGTGATCCTTGTGTGTCAAATATTTTTCCAAGAGGTCATCCACATAATCTTCCATTAGTGTGTGCATGAGATCATGAAATATTGTTGTCATGGCTCATTGATATGTGGCACCTGCATTATTTAGGCCAAAAGGCAGGACATTCCAGTAGTAGGTTCCCCAAGGACAAGTGAAAGTTGTTTTATCTTGATCTTTAGGGGAAATCCGAATCTGTTTATATCCCGAGAAAGCATCCATGAGGGACATCTCATATCCTACTGTGAGATCAAAAATGATGTCTATGTTAGGCAAAGGAAAATCATCCTTCAAACATGCCTTGTTAAGATCACAAAAGTCTATATAGAATCGTATTTGGCCATTTGGCTTAGTGACAGGTACAAGGTTGGATATCCAGTCTACATATTCTATTGATCTTATAAACCCCACATCTAGTAGCTTCTTTAGTTCTACTTTTACAAGAAATGCTATCTATGGGTGAATCTTCCTTAACTTCTATTTGATTGGATCCAACGCTAGTTCTAGATCCAGTCCTAGCATATCGACATAAGACCATGCGAAGTTAACCTTTCATTCTGAGAAGAATTGTTGAAATTCGGTTTTTCTTCTTCTATCAATGATGCGGCAAAGAGAACCATTTTCAGATCCTATGGTGTGGCTATATTAACTTCTATGGTGTGCTCAATGAGAATTGCCTATTTTTATTGTGTGATAGGAAGAAATTCCAATCCTCCATGCTTGGATGCCTCAGAGAGGTTTTCACCCTCAGATACATCCTTTATTTTTACTTATGTATTGTCAGAAGGTGCCTTTTAGTTTTCACCTCAAGACATGTCTTTTTTTGTTTTATTTTTACTATTTTTGTGACTGGAGGATTGCACAGTCTCCCCGAAGTATGTTGCACAATTTAGATCTATAACAAATCTTTCTTTATGGTCCCCGCTTGGTATGCCTTCACGAAGTCCCATGAATTCTGCAATGGCTTCATCATTTTGAAAAATGTTTATGGCAAGTGGGCCTTATTGATCCCAGTCAATGAGTTGTGGGTAGACAAGGTAAATACCATCATTAGTGTTGGCGAAGGGCAAGGATGGCATGGCAAGCATGCAGATGGAGGTGAAAAGGGTAAAGACAAAATTGTCATCCTCAAATTCCCACTCGGATTCTAGCCAAGAACCATCTTCATCAAATTCAGATAAATCAGACTCATCAGTAAAATAGGGAACAAAGTGAGGCACATCAGACTCATGGTCCAAATAGCAATCTGGCTCAGGCATATCGGATTCATGGAAAACAAGTTAAAGAGGTGGTTTAGGCTTGTGTTCCTTCCGAAGATAAAATAATTATGGCTAGGCTTCCCTTTTCAAAGTTACTTCTCCTGAAGGTTCAACATTAACATTTGATTGAATTTTTCATTAAAAGAGAGCTCGCCAGGTTCTAGAAACATGTTGTCAAGGCAGTAGTCACTTAAGGATCTTCGGGAACCAAATTCCCACTCATGTGAGTTATTTTCAGTAAAGGAATCTTCATGTCTTGACACTTTCAGAAGCATTCACACCCTCACTTGAAAGTACATGGGTACGTCGATCGTCAGTTTCACTTAGCTCAAACCCTAGCCCCAGATTCTTTGGTCCCCTAGAAGGTATTATAGGTTCTCTTTGCCCAGTTTTGTTTTTACCAAGGCCACTAGTTCCATCATAGCCTTGTGCCTTCTCTATTTCATAGCCTTTTCTGTATATTTGAACAAGAAGTGGAGGTAAGTCTTCTATGTCTTTATAAATCTAGGCCAAGATATATTCAATATCTTTTTCATTCATATATCCCCATTTTGTGAGGATCATTGTCGAAGGAACTTTGAAAGTCACTTTTGGCTCCATTCTGAAATAAGGCCTACCATGAATTTTCATAGACTTGGGTATGGTAGTGATGCAACAAGTAGTGTGTAATTTGTATGTGCCACATCCCTCATCTTGGATCTTAATGCCTGGATCGACACTTGGAGTGGTGGAAGAAGATGGTGTGATTGTGGTCGAAGGAGTGGATGTGGATGGAATGATGGAGGTGGAAGAAGTGGATGTGGTTAGTTTGGAAAGTGTGGATGAGTTGATGTATTTGAAAGAAGAGGACATCGAAGCTTCATGAGTTATAGGCACTTGTTGTTCAGAAATACCCCTCAAGTTAGTACAAAACTGGAAGGGGTTAGAATCATTGAGAATGGTAATTTTAGCACCATCAAATGGAAACTTTAGACATTGGTGTTAAGTGGATAGTACAACCTTAAGGCGTGGATCCAAGGTTGATTGAGTAGGATGTTGTAAGGTAGCTCAAGATCTAGGACCTGACACATGGTATCTACAATGACTGACCCCACACAGATGGGGACTATGATGATGCCCTTAGAAGAGCATTCCTCATCATCATATGCCTTTATGACATTGCTTTTAGTAGCATCCACACATGCATCAAAGAAGCCTAGTGATTTAACCAGTTTTAGGGAGCATATGTTCAATCTTGCTCCACCATCTACCAAGAATTGTCTTACCTTGTGTTTATGGATGAAGACTTCAATGTGGAGAGCATCATTGTGAGATGGTTTAGGTGAGGAATCATCTTGGTCCGAAAAGTTAATGTGATCGGGAGTAGTCAAGTATCTGACCATGGCTTCAAAGTGATTGACATCAATGTTGTTAGGTATAGAAGAGTCCTGTAAGACCTTATCAATTATGGCTTTATGTGCGGGCAATATGCATAGTAGCTCAAGTATGGAGATTTGGGCATGTGTTTTACCCAATTGGTCGATAAGGCTGAATTGGCCTTTTGGTTGTGACTATTTGGTAGAGGGACCAGGTATTATGATCTTTGACTGTCTAGGAGGAGGACCAGCTATTGTGACTTTTCCTCGATGGGTAGAGACATTACATTCCAGAGTCTTCTTAATGGTAATAGTATTGACATACTCGTCAATAGCTCAAAGGTGATTAATTATAGGTCCACCGAAATAATCAAAAGCAGCGCGAGCATAATTAGCTCTATTATTAGTATTTAGACCTGATGTAGAGGGATTATTTGAACCATGATCTTGTAGTGGTTTTTTATGAATTGTATGGTCCGAGTTCGAAGAAAATTATTGACCATCAAGTTCAATGGTATGATTTTTAATAAGATCCTGTACAAGATTTCTTAATTGTTGACAGGAGGAAATCTTATGCCATTTTATGCAGTGATAATCATAGAATGTTTTTTCATCACACCATGATGGCTTGAACTGGCCAAGGTCATATGGTTTAGGATCTTGTAATGTGATGACGTTGTTTTGGATGAGCTTCTTAAGAAAAAATTCAATTGGTTCACCCAAAGGGGTGTATGTTCATCTCTTTGGAAATTCTCTAGTTTTTCTTGGTTAACCTTAGTCTTGGTTGTTTTGGATGGCATATTTTTTGGGCATCTATGTGGCCATAGGTGCATTTTGGGGTTGAGGTCCTCTGAGATTAATTACAGGACCTGTCATGTTTACTTCTTTTGCGTCCACAATGCCATCATTGGTGACATGTTTTTTTTAACCCAATACTTGTTTTTGTCACTAGGTGGGTTTGAATTTGGCTTGTTTGTATTCTTGTTGTCATATTTGAAATCTCCTTTAGCAATAAGGGCTTTTTCAAGATGGATTCCTTTTTTGACAAGATCTATGAAAGTGTTGCAACAATGAACTTGTAAATTGTATTTCAAGGGGCCTACCAGGTTTTGGAAAAGCATGCTCACCTTTTTTTTTCTGGTATCTTGACAAGGAATTGACTAGCCAATGCTCGTCATCTTTGAAAGAATGGAATGAAGGTCTTGCCAGTGTCTTCTTGGGTAGTCGTGCATAAATTGGAAATGGTAATATCAGTGTCGATGTTATAAGAATAATTGTCTACAAATGTATTAGCAAGTTTATCCCATGACTTTATTCCTTTAGATAAGGTGGAAAACCATTCTAGTCCAAGACCTTCGAGGCTTCTAGGAAAGAGTCTCATCAGATAGGTATTTTGTATGCAATGTCCATGTAACTTGTCATAAATTCCCTTATGTGCTCAATGGTGTTATTTTTTCCTTTGTATTTGGAAAAGTTGGGTACCACATACCTTGGAGGGAATGGTGGCATGTGTAAGTTCATTTGAAATGGGTATGGACATAAATCATAAGATGTGTGTGTCTTCTTGTTGGAAAATTGCATGTTCTGCACTTGTTTTTGCAAGGTAGCGAGTTGAGTCATAAGTGCATCCACTATAGGATTTTTTGTGGCATCACACATGTTGGTGATGGGTATCATATGACTCCCCACTTGTTGAGAAGGTATGTTCTGAATTGGAATATGTTGATGTGAAGTGTACTATACATTTTGGTTTGGAATCTATTAGTATTGAGTGTTTTGAGTGGGGACATTTTGTTGTGTGTGGATATGAGATGCATATCTAGGAATATGTGTGCCAGCAGTGTTAGATTGTATCCGTGGAATTTTCTTCCCTAGCATGTTTTGATAACCAAATGGATTCATGTGTTGAGTTACTTGGTTGCCTTGTCTAGGTTGGTAAATGTGGCCATGTGGTATATTTGTGTTTCACCTTAGGGGGACATTAGTGTTGGTATTGATTTGTGATCAGCTAGGGACATTGGGTTGAGGTCCTTGAATGACAACTCGTCTTTTGTTCCTCCCAAAGGGGTTTGATGAGTTTGTTCCCATGGCATTAGTTGAGGACCCAAGTAAAAGGTTTGATGACATCATTCCCATGGCACTAGATGAAGCTCCAAATAAAAGGTTTGATGAATTTGTTCCCATTGTATTTGTTGAAGCCCCAAACGTAGTCCCAATAGTTTGTGATGGAATGGTTGATATTTGTGGGACCGATTGAGATATGGTATGTGTAATGGTAGATGTTCCCACAATAGATGTTGTGTTGACTATTTTAGCTATGTTTTGAGGGGTGGTGCTATTGGAGGTAGCATTGATGGTGTTTTTTACATTTTGTGTTGTGGCACCATTGGAGGAATTGTTTGCATTATGTTGTTTGGGGTTGACTAGTTTGTGTATTAGGATCAAGAGAGGTTGCCCTCATGGTATTAATGTCGAATCCATGTGGAAATTTATCCCCTTGATCTAGAAGCATGGCTAAGTATCTTTCTCTATCTTGCAAGAGTAATTACTCTACAAAGGATGCCACTTCAGGATTGTGGGCGACAACTTCTATGTCTTCCATAAATACTTGTCCTTTTTCATCTCTTTGTATAAATTTTGCAAAGGGATTGTGAGATCAAGAAGTTGAAAATTTCATGTCACTAAAAGGATTAATGAAAGATTCCCCCATGTCTAGGTTGTTGTTCATGTCATTTGGAAAGTTGTAGGGGTTATTATCTTGTCTAAAAGGGTCCATTTGTCTTCTTTTCCTTTGGAGTCTAGTCTCAACCATAAAATTTTTGCTCAAATGAGGGAGGATGAAAAATGATATGACACTATGTTTTTGGATTTTTGAAATAAGGGATGCAATAATGATAATGTTGTCTAAAGGGAATGCAAAGTGATAATGAAGACTAAAATGGATGAAGGAAGACTAAAGTGTTTTTATGGTATGTTATGCAAGATCTAAAGAGACTCTAAGGTGCAATCAATTTTGGGTAGACTTAGGAAAGGTTTACTAACCATTCAAAGCTTGGTCAATGTCTCAATTTGTATTATCAAAGGACTTGTTTGGTAGGATTAAATGAAAATTTCAAGATGGAAAAGTGAGGTTTCCTAACTAGACTTTTGAGTTGGAAAGGTCTCACAAAAGGACAATGACTAAAGGAAATGATTTTGACTTAGTCCAATGATAACCTACTTTTGAAGGAAAATATTTTGCAAGGTTTGGAAAGTTTTCCTATTCCAAAGACTGCAAAAATGAGGACCTAAAGACCGGTTTGTGAAAAATGATGGCTTCTAAAATTCAACCAACAATTTGCAAAGATGGACCTATGGTGAAATACAAGCTAAAAGATGCAAGAAATGGAAGATTTGAGCAATTCCTTGTCTGGTTTAGAACAAAGGCCATTGGAAAAAGATGTTCGACAACATATTGGAAAAGTTTGGTTTTGAGTTTTAAATAGTAATAGTGTTTTCCAAAGGGCAAGAAATTATGTTGTTTCAGGTAACAAATGTGTTGCAGGAAGCAAGTGTGTCTCAATTTCAGAAAATGTGTTGTTTCAAGTAACAAATGTGGTTCGCAAAATCAATTGTAGTGCACAAGAAATCAAATGCATTGCAAAACAAGTGAATGTATTGTTGTAGTTAGCAAATGCGGTTTAGCAGAGCGATTGCGTCTCACAGAGTCTCGAATGTGGCTCAATATGTCAAATGTGTTGTACAAAATAGAAAATGTGGTTTAGTAGAGTGAATAGAATTATGATTTCTTGCAATTTCGGCATGTTTTTAAGATTGTTTCAATTTGAGAGCATTTTTCTAGATCAGTGAAGGATGTTTATTTGTTCATTGTTTCAGAAAACACTTGGAAAACACATGGTTTTGTATTTTTTTGAAACAATCACAATGAAGACAAGCACAATCCTAGGTTAGGCATGAACTATATTCACTAGATTTCATGCAGATTTTACTCCAACCACACCTATTCTTAGTGGGTGACTTAGAAGCTTGGCCACACTAGATCCCCCAACATGACACTCTCTTCTCGGGTCAACCAAGCTTCAAGCCCTCATGAATCTCCCATGATAGGATTTTCACCTCTACTAAGAATTGTGAGAATGTGGATGCCTTGGCACGACCGTTGATGCACCAATGAATAGAAAATATTTTTGGCAACTACACAAAAGGTTTTTAGTTTGGGAACCCGGTTGAGTGGCCACACATGAGGCAAGATTAGCTATAATAAGGAGGAATTATAGCCTAAAGAGGTTATGCTCAACAGGGTTTTGGGGTGTTCACTTGTCTATGTGACACATCCGCACTCGTAATCCTAAGTTTTCCATTAGGATTCACATTTGTATACTGGTCGAGAGTAGTTCAGCTAAAGAGCTTCATTTTTGGTTTGCATCGCCTTGGGGTGAGTACTTTTTCCCACCAAGGAAGGCCCAATTTCTAGAGTCAATAACAGTTTCTCTTGCACCCAAGATCACACAAGTGTGCAAGGGGAGAGGATACTTCTATTATTAAATCGGGGTTACACAAATTTGAGACACTTATTCATTTTAATTATCCAAATTGTAATGTGAGGCAAGCACATGAAACACTTTGTTCATTTTAAACTCAACTAAGTGAGAAAACCAAGGTTCATTTTAAGCCCATGTCATGAAAATACATGTAAATTTTATCCCCAATGAGTTTCAATGCATGATTGTGTTCATTTTAAACCGATGAGTGTGTATGCATGTTCATCTTAACCAATGAAATATGAATGCAAGTTGTTTCTTGTTTTTGATTGTTTGTTTGATTTATTTAAGATTGTAAAAGGAATTAAAATCAAATCAACAAATAAAGGTTAAACTCCTTTTCCAGCTTGCCACATGGTACAAACAAAATATTAGTAACCCCAAAAACCTCTAAGATACTAAAAAAAAACTAGAAATCTAGAAAATTTTGTCAAAATCCAAAAATAAAAGTTTAGCAAGTGATTGCATCGCTCTGCATAGCAAATGCGTTCCAGAGCCAAAAGCTAGAATTTACTAGGCAGATGCATCATTCTGCAAAGAAAATGTGTCACAACGGAGCAGATGCATCATTTTGATTAGCAAATGCATCACAAAAGAGAATATGTGTCGTTCAAATGATCAAATGTGTCACGATGTAGCAATTGCCTCATAAAATTGCAAATGTGGCTCTCTGTACATATACCTGCAAAAACACGAAAAAGCCATAAGGAAATCTTTAAAAATGAGTGTTTTGGCATCGGGTTCACCAATGTAACTAGGGAAAATATTAGGTTAGCATAAACAACATAAACCCAAGTAAATAAATACAGTACAAAGGAGTTAGAAAGTATGAAAACAAAGAACAAAGTTACCAAATGTCTCCAATCTCCATGAATCACCTTCATTGCACCTTCTCCATTTGCTGCAAGTAGATAATTCCCCTCAAATTTTTGATGAGAAACCTATGACTATGACAATGCCCTAAGAAAATATTGAAGGATTCTAATGTGGCTACAAGTGTACTTAGCAAAAATACTCAAGCATGAAGTCTGCAAGCATAAGATGTCCCAAATGAGGATAAAATTTCCTTTTTATAAAAAATTCAATTTTAGATAGACGACCAAGATTGAAAGTTGAAAAATGCCCTAAGATCAAAGGTTAAAATTAAATGTGACAATCCACAATTAGGGTTAGGGAAAAATTAGGGTGATATTTAAAATGAAGGGCAGAGATTTGATTTTAGAAAATCAAATCAATGGACAAGAATGCATGTGACAAGAAGATGTGGCACAAAAAAAGAGGAAAGAAGGGAATTCAAATAGAAATTTAAAATTAATTCCCTCAAGAGGTTGAGTTAAACTTTTTAATTAAAAATTAATTTAATTCAAAAGTGGTGGGGTCATGTGACAGTAAATAATGATTTTAAATTATTTACTTGGTGGGAAAATAGAAAGTGGACAATTTTAAATAAATGATTTTATTTAAAATTAGAAAAAGTTGGAGGGGATAATAATTAAATAAATTATAGAAATTTATTTAATTATGAGAATATATAAAGAATTAATGATGTATTTAAATAAATAAATAAATTTTATTTATTTAAATAATCAGGACGACATAGTGGACAAGTAATAATTAGATAAATTTAAGAATTTATTTAATTATAGAGTGACATAGGGAATTAACGACATATTTAGATAAAATAAATATAATTTATTTATTTAAATAGTTAGGAGGAAGTAAAATACATGAATTAATTAAATAATTTTGAAATTGGATCATAAGGCATAATCAAATAATTGAATTATGTTAGGAAAAAATATGGAGAAAATAAAGTTCGCAGGCCTAGGTCAATTTTATGTGTTTACAAGCACATCATGGCATCAAAGACCTTGTAACAATGAATGAACAAGAATCGGAACATCATAGCATCAAAGACCTTGTAACAATTAATGAACAAGCATGAGCATATCATGGCATCAAAGACATTTCAACAATGAATGGAATCAACATTAACTCCAACTTAGGACATCACAAACTCTTTGACAAGAGCAACATGAAATTAAAGATTTGACATCAATGATAAACATCATGCCAACAAACTCCCCCTTTGGCATTGATGTCAACCAATCATTGCACTTGCACCTAGTTTCTCTTCTCCCCCTTTGACAACAATGACAAAGAATCCATGTATAGCACTATTAAGGCATACCAACACTAGCAACAAGAACTGATCAAATGTCATACCAACATAGAAAACTACTCTACTAAAACAAGAGAGAATATATTGTGATATATGAGCACTGCCATCATTAACTCATAAGAACACTACATTTCATGTATTATCCACACTTCCAACTATTATAGGATACTATCTTGGAAAAAAAAAGAGAACCTTCATGAGATCTACTAAATCAAGAATTGATATCAAAGTCATACCACATAGATTATTAAGCAACTAACCAAAACGAAAAACAAGATCACTATACTAAGCATTATACAAGGAAAGCCTTCCAAAATGAGAAGACCACTATCACCCCAAACAAGGAACTCACTACCATCAGTCATCCATAAGCTACTATCATCAACAAGAAAATGGTGTTTCAAACAAACAATCAATTTCCATATCCAACTATCAAAACCCATTGTCAGAAAAACCAAAGGTCCATCCGTTATTATCCACTGATCCACTATCATATATCAGTGGAAAACTTTCTTGATAATTCATTGTCAAAGGAGAATTGGTAATATTAATTCAAGATTAGCTCATGCTAAAGCATTATCAAGCAATTGAGTAACCAAGAGGAAACTATCCATGTCAACTGTCTAGGATACAAGAACCAAGCATTCACTAAAAAAAAAGGCACTATGCATTCATTACTGTCACTAAGTCCACTATACATGGAAAAAATAAAAAAATATAAATCCTGAAGGAATGACACTAAAGAACCACCAGGTAAGCACCATAGTTGTTTCCCAAAAACCATACCACACTAATATTAAAAATTATAATGACAACCAATAAATAGTCATGAAACGAGAATCTCCAACAATCAACAATAGGAAATCAATACTATCACTTCAAAGAGTGTCAAAACTATCATATACAGGTACTTAATTGAGATATGCAACTCACATATCATTGGCAGTACACGGGAAACCTATGAAAGAGATAACATGTATAGAGAGAATTGTATAGACCATGGTAATTGAGAGAAGGAGAAATAATATTACAGTCAAAGCAACATAGCACTATGCAAGATCCAAATGACATTTTTATTCCAAAGATAAACATAGAATGTCACTAACAATAACTGATAATATTTCATGAAACCCATGTATGATTCATGGCTGACATAAATAACTATCACAACATATGGAAACAATCAAGCCACTCCCACTTGGAATGATAATATTTAACAAAAAACCATGTTTAATCACCTTAGGCATATCAGTGACAAGGCCTTGATATGCATGATAACCATTGACATGGTGATTACCTAATTCATGCTCAATTTCTAATATTTCTTTGTTAGGAGAGTAACATAAAATCTCTTCCATATTGATTGAATACCATATAATATCACCAACCATCTTAACATCAAGAAAAAAACATAAGTGAAAGAAAGTCTTCAAACCAAATCCTGATCACCTTTCTCCCATGTTGGTACTCATTGAGATATACAAATTTCATGGAATTTTTGTTGTAGTATACCACTATCATGAGGGTTTCTATATTCATGGAAGACTTTTTAGTACATAGGGACATTATCATATCAAGATAGTTGATGTGCATATAATTGTATTAGAATCATTGTTCACAATAACTATTGGTCATCAAGAAGACATTGTGGTTCACTATAACCACTCCTATGTTCAGCTACAAAACACTACTCATCCATAAAGGCATTGTATTGGTATTGCACTAGATCCCGCAACTATCACAGACGTGTTCATTGATAAAACCCATTATCACACTATTTCTAACCATTGTTAGTACATACCAACTGCAAGTAAAGAATTTTATATTTGAGGGAAATATAGTATAACTATATAAGCACTGAAGATGCCATTGTGTACTATAGAGATATTATATGACTGAAATCCAACAGATTCAAGATACAAATAGATATACACCATGCTTGAGAAAGAAATTGTCAAGGAACACTGTCCACTATCACACATAACTGGTCATCAAGACTTGAACAAAGCCAACCAAATTGAAACAACCAACAGAGAGATGTTAGAGAAAAAACACAGTCACCAAACACTATGTCACACTTGTAATGGTTGTCCCTTTCATTGTGACAATTTAGCATCATGATACTTCTTAAGACTATCTTTATGATTTAAATCACTGAAAATATGAAAGATTGTGAATATCAATCATGACATTTGACATTTGTCTAAACACAATATCAGCCTCAAGATCCATAGCATACTACAAATATTAAACATTGACTTGTGCCCCAATGACTTCACTTATACAAAATTTCATTGACAAAGAACCATATTCCACTGCTAACTTTGTTATTCATGGTGATTCCATATGAACTCAAGTTAACATTATTACTGCAGAGACACAACCTCTTTGTTATTGTCTAAGGGGTTGAATAATACATCAATATTTATCTCCCCCTAACCACATGCTATTCTCTAAGGAATTATGAATATCTCTTGTGCAATATGCACAAGCTTAGGTTCTTCTTTCTCTTGTTTTCTTCTCCAAACTTTCATAGTACATGTCCTCTTGTGATGACTAAATGGTTCTGTTGATGGTCAAAATAGCACAAACAACATAAAACAGAATATTTCTACTCTATTTCTCCTAAAAAATAAAGACAACATATAGTAGCCTAACTTCCAAGGTCCTGGTAGTTGGTTCTCAACTATCTGATGTCACTCAATTGGTCAATGCAACTATAATATTCAAGGGGCATTTGTTGGTGATAAGGAATACAAACTGTATCAGATTCATCAATCTATGTTTAATGGGGGGGTTTAAATAAATAGAAAAAGGATAGATCAAGGCACGGATCAATAAAACATGAACAAAATTCTTTAACATCTAGACATATATTCTCAACAATGAGTGTTTCTTAACAGATCAAAAACAATAACATGATGTAGCTCATAGAATAATTCATACCATTGCATACATTCACAGTGTTTGATTTAATCATCACAACCATTCATCAAAATACTACAAGATTCATAACAAACTCCGCATTCGTTGCCAATAATATAGATTAATAGACATATAATAATTCCATTCATAGATAATTTAATGAAATAATCTTTAAAATCTGGTTTCCCCTATTGATTTGCATCAAATAAGAAACATTTATGCACATAAAACTCACTAGCATACATACTGATTATGGTTCATTAACCTCATCCAAGAAGTTCAACTCCAACATAAAAAAAATTGTATAAAAAGTGTATCTAAATTAAACATGAACTTAAAAGTATCTTTGCTCAAAGCTACAAAATCCTATCTACTATCATCAGGTGGCTAATCCTACTTCAATCACCCGAGCTTTACAACCTGGAGCTCAAAATTATATATAGACATGCTACGCATAAATCCCTCTCAATCAAAAATTGAGATCCACTAATCAAGGAACCAAAACCACATCAAGAAGATAGATTGGCCGATCTTCAATTCAAAGGTTGATTGCCCTATTGTGCAAAATCTGATGAGCAAAAAGGGACAGAACTGGCTAATGAAAACCTTCAGTTCAAAGGTCAATTGCCCTGTTGTGCAAAATTTGACGCCCAAAAAGAGATAGGACTGGCTGATGAAAACCTCCAGTTCAAAGGTTGATTGCCCTGTAAAGTAGGAGAGAAAAGGGGAAGTCATGTGCCCAAAATAGAACATTTTGTTGCCAACTCACTCTTGCGTTGTTTTTTCAAGAAGATATTCATCATAGTTGGAGAAAACTTGTTGAAGGATGCCCACATCAGGCTCATCAACACAGCTATCTTCAAATTTGATTCTTTTCAACTTTGCTGAGGCAAATTCCTACATATCTTTCAATTTGGTCAACTCCCTCCTAGCAGCTTTCACCTCCTCTTTAATATCCATTAGTCTATCCAACAATCAATCCTCTCCATCATCTTCTTTCAGCATGACCTCCTAGAATCTATTGTTCCATTTCTCCTTCAATTGATCCAAAGGCATGCCTTCTTTAACTGGTATGTCTACATTGACTAAAATAGCTACTACAACTTCTAATTCATTAAGCTGCTCATTCAAGTCTTTACTAGCATCTTGAACTTCATTTCTATGTTTATATATGAAGTCAGATCTAAACCGAATTATGCTTGAAGCCTTTTCCAGGAAATCTACATTATCTTCTTCAAGGATTGATTGCTCTAGAAGAGTTGATCTTGGCAACTTACTGATGTATTTCATCTTCTGAATATATCCCCTATATTCTCCCTCCTTCTCTCCTAGAGTTTCAGATGATGACCCATTTCTTCTATCAACTCAAGTTTTGTTTTATGGATTTCAAAACTATTTACCAACACTTCACCCACTTCCTGATTAAGCTTTTCAATCCATCTATCTAGCATCCCAGACTTAATCCTCATTTGTACTAAATCATTAACTTCTCTTTTGTTGAGTAAGACTAGAGTTTCCAAGGCAGCAACTTGTTGGGACCTAGGAGTGGAAACATCTCTTAAGAAACTATGCAATTGATCCAATTGAGCCTTAAGCTCATCCTTTCTTTGTTTAGCCTTGATCATCCTGGACTTTATGGAGGAAGCTACAACATCAATGAGATTCATTTTTTGATTCCTTGTAGGCCTCCCTAAGTTGAATGTGCCCAATTTATAATCAGTCACTCGCATATCTTGCCTATCCTTGTCCACCACCGGAATTGCACATTCAGCAATGATCTCTCTTGCCTCTATGAGCCTTGTGGAATGAAGAACCCTAGCCTTTTTCTTAGGTCTTTCCTTTTCTATCTCCTTCATGATTTCCTCCCAATTAAGAGGTTGTGTTGGAGCTATCTACTTCTTCTCGAGACCTAGCTTTAACCATGTAGGAGCACTAGGAGTAGTGACTACTTGTGCTGAGGAAGAGGTAGTTGTAGCAGAAGATAATGGTTGTAACATGGTAACTTGAGGTTGAGAATAAACTTCTTGCACATTTTTTTGCTCCTTTTTTGTATTCTCTTATGCAACCCTCTTGGCCTCTTCCTTATCCTTTTGCTCCTGCAGCCTTTTATCTTCTTGTTCCTTCTTCAAACGTTCTTCCTCTAACCTCTTTTCTTCAAGCAATTTATCTCTTTGTCTCTCCAAGTCTTTGAGCTTGTCCCATGCTTCCTTTTCCTTTTTTTGTTGCCTAGCAAGTTCTTCAGCATCCTTTTCCTTTTGTAAGCGTTCTTCTTCTTCCCTTTTTTTATATGATTCTTCAATAATCTTAAATTTAGCCTCAAGGGCTTCCTTTTCTCTTCTTTGTCTAGCCTTCTCTTCTTCAAGATCATGCATCTTTTGCAAAATTTCTAACTTGTCATTCTCCTCCTTTACTCTAAGCTCCTGCTCCTTTTGTTGTTATTGCTTGGCCAGCTCATCAGCTTTCTATTTGGCCTCTAATTTTTTTTGTTGGAGAAATGCATTAGCTTGTGCCTTTACATCCATTTCCTGTTGTTTTTCTAATGCTTCAGCTTGTGCTTTGGCATCTGAATCTTGTTTTTTCTGCAATGTATCAGCTTGTGCCTTTGCATCTGATTCTCTCTTAGCTTCTTCAAATCGCTTCCATTGGTCCTCCTCTATCAAAACATGCTCAATTCCTATATCCTCAATTTCATCAAGAGGCATCTCCTCCAGTGTCTCCTTATCTGGCAGAGTATCCTCAGAGTTTGTCTCTACATCATGGATTTCAACCTCAAGACCCTTTCACTTCAAAGTTTTAGCTTCCTTATGGAGATTTCCCCTAGGCATTTCTCCACTTGGCTGCTCTATAGGAGAGCTTTGAGTAGATGACTCACCTACAACTGATGTTGAGGCCCCAAGTCCTGTTGGGACTTCTTCTTCATGTTCTTCGGGTAGATCTTCAACTGGAACTTCAAGTTCAAATTCCTCTATATTAGGAGGGAAGAATTCCAACGGTTCCTTAGGAGGCATTCTTCTTTTCATCCTCTTGTACCCTTCAGTGATAGCTGCACCTTTCCTTTTCTTGGAAGTTTGACCCCCGGGCTCCTTGGTTCTTAGCAAAACCCATTGGATGCTTCTATCCAACACCGGCCTTGCTATCTATTTAATATCTATGGTCTCCTCTGCATCCTAATCTACAGGATCCAAGTTCTTGGTACCTATATTTTGTACCTCATATTGGGGATCCAAAACCACCCCATCATCTGATAATTTTTCAGGAATTTCCACCTTGACCCCATACTCCACCATGAGTGAGATAGGCAACCTTTCATAATTTATTTTCCTCAAGTCATACTCATCCTGAAGATCAATCCAAAATTCCTCCAATAGATTGAAGTGTTTATCAAAAATATAAGCAAGAAAAACATCCATCTTCTTCTTTGGATCAAATTGCTTCCTAGAAGTGTACAATTCCAACTTTAGGTGCATCAATTTGTCGCAAACAACCTTGGCTCCCACAAGGTGTGGACAGCTATATTCACCCAACTTCGTGGGGAACTTATGACAACCGGGCTTATGCTTTATACCAAATTGAGAATTAACCCCCAAAGCTTGATAAATGAACTCCATTAAAATAATCCTATTGTTGCAGCATCTAAGGAGTAGGTGAGGGTGACCATCAAATCTGGCCATTCTGAAATAAGTAAACTTGGGGTATTGGATAAACCAATATCCCCACTCTGTGATGAATTCCATGGCCTCCTGGCTCAATCTATATCCTGCATCTCCCATAAGCTGGTTAATAATGACATATAAAAATATGTCATTAACCCTTCTATAATGCAGTTTAGAATTCTATAAGGTGAGCTGATCATAATGATTCCACACCTTAATTCATCCATTAGCTTCTCCCAAAATCCCCACTCTGTTTAAACCTTAGAAAAATGCCTCTTCTTGTTGCTGCATAAATGACATAAGAGGTCATGAAGAAACTCTTGGTTTCTCTCACTCTAATCATTTGGTGGTGTATGCTTTTAGACACAATCATGGGCCAATAAAATTGTTTCCTACCATCTAGGATTGTTTGAATGAATGGAAACATCCATTCTTTAAAGTGAAGAGCATCCCTTTTCCCAAACACTCTGGATAGCATCATTATAATGTCCCCAACCTCCTTGTAGAATTTTTCCCTTTTAGGCTGATCTAGAAACTTAACTAGAGACTTTTTCTCAGTTCTAAATCTATTTCTTATTCAAATGAGTTTTGTTGGCTTCCTTATGATTACTATATATTTTCAAGGCCTCCACCTCATTGAGTTGCCAAGAATTATTTGGAGTGGGCACATTGAACATGAACTAAAAAGTTTGAGGAGTTAGATCAATGATGACATTGTCCTACGAATCCACACACTGTCTAGTAGCATGATTATAGGCTCTAGTTGTTGTAATTATTAATTCAGGACATTGGATTGATAGAGGAAATATAGTAATATGAGCCAAGCCAGATTGAACTATTCTTTGAGTCCTCCCTGTTACCTCTTCAGCAAAATTTTCTAAGTACAATTCCTCTCAATGGAACGGACCTAGGTTGGTATCAGTTATGTCTGTCCAATCAGAATCCACTTTACTAGAAGTGATGGCAAGACCCTGATGCTTATACCTCAAGGTATAACAGATTTGTATTGGCTTAACCTTTCTAGGCTTTGTTCTTGGTTTTGAAGTCTCCACAGGTTGACTCCTTTGAGAAGCCTCACCCGATGCTCCTGACATATTTTAATTTCTGCAACAAAACCCAATATTAGATCCACAAGAAGTATGAAAAACCAGGTCAAAGATCTCACCTTTCATATACACAGGAGGTGGGACCAAGCAGAAGAAATCCCTAGAAATATTTTAAAGCACCGTCGGGTGTGGGACCAGAATGGACATTGAACTCATAAAAAAACCATATAGTGGGATCAGAGATGGAGTTAGAATGGTAATCGAGACCGGGATCAGAATGAAAATCAGATCCAATACATATAGAAGTTACAAATCCATATCTCGTTCCACTTCCACTTCCGACAGACTGAAAGATATTTTGATAATTTATAATTCATCGAAAGTGGGCTTGAAGACGGATCCAACATCCATTGTAAAAAAAGGTTCAAGAATAGAACTAATCCTAGATCCGACTCTGATTAAAACAAACATGACATCATTAGCAAGTTTGACAGTAGAATGAATGACATTATGGCCCAAAAATGAGGTCACCTGAAAAGCCAAGGAGGCTTAAAATAACAGTACTAAACCATTCCCCATATGACTGAGGGGAAACACAGCAACTAGGGCACAATTTAAAACTAACAGGGATGCGCAAAACCCTAGTTTATAAAATCTTTGTCTTAAACAATTAGGGCACAATTTAACCAAAACTAAAAATCAACGAGTCATCATGCAAAAGGATCGGTAGGTAAAGTAATGAATCGAAGAACACCATAAAACCATGTAGCAGATGATCAAGACCCCAAAAAACCAAGGGTGCAATAGTACGGGCGTGAAGAAAATGTGAAAATTATTGTTGCAAAGCAAAAACAAACGAGAAAATGACAAACAGTAAATAAAATAAAAATAGAGGACAAACCGAAGACAAGGAAAACAAAGCAAAATGAAAGAGAAGAAAAGCAAAGAAAACTAGCAAGGATTCAAACGAAAAGAGTCATGAACCCCGTGAAGAATGACAGACCAAACAAACACAATGAACGACAGAAAAGAAAATGAAGAACAGAAACCCTACCTTGAAACACAATCCAATAGGTTGGCTCTTGATACGAATCCGTGCACAAAAATGCTTTGCTTCCGATTGAATCATGCTCCCAAATGCTCTTCCTCAATTTTAGTTCGATATTACTTATTAAACAATAATAATAACCAATGAGTTAACCTTACTTAAGGTTAAAATCCAATTTTGTACGTGTGAGGTACCTGTAATTAATGTCATTAATGCGACAGGTCGGATGCGGAATCATGGTGGGAATAGGCACAAAACTATTGTGTGACCGAAGTAAAGTCAAACAGCAACAAGAAAGGCGGGAGCGGAAGTGAAATAAGAACCAGGTTTGGAAACTTAGTCCAAGTTTTGAGTTTGGTTCCAGTTCGAGTTCTAGTTCTACCAACAATGAAGCAAAGGAAAGAAAGAACTAAAAAGAAGACACCAAGATCAAAACAAGGTAAACAAAATCGATCCCAAGTCTAAACAAACAAACCAAAAAGGCGGAGGTGGAGACGGGATGGAAACAAGTTTGGAACTTTGTATATATCCCAGACTTAATATCCATTCTGGTTCTGGTTCCGGTAAAGGAAAACAAGACAAACCTAAGAGACCAAGAAAAGAGACAAGCAGGACCGGAATAGGAAAGGAGTCAGGGAATGAAACTCAAAACAAGTTTCAAATCCAGATTCCATTTTGGTTCCGGTTCTAGCAGAACAAAAATAAAAACAACGTGTTGGAAGAAAGAACAACTCCAAACTTTGTTGAAAAAAAAAAGACCCAAGGACAGAAAACAAAAGAGGGGGACCCATTTTGACCAAGGGAAAAGATGGGGTGGTTATGCAAGGCATAACAGGTTCCATTAAATTTCTCCTACAATACCATGCTTTATGTCCAAACTTGTAAGTATCTATAGCATATGACCTTGCTTCTTCTATTTGACCATTCATAAGATCTCTTATTACATCCAACTTTATTTTCATGCATCCAACACTCTATTTATCTATGAAAAAATTCATAATAAGAATAACAATAACCATAAAAAGAGTTTTCAAACTTGGACATTTGATGCTATCTTGAATGAAAAGATCTTCTGGACTTGTTCTTTTTGACTTGTGCATGAGAATTTTCTTTTGTCTTCGTCTTGTCTCCAACCTTAGAAGCGGCAGAATAATATTTTAGATCTATTTTCTCCCATGGTGTTTCTCTGACCTTAGAACTCTGTCCTTGCTTGGAATAATGAACTCTTGTGTATCCTTCTTCACTGATGTTCTACTCTACAAGCCTTTTGGGAATAGCGTTTGAGTCTCCTTGTTTATATATTGCCTCTTTTGATGAGTTTGAATTTATTTGTACTTTTCCAACATTATTCTTGGACATTGCAACATCTTTGTAACTTATTTTTTGCTTCATATCCTAACCCAAACTTTTTTGATAGTGACCTTTGACTTAGAATCATTTTCTCAAACAACTCAGTGATTTTCTCATTTTTAAGACTCCTCTTCAACTCCTAATTTACCTTCTCTAGTTATTTTCCTAGAGACAACACTTCAACCTCCAGCTTTTGACAATCTTCCATTTTGGTTTGCAATTTTATGCTAGTGACTTCTTCAACTCTCCTAGACTCTCCCAGTTGCAACTTTAGATCCTTAATAAGATGATTAGATTCTTCACACTTCACTTTCATTTTTTCTGCTTCTTCAACGGCTGAAAGTATTTTGGCCTTGGACTCCTTTTATTCTTGAAGCTACAACTCTAATCTTTGATTCTTCTTATTGAGTTTCTTGATCTCATTTAGAGCATAAATAAGTTCACCTTCAAGATCATTTTCACATTCATATTCATCATGATCTTGTTCATATTCACTCACAAAGAAATCTCCTTCGTTGTCAACATTCTCAACTACAAATTTATCTTCTAACCTTGTATATTCTTCAATTTTTAATTCATTTCTTATAATTGGTTCTTCATCTTCCTTTGTATTTGGTTTAGGTGGTGCTTTTTTTTTAGCATTCTATTGGGTATTTCTTTTTCCTTTGTTTCTTTTACTTTTTTCCATAATAATTACTGCACTACCAACATCTCCTAAGTTGATTAAAATGTGTGCAAGAAACCTAACACTTTGATACCACTTGTTTAAGTATAGGACCACTAAGAGGGGGTGAATCAATGGTCTAATGAGAAATAAAATTTCAAAACTTAACTCACTTGTATTAAGCAAAGAAACCCATTGAAAACACTTCAAACATTATAGGCAATGAATGTTGAAGGAGTCACAAAGATATGAAAATTAGAACATAATACTTAACAAAGATGAAAAATCAAGCACACTATAGAAAACCACCAAGAGGAGACATAACACAAGTTTTATGAGTGGAAATCCCTAAAGGGTGAAAACCACTCTGAAAATAAGTTTCATTAAGCCTTACTGGCCAAAACCTCACCAATTACATACTATTCCCCACTGGAAAAGCCTCACTGGCTACACTTTATGCCTCACTATTAAATCCTTACTGGCTACTCAATCTACCTCACTAGAAAAGCCTCAATGGCTACTCAATTTGCCTCATTAGATACTCAATCTTCCTCACTTGAAAATCCTCACTAGCTACTCAATCTGCCTCACTAGCAACCCAATATGCCTCACTAGTAAACCATCATGCCTCATTGGAAATATTCAAAACAAAGTGAATGAAAAACTAGAGGGTTACTCTGTTTCAATATAAACCACTGCTTTATTTTTGCATCAACAAAACTCCATCTCCCTTATTCACACATCTTGACCATAATCTTCTAATGAAACAAGAATAACCTTTACACAAGTATATCTTCAATTAAGATCCAAAACACTATAGTATACTATTAAATTAAGCTTCAAGCATCAATAAACTCTATTAGATCACATTCTTGTGCAAGACTAAACTTATTTCCTTGAATACAACAATGCAATAGCATCATCTATCACTATTATTCAAATCTCTCTAATTGTATACTATCTCAACAAAAACATGCTTTTAAAACCTTCAAAACCCTCTCACAAAGCACACACTTCATGAAAGTAACCTGCCTTGAAGAAAATAAACAACACAAAGAAAGACATTCACATAACCATGTTCTCTATAACAACCTCACATAAAGCTCAATCCTTTGGCAATCATCAAAGACCATGTGCAAATCATTTTGTGCTAAGAAAACATAACCTATGGATGCAAACAAAGAATAGAGACATCATATAACTCTTTATGTTATGTCATTAAAGTTTCCTTTTTTTTTTGTTAAACCTTCATGAAGATATCATTTTTAGTATTTTAATAAAAACCTGTGATAAACTTCAGATCATGTCCACATTTATTTATATATCTCCAGACACAAAACCATATTCATGCAATGATCAAATTCATATCAAACTCCAATACAAACTCCTCACTGTTGGAATACAAAAGGAATTTAAATCTGGAACATTTATCTAATTTTGTTCCATCTAATTAACCATTGATCATGCTTCACAAAAAAAATGTTACACCATAGAATCAAATACAACGACTATCAATATTCTCATCAAAGAGTAAACTTCTGAAAATAATCATTCAAAATGTTAATATAAGCCTTTGATTTCATATTTCCTCCACTATCAACTTTAAACCTTAGCCCTCAATCTCCATTCAAATGATAAAAGCTAAGTTCATGACTTGCGCGGTCGGTTCCTCTATAAGGAAGGGTCGATTGAACAATGATTTTAAACCCATAAATAGTTAATTAAATGAATTATATCCCTCAAAAGCAAGTCAAATTTAAATTAAAAAAAAAAAATTCTTTCCTTGGAAAAAACCTTCACAAGGGATAAACCCTAGATCTTAGGATTTTTATGAAACCTTCAACAATAAAAATACTAAACCTATGAAAGAAAAACAATGCATACTTTTTATTTTGCATCATGAACATGAATAAGTACCTTTGACATGTACCTCAAAACCTCTAATTGAATGGAAAATACCTCTGGTAGAACAACCACCATGAAATGATCAACGCCATCAAGTATCAACACAATATCTTGTCATGAAGCAAGCAACTATGTTATACTTTTTCTGATCAGCAAACCCTTTGTCATGACACTCTATCATAACTTTTCTTGGAATACGTCTTTGGATGCATCAATCACCATGAAATGATTGAACAAGAATGAGCACATCATGGCATCAAAGACCTTGTAACAATGAATGAACAAGCATGATAAAATCATGGCATCGAATACCTTGTAACAATGAATGAAATCAACATCAAATCCAACTTAGGACATCACAAAATCTTTGACAAGAGCAACATGAAATGCAACATTTGACATCAATGAAAAACATCATGCCAAAAATGCTCACATAGACAAGCAAGTGGTTGTTGAAAGTCACGCCTAAGTTCGACTCCCATACACTACCATACCAAAGCTATACCTCTTGATAGCTTTAATAAGGCACCACACAATATGAACAACATGATTCATGAGGAAACAAAAAAATTGTATTCTAAAACTCATGAACAAATAGAATGGCTCCATAGGAAAGAAAAGTGTGTTATGCAAGGTGGCCATATAACAGTTAAATGCAAAATAGTGTAAGGTATGTGATGAGTCTAGTTTATGGTCTAATTATTGATAGAGTTTGTTATCCATTTTCTCTAGTTGTCATAGACTTTGATGCTTGGATGTTGACCTTTCTATAATATTTCCTTAAAGCCATAGACTTTGGACATGAGTTTATTTTAATAACTTTTAATGATATTGACATGCTATATGAACTATCTATGTTAATTCTTCATGTGATTAATGAATGTCGCTTTGAGATAGTTATGGATATGCAGTTGTTGTGCGTACTAATATTTCCATGTAGATATAATTAGAAGCATGTAGCTAAGGAAGATTCCCCCAGCTACACATTTTCCATACCGATCAACAAGGTGGTCATTTAATGGAGGAAAGACTCTTGACAGTGAAAATATTCCTCATTGAAATCAAATAGTAACTGCCTTGTAATGGTCTTAATTGTTGTTGAGCAGTTATAGGTGTTACTGCTATGCCAAATTCGCATTAAGGTAAGCATGCCTGACAGATTTTGTGTGTGCATAGCCGCCTCTCCACTTTTTGTGCTTCCCCTAATATGGCATCCTCCACGTATGTGGGAGTTGACTTCCTTGCTAGGTGATTAGATAAATAAGACTCTGATGCTCCTTCTGGGGCTCGAATCAGAGGTTGATCAGTTTGATGATGTACTCACACTCTTAATTTTTTCAATAATATAGTCATGTTGCTCGATTATACATGTTTTTCAATGAATGAAATGAAATTATAAGTTCGTACATCTGATTTTACGTTAGTTTTAGGGGATACTCATCTAAGGGGGGCCACTTGGTGAGTATTCCACCATGTACCTTAGTTTAGTTTAGTTATTATTTTATGTTTGGTAATTAGTTAACAATCTGGCATTTTTTGTTCTTGCAAACACTAGAATTCTATTTTGTGACTGTTCCTGTAGCCAAAGCAGACAAAGTAGTTTATTGTTTGTTCCCTCAGATTTTCATTTATGTCATGCATTCTAGCTTAGTATAGTTATTGATTGATGCTCAACACTTATGTTATTTCCTTACAAGCAATTTACTTTCAACATTGTGTCTTTCTTAGCCTTAGGATGAATATGGCTACTTTGGATTCCTAGTGCACATAAAGTGTTGACCTATTTCAAGTTTACATCCCTGGGTTGACAATTTAAAGGCACCTTCATGATGATTGAAGTAGCTATTTAGGTTAGATGCCCAATCTCTGAATCACAACTATGAAGGCTTAGTTGTGGAATCATTATAGGAGGCTGAAATTTTTGGCACCGTTATCGGGTATAGTGTCAAACTAGGGTGTTCTTTGGAGTCATTGATATTTTTTCTTGTTGTAATGTTTTTGGAAGTTGTTCTTAGTATACCCCTAATTTAGGAAAGTAATGATCCCACTATTATTTTTCCAATTTTTTGTGTGAGTCAGTTTATAGTGAGTTGATATCGTATGCATAAAGAAAGGAGAGGAGATGCTCATGGGAGATTCCTTCCTAACAATCCTGATCTATTCCAAATAATTGAGTATCAAAACCTTCTCAAAGATGAAGAAGAAGAAGAGCCACACCTCTTTTTTGATACATTTCCATATCTGACCAGTTCTGAAGCTTTCTCTAAAGATCAAAATCTGATTGAGAACCTCCTTGCTTTGGAACTTCATCATCCAGGCATGAGTGATGCAAATAGAAACAGACCTAACCAACCAACTTTTCCTTTCCCTATTGCTCATCAGAATGAAGTAGACAACCTCAAAAATATCCCTGCTTCAATTCTTCCTAATTTCTATGGACTTGTTATAGAATATCCTAACACATTCTTGTTCGAGTTTGATATACTCTACAGGAGTTATGACTATACCACTGATGCCCATAGACTTAAGCTATTCACTACCACCTTGAAGGAAGCTGCATTAAGATGGTTCATGAGCTTAGGTAGAGATACTGTGGAGACTTGGGAGGAAATGAAGACAAATTTCCTTGAGAAATACAAAGAGTATTGCAGGGGTAGTGACATAAGAGGAGGTGACATTTTTAGGATGTAGCAAAAGGAGTATGAGAGCCTGGAAGATTATATTTCAAGGTTTTTCTTTTGCCTACAAAAATCTCCACACCATACACTCAATGAATAATCACATAAGCTTCTTTTCTTGAGAGGAATTAATTATAGCTGAAAAAATACATTGGACCTGATGGGAGGAGGAGATATTACCCAAGTTCCTTGGGAGGACATCAAGAAGATATGTCAGAACTATTCTAGGGCAGCTTCAAAGAAGGTGAGAGCTTACCAATCTTCCATGGGTAAGTCATCTACCAGTGGATTTTCAAGGATGGAGATTACTCACTTGTTGGGAGACTTCAAGCAAGACATCATAAACAATCTAGCTACTCAGCTGGATACACTTTAGGCCAAGAAGAAACAAGAGGAGGTAGAGGCAATGTTGGCAGACTATTGCCCTTATTGCTGACAAAAGAAGAAGGGCTATAGATGCAAGATGATAGCTAATATTGATAGCAAGCAGATGGCACTTGAGTTCAAGCCAATCCATGGTAAAGAATATCAAGTCTACTTTGTTGCACAAAGGAGGCCATGGGCCCCAAGACAAGGCATTCCATCGGATCCAGTATCCTTTTTTCAGCCATATTTCAATTCCTATTCATCTGGTAACCAATAGAAACCCCCATATCCATCCACTTATGGAGGATGTCCACCACAGCCTTGAAATAAACCTCCAAATGTCTAGCCCAATCACCAAAACTCTCCACCCCAGTGGCAGCAATCCCAGGGGAATTGACAACAATTTCAAGGAAATTGGCAGCCACCTTCGGGAAACTGGCAACAAACATCCCAATAGAGGGGAGGACAACAATGGCCAAATCAAACAACTAATTACATGCATCCACCTTTTCAACCTCAACAACCTACTATAATTCCTCCTCATACTAGTTCAAATTTGAATGCACCGAAACCTACTCAGTTCCCAGCCCAACCCACACCTAACCCAAATAATAAACCACAGTAGCAATCGATATATTCTATTGATCCAAATCAATTCCCTGCATATG